>CM035418.1:165863361-166463361 GCA_020310875.1 Ceratopteris richardii | reverse complement strand
CATATCCATGTATAAATCCATGGCTGTTGTGAATGACTCCCACTTGTCGTCTGCTTTGATTCCATTCATGATTTGTCTTATTCCTCTTCAATTACCTCTCCAATGCTTCCAAGTTGGTCGGAAATCTCCTTCATCTTTGTGACATAATCAGTCACATTTTGCTTCGGGCTTTTCTTCATTGTTGTGAACTCCATCCAAAATTGGTTCTTCCCTGCTCGAGTGTTGGAAGAGAAGAACGAAGCAAGTGCGTTCCAGGTTTCTCTTGATGTCTTGCATCCCTTGACATGAGGTAAAAGAAAATCAGAGATTGAGTTTAGAATATAGGACCTTGCAAGTGCATCCTTCGAACACCAATTCGAAAGTCCTTACACTTCTTCATGTGATGGTTGCCCTTTGTTTCTCATGGTTGGCATTGCTTCATCTCCGGATATGAATCCATATAGATTCCTCCCTTGAAGGTAAGCCTCCATCCTTAGAGACCATGCCGGATAGTTGTTTCGATCCAATTTGTCAATTGTTGATGGAAATCCATCTCCCATGTTGCTTGACTATGCTCTGATACCACTGTGAAGAGAGATGGTGGATGCAATCCAAAGATGAGTAGGTGCTGCTACAACCAGCTTCACACCAGCCAACTGAGACTTCAGAGTTGATTAGTAGACCCTTTAAGATTCCTAAATCCACCAAAATATCAGCCAAGTACTTTGGAACATGTATCCCAAAAGTTTAAGTCAAGACAGACTAGTTGCGAAATGACTAGCTCCCAAAACTTGCTATTTTTGGACATACACCTGCTGGAAAAAACAAATAGTGCTCTCAACGTGGTAGGAATTAGAAAAATTCCTTTTGGGCATAGAAAATAGACTTAGCAAGCTTCCCAATCCAAGTTAAAACACTTCAAATGATGGACTGAGCACTGAGAACAAGATTTATCAATTTCTGGAACATGCACACAATTCTCGGGGCTCTGCAGAGATAGACCAGTGACCAGTAAAATGCAGATATCTCCAAAACTATGAATTCAATGACCATGAAAATTTATAGGCAAAAACTAGACAGTATGAGCTATCCAACGCATCTTAACACACGGAAAAAGTTTCAGTAAAACTCGAGATATGACCTTCTAAAGTTACTGCTCTGAGTGAGTATAACAGAGAACAAAACAGAGAAGTGAATGATGATAAATGTATAAATTCATATATGATTACAACCACATTGGGAATGAATCTTTGCACAATGGGAGTAGAATGATAGAGCTATGGAGTAAGCTCTTCAATCTCTACAAAATGACATGAAGTGGTCATGTACAAGGCTTGCTAATCGCCTCTTCCTTCTTGCTCTTTTTATAGCTATTCTTGGAGGGAGTTTTGAATTCGAATTCGAATGGCTCCACCTAAAAGTGATCCCCAAAGTTAGAAGATATTCCCTCAGCTCAAAAATTCGTGATTTTGGTAGTTATAGCCACAAATTTTCTTTTACATCATGCATGAGGTAAGCCATCCTTTTCCTTTTTTCTTTTTCAAATTACAAGAGATAAAAATGAACTCTGTTACAAGAGGTGTTCACATGACTACTCATGTGACTTACAAATGAGGATAACATCAAGCATATCAAGCATGTACGCTTGGGCAAAATGCACCAACATGCAGGTCAGGTTCAACCAATATGGAGCATTTGTAGAGGATCCCAAGAATGGGTTCAAGAGAATAGCTAAAGGAGAAAAATCATGTAGACTTTTTACATTTGAGCTAGAAGATACAAAGAATATTGCACTCTAGAATTATAAAGATCAAACACTTTCAGAGCTTGAGATTTGGCATAAAAGATTAGGGCATGTAGGTGAAAGAACCTTGAAGCAAATATGCAGGTACCAATGTGTGCTTGGGATACCTAATGTATCCAAGCAAAATATGATCTACAAGTGTGGTGCTTGTCAGTTTGGAAAGTCTCACAGATTACCATTCTCAAGGAAAGGCTACATGCATGAGGACTACCTAGAGCTTGTCCATACAGATGTATGGGGACCAAGCAAAGACCCCTCAATCTCACGATCAAGGTACTATGTATCTTTTATTGATGATTATAACAAGTGGATTGTATTGTACTTGATGAAGCACAAAGATGAAGTGTTCAATTGTTTTAAAAAATATCTTGCACTTGTTGAGAATCAGACATGAAGAAACCTAAAGAGGCTAAGGTCAGATGGAGGAGGTGAGTACTTCTCCAATGAGTTTGAAGCATTCTTGCAGGACAGAGGAATCAAGAGAGAAATCACCACAAGGTATACTCGTGAACAGAATGGGGCTGAGAGAAGAAATAGATTTCTTGTTGAAACAGCTAGGTCAATGTTGAATTAAAAAAGGTTACCTAACTACCTATGGACAGAGAGTGTATCTACTGCCACTTATCTCATAAACAGATTTCCATCTAAATCCCTTGATGGGATGACCCCTTATGAAGCATGGCATGGTAAGAGACCCTCACTTGATCATTGCACGATATTTGGATGTGTAGCATATGTACACATTCCTTCTCATATAAGAGGTAAACTAGACCCTAAGGCTGAGAAGTGTATCTTTATTGGATACGATATGAATCAGAAAGGGTACAAGTTCTACAACCCTTGAAATAAGGGATTCATGGTTAGTAGAGATGTTGTCTTTGATGAAAATGATTCTTGGTATGAGAATGAATGCAAGAAGTTTAAACTATCCTATGACTTGGAGGAGGAGTTTCCAAGTCAATAAATCTTGATATCCAAGTCTAAAGTGGAAGGGAAATACAAACCATGATGTTGAGTACCCTTGAGGTATTTTAATATCCTTTTGGTAGCCTCCAAGTGAGGTGCTCTAGGCTTGTGCATAAACTGACTTAGCACACTAACTCCATATGCAATATCTATCCTTGTCAAGGTAGCATAATTCAAGCTACCTACTATGCTTTGATAACCTGTAATATCATCAATTTCATCACCTTCATGGACACTTAGTTTTAGGTTTACCTCCATTGGAATACTTGCAACTTTGGCATCCTGCAAATGAAACTTCTTCAACATATCGTGTATGTACCTTCTCTGAGTAATGTAGTCTCCAGAGTTAGTATAGACTAACTCAAGTCCAAGAAAGTACTTCAGTAAACCAAGATCACTGATTTTGAACTCCTTCATCATCTGGTTCTTGATTTGTCTGATTCCATTGACGTCATTACCTGTAAGTATGATGTCATCAACATAAACACATAGGTATATTACCTCTGAATTACTTCTCTTGATGAATAGAGAAGTATTTGCCTTGCTTATGACAAAACCTTGATCTTGAAGGTATGTGGTCAACCTGTGATTCCATGCCCTAGGTGCCTGTTTCAATCCATAAAGAGCCTTTTCTGATTTGCATACATGTGTTACCTTGTTAGGATCCTCATAGCCAGGAGGTTGTGACATATATACCTCCTCTGAAATCCATCCATTCAAAAAGGCATTTTTTACATCTAGCTAATACATGTTTCAATTCTTAGATGCCGCCACACTTACCAATACCCTGATGGTTGGCATCTTGGCTACAGGTGAGAGTGTTTCTTCATAGTCAATGCCTTGGGTTTGTGCAAAACCCTTGGCCACCAATCTAGCTTTGTACCTGCTAATTGACCCATCAAAGTTTCTTTTGATTTTATAGATCCATCTAGACCCAATAACCTTCATAGCCTCTTTCTTTGGTACTAGTTCCCATGTATCACTTTCCTTGAGTGCTTCAATCTCCTCATCCATAGCTTCTTTCCATTCTGTCTTGGTCATGGCTTCTTCATATGATCGTGTTTCTTCAATTGACAAATCTTTGGTAAGATAAATAGAATGTTTAGTGACAAGAGAGGTGTCATACCCATATCTGATAGGTTTTTTGCTCTCCCTTCTGATTGATTGATTTAAAGATTCAGGTATGTCTTCAAGTTTCTTCATCTTGAGTTTGCCTTTGGACTTCCATGCCTTGAATTCTTCAAGATTGATAATGTCTTCATCATCTGAATTGGTTTCTTCATTCTGAGTAGGTTCCTCCTATGCATATTGGGCACGATGCAAGGATGATAGGAGCACTTCTGGATACATTTCATTTGCAGGAGATAAACCAATATCATGGTCTTCAAAGAAGCAACCTACTGTTGCTTTATCTTCTACAGAGGCAGAGTATAGAGGATTGGATAATGCCACTCAAGAAGCCATATGGATCAAGTTATTGTATACAGAATTGGGTTCGTATACTACCTCATCATTGATCTTTGGAGACAATACAAGTTCACTTCACCTTGCAGCTAATCCTATTTATCATGCCAGGACCAAGCATATAGAGGTCCATTACCATTATGTGAGAGAGAAGCTATTAAGCAAGGACATTCAAGTAACATATGTATCAACCAACATACAGTGTGCAGATTTGTTAACTAAAGCATTGGATGGAACCAAAGTTTGCAAGTTCAAATCTTTGATTGGATTGCAGGATGTACATGAAGACTGAAGAATGAAGACCAAGCCAAAATGTTTGGCTTGAGGGGGAGCTATTGGTGCAATTTACAAGCCTACACATTTGGCTTCAAGACCATTCACATATGAAGATGCATAGGAATCAATGCTAGTGGTTAATTACCATTTTATCATTTTGTAAAAGTCATATTTGACTTGGAATCTTTGTAAGCACCTACCCAAGGGAATCGTGGATTTTATTAGTTGTAAAGCATCAATCAATTTGAGAGAATATCTCCTAGGATGTAGGAACATGATTATAAAGAGCCAAAGTTTGAATTCAAATTCAAACTTTGGACTCAACCTCTATAAAAAAGGATCATCTAAAAGTCGCGGTAGGAAGTCACTTTTTTCGAGCTCCTCATTCTCAACTCTGAGTGTGTGTGAGGCCTACACTCTAGCCCACACCCTTCTACACCATTAGGCTATGATTATCATGCCTATGGCATTGTACAACACTGTTCATTAATACATATATCTACATTGTTCATTTCTGAGTTCTCTATCATAGTCTTTGTAAGTCAGTCAACTTGTGCAGATCATATCTCACTCATTTCTCCACGAAATTCAAAGATCTATAGCTTATTGGAACCATCTCAAAGCATTCTATATGGTATCAAAGTTTGAAGGATTTATATTCAGCCATTTCAGAGAAAAGTCCATGGAAGTGATCACTGGTCGAAGTCTGCAACAGTCCTAAAATTTCGGGGGTAAAGGTTTACTTGCTAAATTAATTTCTCTGAGCATAGTTAATCTTTTTAAGTGATTTTACTTTAAAGCATTAGCTTAATAAGCTAATTAGATACCCCTAAAAGGAATTTTTCCAATTCCTACTGTGCTGGTCATACTGAACAATAGAAGCAGCAGGTGTATTATCAAAAATAGAAGGTTTTCTTTAAGACTTGAAGTTCAAAGTTGTCTGTTTTGATTCAATCTTTTCATACATCATTTCCAAAGTACAAAGGCCATATTATGGTGTCATTGGAAAGCTAAGAAGGTCTACTTATCAACTCTGAAGCATCAAAGGGCTGGTACAAAGCACGATTTGGAAGTACCTACTTATCTTCCTGAAGTATTCATCCATCTTCCCAACAAAAGCACCTTATATGTTAAGCATGCTAATGATGTGCTTCTGATCATTGTTGTCTATGTTGATGACATGCTGCTCATTGGTCCTATTGAGAAGCATATTGTTGATTTTAAGGCTGATTTTCATGCCTCATTTGAGATGTCTAATTTGGGGCATTTGCATCATTATTTGGCCATTCAGTTTATGCATGTTGATGGTGGAATGGCTTTGTGTCAAACGAAATATATTGACACATTATTGCAGTGTTTTGGCCTTGAAGACTATAAGCCTATTGCCACTCCTATGGAGACAGGTTTACAATTGAGTCTTCATGATGCTGGAGGTGCATTTGATGTTGTTCTCTATCAGGAGGCTGTTGGATGCTTGATTTACTTATGCATTGCTCAGCTAGATATTCAGTTTGTTGTCTCACAGATGAGCAGGCTTATGCATTGCCCAAGAGTGAAGCATTGGCAGGTAGTTAAGCGCATCTTTCGCTACTTGAGTAGTACTCGACTACTTGGGTTGTTTTATCCCAAGGGGGGATCACTATCGCCAGAATTGCATGCTTTTTCTAAATCTGATTGGGCTGGTTGCTATGACACTTGTGTGTCCACTAGTGGCTTTTGCTTTATGCTTGGTAGCTCATGTATATCTTGGTTGAGCAAGAAGCAGCCTACTATGGCCACTTTGAGTTGTGAGGCTGAGTATAGGGTAGCTTTCACAGCTACTGTTGAGTGTGTGTGGCTCAGACGCCTTATGGCTGACTTGGGTGTTGGTCAATCTTCTGCCACCACTATCTTCACTGACAGTCAGAGCGCATTGGCAGTTGTGAGGAACCCTGTGTTCCATGCTGGCACTAAGCACATTGAGGTGCATTATCATTATGTGAGGGAGAGGTTCTTTGCTGGGGAGATCAGCTTGGCATGTGTGCCCACGCAGGAGAACATTGCAGACCTTTTCACGAAGGCTCTGCCTAGGGAGAAGTTTGAAGCTTTCTGCAAAGCTTTGGGCTTACTTCCTTTTGTGGAGTGATTTCCACATAGCTTGGCACTTCCTTATACATGAGTGCCAGCTACTTGTTCACCGCATCACTCCCAGGGGGGATTTGTTGATATATTTAGGTAGTGATATGTGTGAACACTCTAGGACCACCGAGGCACTTTTTTCCCTCTTTAGGAGGTTTTTTTCCCTCAGCTTGAATATATGCATATTGCCCTAATGGGATACTTATCTTTGTACATTCTCTAGTAATAAATTTAGTATTGTGTGTTTTGCTCCAAGCTTCTTCTTCTTCCTTGTGCTGTTCGTGTGCTTCCGCAAATGTCTAACTCCAACATGTCCTAGTAACCAACTCAATTAGAGTTTGGCAATGCATGTAAATCTGGCAGTAGTGATTCCCCCCTTGGGATAAAACAATCCAAGTAGCTGGGTACCAATCAAGTAGAAAAAGATACTGTTAATCACCTACCAATGCTTGACACTTGGGCAATGCATAAACCTACTCATATGTGAGATAGGAAACTAAATATCTGGCTGAGTAATGCATAAGTAAATCAAGCATCCAACCACTAGCTGATAGAAAACAACATCAAATGCATATCCAACATCATGAAGACTCAATTGTAGACCTATCTCCATAGGAGTGGTAATAGGTTTACAGTCTTCAAGGCCAAAACACTGCAATAATATGTTAATATAGTTTGTTTGACACGAAGCTATTCTGCCATCAACTTGCATAAATTGAGTGCCCAAATAATGATGCAAATGCCCCAAATTTGACACCTCAAATGAATAATGGAAATCAACCTTAAAATAAAAAATATGCTTTTCATGAAGACCAATGAGCAACATGTCACAACATAGACAACAATGATCAGAAGCACATCATTTGCATGCTTAACATATAAGGTGCTCTCAATTGGACTGTTCTCAAAACCATGTCCAATTAGGTAGGCACGTATCTTTTCATACCAAGAACATGGTGCTTGATTCAAACCATATAATGCCTTCTTCAACCTGCACACTTGGTTTTCATGCCCTTTTTGCACAAAGCCATGGGGTTGAAAAACCATGATGAGCTGGAAGTGCACATATGCTATGAATAGTAGTCATTTGGCATGTAGGAGCAAAGGTCTCATCAAAATTTATGCCTCTTTCGTGTGCATAACCCTTTCCAACAAGCATAGACTTATGCCCATCAACTCTTCCATCAGGCTTATGATTAAGCTTGTATACCCACTTAGTGCCAATGGCCTTCTTGCCAGGAGGCAAGTCACATAAAGACTAGGTACCATTTTCATAATAGCATCATATTCTAATTTCATAGCTGATATCCAATTTTTTGAGTTTTGTGCTTCACCAAACGAAACTAGCTCATTCACATCACAAAAATGCAAGGCAGCCATAACATAGCAATTTGATGCAAAAGAAGCTCTATGAGAGCCTAAACAAGTATGATATGATAGACATGCATCTAATTTGCTATCATGCAAAGTTTGCACCAGCCATTTTGGCATACTTTTTTCTTCTTCAATATTAGCTCTTTCATCAACAATTGCATCATGTAAATCTACATAAAAATGGAATGATCTGCATCATCAAATGAAACATGTAAAGGTTGAGAAGTTGCCTCATTAGGACTGGGATTAAACTGTCCACTTGTAAAAAGAGGCAACAAAGTGTCATACATGTCTTTGGAGCTAAGTGATGTCTCCTTGGTACATGAAAGTAATGGCTGAATAGAATCTTCCACATAAACAACATCACGACTAAAAAAAATGCATTTATTGTATGGATGATACAGATGATAGCCTTTTCTTTCAGAACTATATCAAACAAAAATACATTTCACTGCTTTATCATCCAATTTCCTACATTGTTGTTAGGCATTAATGCATATGCTAGACAACCAAAAACATGTAGGTGAGCAATAGATGTCTTACAACCATGCCAAGGCTCATATGGAGTGAGAGACTACAATACTTTAGTGGGACACCCGTTACGTACATATGTTGCACACATAGGAGCCTCAAGCCAAAAACTATGGGGTAAAGCCTGACTCTTGAACATACACCTCACCATCTCCATGAGCCACCTATTCTTTGTTTCAACAACTCCACTCTATTGAGGTGTATATGGCACTATACACTAATGTTTTATCCCACATTCAGCTAGAAATGCATTAAAATCAAAAGACATATATTCCCCTCCTCGATCAGAACGGAGGGTGCTCATTTTACATGCTGACAGAGTTTCAACCAAAACCAAAAACTATTTGAAGCACATAGACACTTTGGACTTTGTTTTCAATGGTTATACTCATGCATGCCTAGAAAAAGTATCTATGAAAGTCACGAAGTAAAGGTAGTTCCCAAAAGAAGGTGTCTACATAGGACCACAAACATCATTGTGAACAAGCTACAACTTTTGAGTAGCTCGAACTGAACCATCTTTTGGGAAGGAGGAACATTGCAATTTGCCTAAAATACAACCTTCACATACATGTTTGCCAGGTAACTCAAGTTTGGGCAAAGAGGACACCATTTCACATTTTTGCAGGCATAGCAAACTAGCAAAATTCAGATGAACAAAGCGTGCATGCCAAAGCTTTGCATCTTAGATAGTGTGAGAATCTTGAACTGTGCATGCTGAGTCATTCACATATTTTGCATAATCTTTGAGCTTATACAACCCATGTCATAAAATGTAAGAAGCGATAACGATGTTGCCATTTGAGAGATCATGAACTGTACATCTGTCATCAACAAATTTCACGAGCAAGCCAATCTTGGCTAATGCTAAAACTGATAACCGGGTTTTCTTGATCCCTAGCACAAATAAAGCATATGACAATGTAAAAACCATCAATTGTACTGAGAATGATCTTACCAAATTCCATAATAGGATAAGAGGAGTTGTTGGTGCATGTGATAGTATTCCCTGTAGGGGCAGGCTCAAGTGAAGTGAAGAAAATGCGCTGTGGGGTAATATGTTTGGTTGCCCCACTATGAAAGTACCAAACATCTAAGTCTATTGTAGACATACACTGTTCATGTGAAGATGGGTGATAATTCCAAATAGTAGTAAATGTCAATTCTTCATTCTATACAGGATTAGCTGATTCTCTTTTGGGTGAAGAGGACTCTACAACAACTATTCTAGCATCTTTCTTGCCTCTTTTGTAGCCAGCTTTGGACAATGCTTTATGACATGATCATTTCGCTTATAGTACTTACAAAGAAATTTCGGCTGTTCTGTTTTCTTCTCATCTCTATCATCCTTCTTTGATTGTGTAGAATCAACAAATTTTTGCTTACTAGTAGAAGAGCTCCATTTACATTTTCCCTTTTGACTAGCCAATAAAGCTTGATCTACAACACACATAATGGATCTGTTTTACCCAGATTGATCTTCCTACAACAGAACAAAGATAAACTCCTCAAATGTTAAGGTGTTTGGATTGCCTTTCATCATCAATCAAAGAGTAGAAGAAAAACTCTGATATGAATATGGAAGACCATTTAGAATAGTCTACACAAGTGAACTATCAGGCAAGAATTCATCAGCAGAAATCAATTGTGCCCTCAAATATTTGATCTTGGTCATAAAATTGTCCATGGAATCTCCTTCATTCATGTGTTCACTTTCCAACTGTTTTTGAAGGTAAGCAACACGAGCCCCATTCCTTGCCTTGTATAAAGTGATAAGAGTATCGGAAGCATCCTTTGCTATTCTATAAGAGTGAATGTGAGGAATAATGGCGTGTTTGATAGAAAAGGCTATCAATGTGCAAGAAACTAAAAAATTATGACCACCACGTGCTAGGAAGATGACTCTTCTCCCAACCTTATGCCTGTATATATAGCTACTTGTATCAACGAGGACCACAAATGTAACTAGATTCCACAAGTGTATGTGCAATATCCTCCACTCTTTTCATATATTCCACTAGAGTCCACTAGGGGTTGGTGTACTCGCCACTCGAGTTAAGTCTCACTAGAATCAAGTTAACCCATGTTAACTTGAGTTAGAAGGCTCTAGAGCTCCTTGGGCAAAACACTCTCCCCATGCAAGAAACTAACAAATTATGAGCACCACGTGCTAGGAAGATGACTCTTCTCCCAACCTTATGCCTGTATATATAGCTACTTGTATCAACGAGGACCACAAATGTAACTAGATTCCACAAGTGTATGTGCAATATCCTCCACTCTTTTCATATATTCCACTAGAGTCCACTAGGGGTTGGTGTACTCGCCACTTGAGTTAAGTCTCACTAGACTCAAGTTAACCCATGTTAACTTGAGTTAGAAGGCTCTAGAGCTCCTTGGGCAAAACACTCTCCCCATGCTCCCCATGGGTGTTGAACCCAAGAACTCCTCCTTCAAAAACTTGAGACTTAACCACTAGGCTAAGTGGATTACGTTTTTAACAGAACACATGAACCTATGCTTAAGTCTAGTCCCAAGATCTTTGTCCACACGAGTGACCAAACGATGTCCGATTTTAGATATGTCTGAACCGGACAAACCCTTAATTCATAGACTTACTTTATTACATTCTTCCTCCCTTGGGAAACATTTTTGTCCTAAAAAATAAAGCTATATATAATAACCATACGCAACACCGGAGCCTCATGTTCTTAAATTGGAAGAACATGGTCATGTTCTAAAACTAGAAGAACATGTCTCGTCTCTATGGTGGGATCCCCACCCAAATGATTCAAAACACCATCTGGCTTTGCACTTTGATAAACTGGTCAAAGCACAAAGTAGTGAATGAATAATAAGGGTGGATCTAAAATCATCCCTAGCCACTTCATTGTGTCTCAATGTGCATTCTAGGCACAAACATATGAAATGGATGAATTCCAATCATTAGTCCATTTCTAGGCATAACTGGTGTATGGACTTAGTAATTAAGGCGGGATTCTCATCCCTATCAAGACTTTGAGAGCTCTTGATTCATTTGAATTTGAATTATAAAAGTTGAAGTTTGGTTGGTCCAAACATCTAACTTGGATGTTTGTACAATGCTTAATGAATGCTGATATTCTAATTGTGTTTAAGTCCATTCTTGCTGAAAATGCTAGAAACTAACAAATGACAACCACCATGTGGTAGAGAGATGACTCTCCTCCCAACCTTATGCCTGTATATATAGGTGCTCAAATCAATGACCACAAATGTAACTAAAATCCACAAGTGCATGTGCAGTCTCCTTTGATCCTTTCATATCTTCCACTAGAGTCCACTAGTGGTTGATGTACTCGCCACTCGAGTTAAGTCTCACTGGACTCAAGATAACTCATGTTAACTTGAGTTAGAAGGCTCTAGAGCTCCTTGGGCAAAACACTCTCCCCATGCTCCCCATGGGGTTTGAATCCAATACCTCCTCCTTCACAATCTTGAGACTTAACCACTAGGCTATTTGGATTACTCGTTTAAGACGACACATGAACTTATGCTTAAGTCTAGTCCCGAGATCTTTGGCCACACTAGTGACCAAACAATGTTTGATTTTAGATCTACCTGAACCGGCCACAACGTAAGATCATAGACTTAATTTATTACACAATGCATGTGCTTAAGCATCTTTGCATTCCGAACAAATTTTCTCTATAGTAGGTTCAACAAGAACCATAACACAAACAAGAACATGAAGAATATTTCCATCTTCAACGCCATCTACATCACTTTTTGTAAGCATATTTGTAGGTGTAATAGGACATTTTTCAACACCCTGCACAATATTCCACAGTCCTTTTCCAACCACAACATGATGCATCATACAAGCCCATAATGGATAATTGGTACCATCCAACTTATCCTCAACAACTAACATATGGAATACATATGCTTTCAGCCATGGCCACTCACTAAAATACCCTTATGTAGAAAAATGAATGTAGCTCAAAAAGTTGAACAAAACTACCCTATCGAGTTTTGCTAAACCTGTAGCAGACTTTGAGATGCGTATATTGGTCAACCAAAACTTGTATATATCTTTGGCACAAAAAGATGAAATGTCCTGCATAACCACTAGGACAATGCGTTCGATTCTAACACTATGACCGGATAGGTTTCGAGGATGCCGTAGATGAAACGACAGCCTGCTTTGATACCAATTGTTGGAGTTTGAGGTCTGCAAAAGCATGCAAACAACACAAGGAAGAAGGAGAAGCATGGATCACAACACACAATAATGAATGTATTACCAAGAGAATGTACAAAGATAAGTAACCCATTCGGGCTATAGGCGTATATACATGCCAGGAAAAAAAAACTCCTTAAGAGGGAAAAAAGTGCCTTGACAGTCCTAACGTGTTCACACACATCACTACCTAGATATATCTACAAATCCAAAGATCCTTCACGTAAGTTTTTTTCTAACACATTTTAACCAAGCAAGAACAATACATTTTATTTTGAGTTTTCACAAAAATGAAGAAAGGGAAGTAAAATAAATCCCCCTAGCCAACTCAAACACCAAATTCAAGAAATGATAGAGATGGAAGTTGTTGTGAGAGGTGGATGTGTGGAGGTGTATGCATGTGTGAGAGTGAGAGAGAACGAGGGCTAAGGTAGGGTTCTCATTCAACCAACAAAAATGAACAAAAATAAACATAAAAGTGAAAAAAAGGGTGGTACCCAAGGCCAAGAGAAGGCCACATGAATCCAAAAATCAATCCAAATGTTAGGTGCATCCCACATAGGCATAGCAAGCTTAAAAAAACCCAATGGATAAAATTTGAACATCCCCGACAATGGTGCCAAATGTTGTTGAGAATAGGGGTGTAGAGGATGCAAACTTCCTTGCATAGATATGAGAGGCTTTTCTAAGTGGATTTCCAAGAAGCACAAAGCAACACTCACCCACACTCATGGACAATGTCATCAAGACCAACACCACATAGAGCAAGGGTGAGCAAGCTCACAGACATGCAAACCTACATACCAAGACCAACACCATGCACACAAGGAGAAGAATGAATACCAAATTATGCTCCATTCTTTCCAACATAGTGGCCACAAGGCCTTGGCCAAGGGACCCCAAAATATATAAAATATATATTCTTAAATAGGACTAGAGAAGGGATACGTAAAAGAACATGTGGTAAAATGACCACATGTGAGAAAATAGAAAAAGAGATACAACAAAGTAGTTGAGAATTCAAAAAAGGAGTCTTTATAGAGAGAGAGGGCTTGCACATATACGAAAAGAGTCCAAATCTAAGAATCGAAAAAAGGAATGTTTATTTATGAAAAAGAAGTGTCTAACTCCTAAGGGATGGGTTTCATGTGGAATTATTCAAGGACGACTAAGAGATAGGTCATATGATGAATCCATGTACAAGGGAATTTCGAGACCATCCACAAAGGCCCCATATCTTCTATTGTCTTCCCATCATGGTTAACCACCTCCATGCTCCAAGTAGCCCAACACATATGCTTGTTCAACTGGCAACCCTTGCTCATGAAATTTTGACTCGTGTGCTTAAGGATCACCCTATTCTTCCTAGTACTCTCACATACATTTTGCCACTTGGGAAGGTCTCAACCTTCTGAAGAAGTGGTTTTACAAGCTTAAAAAATTATGGAATATGCGATTACTGTGACATGCCTTCTGAAATGGTTGGGGTTGTGGCACAATAGCCACTTGCTAGCCTAGTGAATTCATTAACATGGCATATGAGGCTGCTATTGTGGAAGTGTGGGGGGAATAAAAGGTTTGAGGATTGTAGACCTAGCATTGGAAAATTTAATGGGATTGTTATGAAGGACACAATAGGCATAGGTTGCCATCTGGTAATCATATCTAGGGGTACAAATGTGACCATTTTCACTACGTTGAGGCTATGTTGTCTGAACTACTTAGATAAAAGTAGTATACATCATTATATCCATATTAACACATGACACCCTTGAAGTGGGGGACACAGTAGTGACTATAGGGTTCAATGTAACCATCAAAATTAAGGGTTTGGGATTCATTGAGCCTTGATTTCGAATGACTATTTTCCATCCAATTCCATTCATAAAAAGTGGTAGGACATGATATCTAAATTTTTGTTGGCCATCTGCCTCAATTAAAAAATGTGGTTTTTTCCTAACATCTTCAAGCATGGTGGTGGAAGTGGATTTGCATACGAATACTCACGAATACCCAAATGGCAAGGACCTGTGCGTGTAAGCAATGGTAGAGCCCAAAAATATTCTATATACTCGATCACAAAGTAAATCTTAGGCGATAATCTATCATGAATCACCTTGCTTAGATGTATGGTCTTTCTTAAAGATGGTGAAGTATTAGGATCAATTCTCCTTTGAACATCTTGTGGCTTTGGATTGGAAATCATACTCTCAAAGTTTGATGCCTTTTCTAGTGATTCTCTTTGGCATATATATGATGATATGGTAGGCTCAAATCTTGTCCTATAGAAACTCTTTGTTAGGTTTGACCCTGATGATATTTGAGAGTCAGATCCCCAAGCTCACCAACTTCATCAACAAACTATCCATAATCATCTTGATAGATGGCAACTCCTTTCCCATTAATCTGCATGAGTGTGATTCAAATATTAAATTCACATTCAAGCTTTGACATCCAATATACTTGCATCTTAGGATCAGAATTTTATATATCCTTGGAGCTTGATGAGGTTATCACTTTGTTGCAGCTCTTGGCAATGGCATAGTAGAATGAAAATGGTAGTGCACGAACTCCACAGAGATTGAGAGAGAGGAGAGATAAGATAGAGAGACAAGAGTCTCTCTTGCGCATGGATCTAATCTTGAAACATGTGCCTTTGATTGTTTGCGATTGAAAGTGCTTTCTTATACAAAATGGATAAGGCCATTGGCCAATCAAAATGAGATAAGGCTTTTGCTTAGGATTACCCTCTTACTAAGAGGCTTTCACATGAAAATAAGCTCATCTCCAACGACCCCCCTTTGAGATTGATTTTAATGATTTTAGGGCTTAGTGCCATGGGTTTTTAGGACTTTTAGATTTTAGCGCATCCTAAGTGGGTTTTAGGATCTAGTGGCATATGGCATCATCTAGCATATATTTTGGGTTTTTAATTTGGTTTTTGGACCACTAGGAGCTTTTCATGATTTTAAGGGCCTTTATAGACATAGACATTTTACCATTGGGTTTGAGAAGGGGATTTTACAATATATCATTATAGATGTCATAATTGATTTCATCATGTTCTAATTCTTCTACAACATGAGCTTTACCTTTCTTATCCTTGGTGTTGTTGTTATTGTTGCCTCCTCCTTGTAGATCTTCATGTTTGCTTGTGAAGAAGCACCTTGAAGAAGGATGATTTGTATTCTTGCAAAATTTGCATGGTTCAAAGACTTTATACCTTGGCTTTGAGTATGTTGCATAGGTTCCATTTGTTGAAATGCTTGTCTTCTTTTCTTCTTCTTGAAGTCAGTTGATGGCATCCTCTAAGCTAGGGATTGGAACTTTCTCCTTGAGGACGGTTTTGATATTTGAGTATTGCTGTGGAAGTTCTTTAATGAAGATAGCCACTTTGTCTTCATCATCTATCTTTACATCACAATGTGCTAATTGTGTACAAAGACTTTTAAGCCTATTAGCTGATGCAATACTTTCACCATTTTCATGCATTATGCTATACACTTGGAATTTCAATGACATTTTTGAATGTTTACATTTAGAGCCAAATAACCGTTCAAGTGTGCACCAAGCTTCATAGGAGGATTGGGCTTCATCTATGTGATGGATGTATCCATAATCTAATGAGGTGAGAATAATGCCTAAGGCTTGTTCATCTTTAGTTGCATATTGAGCAGCTTGAGCCTTGGTGGTAATGGTTTCATTGGTAGATAAAGGTTTTACAACGTTCCACAAGATTTTACTCATTAAATATTCCCGAAGTTTTGTTTGCCAAGTATGAAATCCTACCCCTTTGAATTTATCAACTCCTTTATTTTAACTCATTGTTTGTAGGAGACGTCTTAACGATTGGAGACTCTCCAAGGTTAGTGTCTAACTCCTTAAGCTAGCTTAACAAATAACCCGGAGATGATTATGTTTTGGCTTTATTCTAACAAACTCTAATTTAAAATATGACAAAGCAATATTCACATTGATTATACCTAAACTCTGGTATCAAAATCCGTCCACTTTTGCATATGCTTTGTCTTCTCAGGTGGTAGTTCTTAGTTCTTACAAATATCCCATGGACTTTTGTCATAGAGTGCAAGTGCCCCAACAATGCTTCACTATTAGGCCGATGTCATAGCTCGAACCTCCTACTCCCCTTATCTGCTTATGTGTATACCTGCAGTGTGCATGGATCTGCACCTCTACGTTGCTTCAGTTGTGTTGGAAATTGAACTCACAACCTCCCGGTTAGGAGTGCAATGGGTAACCGCTTGCCCCAAAAGCCATGGTTGAGGACTACTTCCTAATCCTCTCTCTTAAGGTGTGGTTCAACCATCTTCTACTAGGATTATGTGACATTCCTTCCCCCTTAGACTGAGCATTGTCCTTAATGCTCACTTGTGGACCCTTCTAACTCTTGGACCCACTTTCCATTCATGAGTGCTTCCACCAACCTCAAACTCCAGCACATGGACCAAATTTGGACCTATCCCACCCTCCGCGGGTGCCCAAATGCCCATGTGCCTTCATCCAAGGCCAGTTTCATACTCACCATGGATAAGCGCTTTCTCCAAGTGCCCATGAATGAGGCGCGAACCTCCATCTCGCCCAGTTTCTCAACTAGGCTCTGAAACCAATGTTGGGAATTGAACTCACGACCTCCAGGTTAGGAGTGCGATGGGCTAACCACTTGCCCCAAAAGCCATGGTTGATGATTACTTCCTAATCCTCTCTCTTAAGGCATGGTTCAACCATCTCCTACTAGGATTATGTGACAAGTTGATTGTTGCCTCCAATGAATGTTTGAAGGTAGAGAAAGTTGTACACTTATTATAGATTGTAGAGAGTGTATGAACAAGATGCACAACAATAAAATATTGAAGTGCTTGTTATATATAAGCACTACTTCAGTAGAACGGCCACTATGAATGTGCGAATAGATGTTTATGCGCAGCGTGTATGCGCAAGAGATGCGCATCAAGAATGAAGTATTTGGATGGGGATGCACCACAGTGCGCTCTCCTTCTTGAGAGCTTCAGGACGATATCCTCGGAGTAGAAAGCTGAGCTCCTAGGGCCGCACACAGTACTCCGCACAGAAGCCCTAGAATATGCAGAAAACACAGTACATAGGGAGCATGAAGATAGACTTCTTAGGTCTTACAAATGCGGTCAAACTTACAGTCTGTGACTGACCAGGCCACTATATGTTTTATTAAAGAACATATATAAAGAAGTGTCTAGTGGCCATTTGGCCTTTCACATGGACACTAATGATAACAATCTCCCACTAAAGGCCAATATGGTCAAAGTAATTATGGGAGAAAAATAAAGAATGATAAAGAATACCTGAGTGTAAGTATACAAACTATACCTCCCACCTCATGGGCATGTTACACAGTATACAAGTGACTGTGTAAGATCATGAATTAAGTAACCCCCATCAAGTGACAATAATGTCGAAAGCTATCCTGTGGTAGAGCTTTAGTCAAATCATCTGCAACATTATCTCAATTGTGAACCTTCTCAAGAATAATGCACTTAGTGGCTAAGCAATCTCGAATGAAGTGATACCTCACCTCGATGTGCTTGGTCTTTGCATGATAGACCGGATTCTTAGCCAAAGCAATGGCACTCTAACTATCACTGAGCAAATGAGGTACATGCTGAGGTAAACCCATATCACATGCGAGGCGAGAAAGCCACAATGCTTCCTTACATGCCTCACTTGCTGCAACATACTCTGCTTCAACAACTGTACATTCTTGAAGACGAGATCTCCAAGAGATAGCACCTCCAGCAAAATGAAAAATGTACCCTGACGTAGACTTACGATTGTCTACACAGCCAGCATAGTCAAAATCTGTGTAACCAATAATGGATGCCTTCCCTCTACCTAAACATAGACACTTGTCCTTAGTTCCACTCAGATATCTTAAAATCATCTTGACCGCTCCCCACTGTTTCTTGCCAGGATTAGACATATATTTGCTCACAACTCCCACTGCAAATGCAATGTCTGACTCGTAGCTACCATGGCATACATGAGACTACCAACAACAGAATGATAGGGAATTTTGGTCATGAATTCCTTTTCCTCACTTGATTTGGGGCAATCATCCTTGTTCAATTTCACATATGTGGGTAAAGTGTACTCAATGCCTTTCCACCCTGCATATTGAACCTGTGAAGTACTTTGGATATGTAATCACTTTGAGACAAGTATATGCATCTTTTGCTCCTATCACGAGTAATGCACATGCCAAGAATATGTTTGGCATCCCCCAAATCCTTTATATCAAATGTCTGGTGCAACTTCTTTTTGAGAATTGACAAATCATAAGAGGACTTCCCAGCAATCAGCATATCATTGACATACAATATCAAGCATATGAAGCTGCCATCTGAGCATCTCTTTGTGTAGAGACAATGATCCTCATTGCTTCGAGAATAGCCTTGAGACTTCATAAAAGCATCAAACTTTTGGTACCATTTTCTAGGGGACTGTTTAAGTCCATACAAGCTCTTATTAAGCTTACAAACTAGACTTTCCTTGCCAGGAACTACATAACCCTCTGGTTGTTCCATATAGATCTCATCTGTAAGATCTCCATGCAAGAAAGCAGTTTTCACATCCATTTGGAATAGCTCTAAGTCCTCCATTGCAACGAATCCAAGCAATATGTGCAGGGTAGTCATCTTGACCACTGGAGATTAGATTTCCTCGAAATTAATACCATGTTGTTGCTTAAAACCCTTTGCAACAAGTCATGCTTTATACTTTGGAAGCGCTATATAATGTGAATTTTAGCTTATATACCCATTTACATGGTAAAGCTTTCTTGCCCTTTGGCAAAGGTACCAAATCCCAAGTACCATTCTTGTGAATAGAATATAACTCACTCTTCATGGCACGCTCCCACCTGATATGATCCTCTGTCTGCATAGCCTCTTTGTAGCAAGAGGGCTCACCGGCATCTGTTAGCATAACAAAATCTAAACCTTGAACATATCTATCAGGTGGATGGGAGACACATGCAGAACGTCTCAATGGTTGCTGAACAGGAACATGTGGAGACTGATTTGAATGGACATTCTCTTGAGCATCCCTATGTGCAGCATTTTTATGCATGCTAACCGGAGGACTATTATCCTCAAACACCACTCTTCTCACTTCAACCTCCTTAATGGGTTGTTTATGCATCTTAGACTCATTGAAAATGACATCACTACTTCTGATAATTGATCGTGTTTCAGGATCCCATAAGCCATATCCAAATTGTCCTTCTCGACCATATCCAAGAAAAATGCATTTCTTTGACTTATGATCCAACTTTTGTCTAAGATTCTTTGGTTTATAAACATATGCTTCACACCCAAAAACTCGAAGATGATCATAATATGGTGGCTTCCCTGTCCATAACTCTTGTGCCACTTTCAAACCTTTGACAGTACTAGTTGAAAGGTTATTCACATGAACTGCAGTCAATACTGCTTCTGCCCAAAAACCTTGTGAGAGGTTTGCATGATGCAACATAGAGACTACTCTATCTTGAATAGTTATATTCATCCTCTTAGCTACACCATTCTGTGCTGGGGTATAAGGAGCTGTAAACTCTCTACAAATCCCTCTAGAGTGACAAAAAAGGCTGAATTCATGTGAGGTATACTCACCCCCATTATCTGAACATAAAGCCTTAAGCTTAATTCCTTTTTCAGTCTCAACTAAAGCAAGCCATTTTTTGAAAGTATGGAACACCTCATCCTTCGATTTGATAGGATATACCCAGAATTTTCTAGTAGCATCATCTATGAAAGTGACAAAGTAAAGAGAATCACCTAAGGACCTAGTCAGCATAGGAACACACACATCTGTATGAACAAGATCTAAAAGCCGAATTGAAGAATCAATGTGTGTTCTATGCACATTTCTAGTTTTCTTTCCATATTGACAATGCTCACAAAATGAAAAATCAGAAAAAATAACACAGGTAAGTAGCTAGAACGAGAAAGATTTTCCATTCCACTACGAGATATATGGCCCAAACGACCATGCCAAATACAAGCCATAGGCTGTTCAGTAACAGCTAACAAGTGTTCTTTCTGTGATACAAATAAAGGATAAAGTGAGCCAGCTTTTCTTCCTTTTGCAATAACCATATTGCCCTTTGATATGCAAAAGGATTGAGCATAGAAGACCACCTTGTAACGAAGGTCATCAAGTTGACCAACTGACATCAAACTACGTGATAACTGACGTACATGGCATACATGTTGATATATTTAGGTAGTGATGTGTGTGAACACTCTAGGACCACCGGGGCACTTTTTTCCCTCTTTAGGAGGTTTTTTCCCCCGGCTTGTACATACGCCTATTGCCCTAATGGGCTACTTATCTTTGTACATTCTCTAGTAATACATTCAGTATTGTGTGTTTGTGCTCTAAGCTTCTTCTTCTTCCTTGTGCTGTTCGCGTGCTTCCGTAGACGTCTATCTCGAACAATTGGTATCAGAGCAGGTCGTCGCTTCTTCTAGGGTGCCGTCGACACTCCTCCGTTTGCAGTCTCAGATTCACACGAAATTTGGTGAGCATACTCAAGGTATTTCCTCCTTTTGTGCCAAAGGTATATACCAGTTTCTGTTCGCCAGTTTAAGCGTCTCGAAGTCTGCTACAGGTCTAGCAGAACTCGTCTGGGCAGTTTTGTTCAACTTTTTGAGATACAGTCAATTTTTTGCATCAAGGTATTTTAGTCACCGGCCATGGCTGAAAGCAGTGATGTATTCCGTATGTTGGCTGTTGAGGATAAGTTGGATGGTACCAACTACCCATTATGGGCTTATATGATGCGACATGTACTGGTTGCAAAAGGATTGTGGAACATTGTGCAGGGTGTTGAAAGACGTCCTGTTACACCTGTAACGACAGATACTGCAAATACAGGTGTTGGAGCCGATGAAGATGGTGTCGAAGATGATATTCCGTAGATTCCTGTTCGTGCTGCTGTTTCTGTTGCACCTACTGCAGAGCAGATTCGTTGGGATGGCAGAGATGCCCAGGCACATGCATTGATAGCTTTGTCTGTCAAACGTGCCATTATTCCTCACATTCGCTCTTGCAGAACAGCAAAGGATGCTTGGGATACACTTACCACTTTGTACCAGGCTAGGAATGAGGCTCGTGTTGCTTACCTCCGAAAACAGTTGGAGAGTGAGCACATGAATGAAGGTGATTCTATGGACAGTTTTCTTACAAAGATCAAAGACCTGAAGGAACAATTGATTTCTGCTGATGAGGTTATGCCAGATAGCTCACTTGTGCAGACCGTTCTGAATGGTCTTCCTGATTCATATCAGAGTTTTGCCTCTACTCTTCGGTTGATGATGAAAGGCAATCCGAATGCCTTGTCATTTGAGGAATTAGTCTCTGTTCTGTTGCAGGAAGATCAGTCCAGGCAGAACAGGTCCATTATGCGTGTTGCAGATCAAGCTTTCCTGGCTAGTCAAAAGGGCAAAGGAAAATGGAGCTCTTCTACTAGTAAGCAGAAATCTGCAAATGTTGCACAATCGAAGAACCAGGATAAAGATGAGAAGAAATCAGAAAAGCAGAAATTGTTCTGCAAGTACTGTAAAGGAAATGATCATATTATAAAGAACTGTCCAAAACTGGCTACTAAAGAGGCAAAGAAGAAAGAGGCTGGAATGGTTGTTGCAGAGGCCTCTACACCAAAAACAGAGTCTGCAAATCTTGTGCAGGAAGAAGAATGGGCATTTACTACTGTCTGCAGTTTTGACCCATCTTCTCATGATCAATGCATGTCTGCAGTAGACTCAGATGTTTGGTACTTTGACAGTGGGGCGACCAAACATATTACCTCGCAGCGCAGTTTCTTCTCTTCACTTGAGCCTGCCCCTACAGGGAATACTGCCACATGCGCCAATAACTCCTCTTATCCTGTTATGGGAGTTGGTAAGATCATTCTGACTACTGCTGATGGTAGTTCTTTCACTTTGTCAGATGCTTTATTTGTGCCAGGGATAAAAAAGAACCTGTTATTAGTTTCTGCTTTAGCCAAGATTGGCTTGGTTGTGAAATTCGTTGATGACAGGTGTACAGTCCATGATCTCTCAAATGACGATGTGATTATTGCTTCTGGCATTTTATGTCGTGGGCTGTATAAGCTCATAAACTATGAAAGATCTGTGAATGATTCGGCATGTGCAGTTCATGATTCTCAGGCTATGTCAGATGCAAAGCTTTGGCATGCACGCTTTGGTCATCTGAATTTTGCTAGTTTGTTACGCCTGCAGAAATCTGAAATGGTGTCCTCTTTGCCCAAACTTGAGGCACCAGGAAAACATGTTTGTGAAGGCTGTATTTTGGGCAAAATGCAGCGTTCTTCCTTTCCAAAAGATGGTTCAGTTCGGGCTACGCAGAAATTGAAGCTTGTACATAGTGATGTCTGTGGTCCTATGCAGACACCCTCTTTTGGAAATTACCTTTACTTTGTGACTTTCATTGATGATTTTTCCAGGCATGCATGGGTATATCCACTCAAAGAAAAGTCCGAAGTGTTCATGTGCTTCAAACAGTTTTTGGTTTTGGCTAAAAATCTGTCAGCATGTAAAATGGGCACCCTCCGTTCTGATCGAGGGGGGGAATATATGTCTTCAGATTTTAATGCATTTCTAGCTGAACGTGGGATAAAACACCAGTGTACAGTGCCGTATACACCTCAACAGAATGGAGTTGCTGAATGAAAGAACAGGTCACTCATGGAGATGGCGAGGTGCATGGTCAAAAGTCAGGCTTTACCACATAGTTTGTGGCTTGAGACTATCATGTGTGCAGCATATGTACTGAACAGGTGTCCCACTAAAGCGTTGCAGTCTATCCCTCCATATGAGGCTTGGCATGACCGCAAGCCATCTGTTGCTCATCTGTGTGTTTTTGGTTGTTTGGCATATGCATTAGTGCCTGAACAACATCGCAGAAAATTGGATGATAAGGCAGTAAAATGTATTTTTGTTGGGTATAGTTCTGAAAGTAAAGGCTATCGTCTGTATCATCCATAGACTAAACACATTCTAGTTAGCCGTGATGTTGTCTTTGTGGAAGATGCTATTCAACCATTGCTTTCATGTACTAAGGAGACATCTGTTAGCTCCAAAGACATGTATGATACTTTGATGCCTCTTTTTACAGGTGGACACGCTAGTGCTGGTCCTAATGAGGCTTCTAACACACTTCAATATCACTTTTTGAATCACTTAATGCGTAATAAGCCATGCTCCTATTGGAGCTTGTAGCACTCTCAATAGTAAAGATGCTACTACATGTCAGTGTTGATTCCTAAGAATCTCCGTGATCTAAGAATCATACACATGCACTCTTAAGAAAGAAAACAAGAAAATTGTGTAGTTTAGTGATTCTTTCCTCTCTCTTGTTGGAGTTAGACATCTACGAAAGCATGCGAACAAAACAATGAAGAAGAAGAAGAAGCTTGGAGCACAACACACAATAATGAATGTATTACCACTAGAATGTACAAAGATAATTAGTAACCCGTTAGGGCTATAGGCATATATATAAGCTGAGGGAAAAAAAAACCTCCTAAAGAGGGAAAAGGTGCCCCAGTGGTCCTAGTGAGTTAACACACATCACTACCTAAATATATCAAAAAGTCTCCACTAGGAGTGATGCGGTGAACAAGGATCTATCAATCCTGTATAAGGAAGTGCCAAGCTATGTGGAATCAATCCATGAAAGGAAGTAAGCCCAAAGCTTTGCGGAAAGCTTCAAACTTCTTCCTAGGGAGAGCCTTCGTGAAAAGGTCTACAATATTCTCCTACGTTGGCACATATGCCAAGCTGATCTCTCTAGTAGAGAACCTCTCCCTGACATAATGATAATGCACCTCAATGTGCTTAGTGCAAGCATGGAACACAGGGTTCTTCGCAATTGCCAATGCACTCTGACAATCAAGGAAGATGGTGGCGGCAGAAGACTGACCAACACCCAAATCAGCCATAAGGCGTTTGAGCCCCACACACTCAAGAGTCAGTGTAAAAGCTGCCCTATACTGAACCTCACAATTGGCCATAGTAGGTTGCTTCTTGCTTAGCCAAGTTATGCATGAGTTACCAAGCATGAAGCAAGAACCACTAGTGGACACATGAGTGTCATAGCAACCAGCCTAGTTAGAGTCAGAAAAAGCATGTAAATTTGGAGTTTGTGATTCTCCCTTGGGATAAAACAATCCAAGTAGGTGGATACCACTCAAGTAGAGAAAGATGCAGTTAATTGCCTACCAATCCTTGACTCTTGGGCAATGCATAAACTTGCTTATTTGTGAGACAACAAAGTGAATATTTGGCTAAGTAATGCATAAATAAATAAAGCATCCAACAACTTAATTATAGAGAACAACATCAAATGCATCTCCAACATCATGAAGACTTAATCATAAACCTGTCTCCATAGGAGTGGCAATAGATTTACAATCTTCAAGGCCAAAATGCTACAATAATGTGTCAATATATTTCGTTTGACACAAAGCCATTCCACCATCAACGTGCATAAACTGAATGCCCAAATAATGATGCAGATGCCCCAAATTAGACATCTTAAGTGAGGCATGCAAATCAGCCTTAAAATAAGCAATATGCTTCTCATGAGGACTAGTGAGCAGCATGTCATCAACATACACAAGAATGATCTAAAGTACATCATTCGCATGCTTAACATATAAGGTGCTTTCAGTTGGACTGTTCTCGAAATCATGTGCAATGAGATAGGCATGTATCTCTTCATACCAAGCACGTGGTGCTTGCTTTAAACCATATAATGCCTTCTTTAACCTACATGAACATGAAAGGGCTTATTCCAATCTGGTGTGGTCAAGATTGGTGTTGAACACAATCTTCTTTTGAGCTCATTGAAGGAGTTCTCACATTCTTCAGTCCACTCGAAATTGGTTAAAAGTCTGTACAGAGGCTTTGCAATGATGGCATACATATGTATAGAATGTCGGTAATAACCACAATGCCCCATGAAAGCTTGTACTTCCTTGACATTCCTTAGCTTATGGAGCTCTGCTATAGCTTTCACTTTCTCCTCATCTGTGGATATGCCATTCTTTGACACTATGTGTCCTAGAATCTTGCCTTGTCTGACCATGAAAACACACTTTTCTGGGTTCAAGCAGACTTGATATTCTCTACATTTGTCAAAGATTTGCCTGAGTTCAGGTATATGTGTCTGTCTAATGTTGGAATGAGCATAGAGATCATCAACATAGACTGCTAAATTCTTCCTCAAGAACTCTTTAAAGACATGACACATCAGTCTCTGGAAGGTAGCAGGCGCATTGGTAAGTCCAAATGGCATTACCCTAAAGGTGAATATGCCCCACTCTGTGGAAAAAGCTATCTTATGCTGAATCTTTTGGAGCTATGGCTACCTGATTGTAGCCCGAAAATCCATCAAGGAAGCTCTACACTTCCTTGCCTGGCACTCTTTCTAGTAGATGCTCAGTGATAGGAAGCGGATAATTATCTCTAATGGTGGCTGCATTAACCTTCTTCAAGTTAATGCACACACGTAATTTGCCATTCTTTTTGGGCACCACTACAATGGGGGATACCCACTCAGTGTGCTCAATTTCATAAATAAATCCCGCTTCCACCAGACGATCTATCTCTTCTTTGATCTTGGCAGCATAATTATCATTGTATGTGTATGGCTTTTGCTTAGAGGGTTTGGCATCTGAGGTCATGGGGATAGTGTGTGAGCATATGTCAGGGTCGACACCTTTTAAATCCTTGTAACTCCAAGCCAATACATCTCTGTATTCTCTCAGCAAGGCTATTATCTCATACTCTTCTTCCTCTATCAGGTCATGGCCTATGTACGTGCATCTTTATTCTCCTTCTTCTATGGCTACAACTACTTTCTTGGTGGTTTCTTTGTTATCATAGGCCTCTCCTGCTTGTGCATCGGGTTTAGGCATTCTTACCATGACTCTCCTATCGTCTATCTCATAATTTTTGAAATTCTCAGGGACCTCAAACAACGATTCTTCCTCTTCTCGTGTGACTTCTCTCTTCTTCCTCTTCTTGCCTTCACTCTTGGTAGTCACTTGTGTGGTTAATCTCACATCATTTGTAAGCTCTCCATGTCTCTGAGGATGAGCTTCTACTTCATAGAAGTATTCTTCACCTGATGCAAATGGTGGGTCCATAATGATTGACTCTAGATCGGAGTCACTTGCATCCTCAAATGCATCAGGGCTAGGTTCACATTCTTCCAGAACCGAATCTCCCATGTTTGGCTCTATTGAGAAAACTGAAATGTCATAGCCAGCCTCGTCACAGTGGGGTGTCCATTGTTCTTCATTGATGGCTACATCCATTGTTGCTAAAATTTCTGCCCAACCCTAAGGTTCAAACTCTTCGTCAAGAAATACTACAGGTGCATAGGCTGGGTCTTGAATTGATCTATGTGTCTCCTTCGCACCTACCTCTCTGGCTTTTTCTCTCTTCTCCTCTTCTACTGCCACTTTGCACATCCATAAGTGGGTGTCTTCATGCATCCATGAGGATCTTGATCCTATGGAATGCACCGATTCCGCATCATCTTTTGCTCTATGGATGGGATTCCATTGGATAGGAGGGACAAATCTATGAGAGTAATCTTTGAGATTCACTTTGGTCGTAACACCTATGTGTTGCAAGTACAAAGAATTGGTTCCCCAATCCTGGACTACTTGCAACTGTCGCAAAAATGGTCTTCCCAAAATCATCTCATAGGCATGGTTCTTGCTAAAATCACATATAGCAAAGGTGTGCTCAAACTCAACACCACATATGGTGAGAGTTATTCCTTCTAATAGTCCTAAAGGCCTCTCTATGTGACCATCAGCCATCTGCAATTTCATTCTCGTTGGCCTGAGTGCTCGCTTGCCCCAACACTTCCATAGAGAAGTGGTAGCAATTGCAACTCCTGCACCAGAGTCCAGAATTGCCTTGGTTGTGTATCGTTAATGGGTGATGGGGAGGTAGGTGTTTCCTTCCTCTTGTTCACTCATATCTCTTATCTTGTCTAGAGGAATTTCTGGCACTGTTCTATGAGAACCTACCTGGGAACGCGATTTAGCTATCTCTGGCACTTGTTTGGCTACATGTTTCCACAATTTTGGCCTAACCTTGAGTAACTCTTCTAAAGTGAGATTACACTACACTTTAGTATTCTTTACTACCTCCGTGTTCCTAGGTATGACTGAGTCTTCATTTCGTACCATGACCGTGGGTGCTCTCATACAAGTAGACTTAGCTTCCCATGGTCTGTGAAGTGGGGTAAGTCCTGTAAAGAATCAGACTCAAAGTCTAATTTCTCTTGAGATTGGTTGCTCTCGTGCTCCTCATAAATGGAAGGAATGTCTTATGGGAATTGATCATGTGCGTCATCCACCAGTTCAATGGGAGGAGGGACTTCACTCTCTTTTGCCCATTTCTCTTCTTGAATCTCTCGTAGGAATTCTGGTGTGTACCTATTTATAGAAGAAGAGGTGTCTGGCTCTGTGGAGTTGGGCACATAAGCTTCCTGGGCGGGAAGGCTTAGCCTTTCACTTGGCTTGCCCTTATTTTGAGTGGCAGGTTCCTTTTCTGATTGTGCTATTAGCCTCTCCAATCTTTCTAGCAGTCCATCAAAGTGCAACTGCGTCTTAGCTGAACTAGAGATGTTAAAGAGGCGACTAGCTTCAAACATGGTTTGAGCCAATTCCACCATCTTAGCACAAATTTTGGTTTGTTCAAGCTCTAGTTCTGCTCTAGGGTAACACTTTTCATGATCGATTACGTTTGACCCTTCTTGGATTCTGGCCTGTGTTAGTTGGCTGCCGGATTGGCAATTGTAAAAACTGAATCTTTTTCTAGTCCGCACGTACGAAAGGTAGTTACAAAGATGTTTGTATCTTCATATAAATCAATGAAAAGAAACGCTTCGGGACGTCCAGAAGATCGCCAGACTGTTTGTTTGGGCGAGTCGTTCTGCGAAGTTTTTGTTGCGATTGTTTTGTTAATTACGTGTAATGTGGTATCTCTCTGTCTTGTGATGTTCTGTAAGTTGTTTGATGAAGTCTATACTCTAGTAATGACAGTTTCAGTACTGTGTGTTTGAGAATCCTGAATCGTTCTGCGTCTGCTGCCCTGCTTGATTATCTGTACCTATTCGGTAAAGATTAAGTCACTGTTATTGTCTCTATTGTTACAATAGTTTGTGTTCGGGACAGTTCTTGAGTTAATCAAGTAATTCTGCATTACGGTACTGACTAGTTCTTGTGCTGTACGTTGAAGAGAGCATTAGCTAGTGTGTGTTCGGTAAACTTTGGAAGAGTTTGATTGCGTACTGTAAGATTGTAAGTGTAACAGATTCTTGATAGAGTTCTTGAGCATTAGTATATCGATGTGTGTGAAGTGGTTAGTTTGGGAAACCAAGCATAGGGCCTTTGTTTAACAGACCCCTTCCACTCCCAAGAACCCAAGTACATGTTTAAACTCGTCTCTGACGGTTAGTTCGCGTTTAACACTGGCGCCATCTGTGGGAAAGTGGCACCAGATTGTTGCCATTTGTCTGGGCGAATGTAGCATCAAGAATGTTTGTTGATTGATTGTGAAAGTGGTCATAGATTGTGAATCGACCATAAAGAAGAATAGTATGCAAATTATCACAAACATAGTATATGCCGGTTACTTGTTCCGGTGAATCATACCCGAAGCATAGAAGAAACCAATAGTCTTGGGCGATAGCTAATTTGCTAAGGATGCCTCGAGGAAGTAGAAGCGGAGATAAGTCTAACCCAGCTGTCAAGGAATTGAAGAACGCCAGTAGTGATTCCGGTAGTATTCCGGTGGAACGTACTACCTTTTTGGTGGATTCCGGTGCGATTTCGGCACATTTTGTTGAAGAAATAGTAACTCTAGAGTCTACCAGGACGCAGCATGAAGTTAATTTAACACCATTGGGTCAAGATTCGAATTTGTCTGCGGATAGAAATGTCTTGGCCAAAGAAATCAGTGAAGGTGAAAAAGCACCTTGCTTGGGTGAAAATTCGACACCTTCCGGTATTATTTCGGTACCAGTTGCTGAGAGTTCACAGTTTTTCGATGACGGTTTACCATTTCTTGGTGAATCTTCAGTCCAGTCACTGTTATTTGGAGTAACCCTTCCTACATTTGATATCAAGGAGGAAGGTAGCTTATTCGAAGCTGAAATCCGAAGCATATTGAACAATATTATCAAGCCGGAGAGTGCACAGGCTGACGATACAGATTCCAACAGTTCAGATATTTAGCCTCGGGACACAGAAGATAGTCACAATACAACCACCAGCACGATGAGTGGGCAACAACAACAACAACAACAGCAACAGCAACAACAACAACAACATCTATTTCCACCCCAACCAACTCCAATAGGAGTAACATACACTAAATTCGGTGGATTTCCAGGTGATGACCCAGATGCTCATGTACGCACATTTGAGATAAGTTACGCAGTGCTCAATCATCCACTTGATCCGGCGTAAGAAGCTGTTGTATTCTAGTCTACATTGGTTGCCGCCAGGTGGCTTACAGAATATGATATTAACCATTTCGGCACCTATAAAGCAGTAAGAAATGCATTTTTGCAGAGATTCAGGCTAAAGAAGAATCCAGCCGAAATTTTTGATTACCTGCAAAACAATAGACAGAAGATGAATCAAACAGTGCAAGATTATGCCACCCTATTCAGAACTCATTTGAGGTAATTACCGCCAGCACATGCCAACCTGTCGGATGATGTTATCACTCAATGGTTTATCAATGGTTTGACTCCGCAACTTAAACGGATTATGATCATACGCTGTGTGAGAGCTATGACGCTAGATGCAGTGATTGCAATGGCTTTGCAGCTGGAAAACAAGGTTGGAGGATTTACAGAAGACCTGGAATGGTTAAAAGCGAGTAAAAATGTTGCAAAAAAACCGACCAGAGAGATGTACTGCACCACATGCAAGAATTCAGGGCATGCCAGTACCACTTGTGCCCTTAACCAATTGTTTTGTGCTATCTGCAATATGATCGAACATTCCACCGAGAATTGTGCATACAACGCCAAAGTGTAGGGAACAGCAACAGTAAATGCAATTATATAAGAACCGGGGCAACCTGCCAATCACTATGTACCTCCTCAAATGAGAAACAACCAGCAGCAAGGCTACCGAAATTATCGAGGACAGAGAAATAATAACTACAATGCAAACCGCTGGCAGACAGGTCCACCACAAGAAGGTAATGCTTTGCCACCACCTCTTGTCATTTCTGTGGTGAATTAGGAGACATTCAAAGATTTTGTAAAGATGCGGCCGAATATGATCAAAGGAAGAAGGAGCGCGAGAACCCAATGACAAATATGGTTCAGATCACACCCATAGAAACACAAGCTGCAGTAGTTCAGACCAGATTCGGTAGGCCGTTACAACCAGCAGCTGAAATATTTGAACCATGCATCCGAGAACAGCAAAGAACATATGACAAGGCTAGTGAGTGGACCACCACAAAACCTCTTGTGTTCCTAGATCCTATTCCAGTGACACAAGTTCCACTGTCAAAGGAAACTGCACAGGAGCAAGAGTCAACTCCAGTAACAGATGCATCATCTTCGGAATCGATCAAAAGTACAAGTCAAGTAAATCAAGCATGGGAAATTTTATCTAAAGCGTCCATTACTCTTCCTCTTGGACAGTTACTTGCACTAGTACCAGGAGTCCGTCAACAATTCCAGCAACAATTTATTACTGAGTCTGCCTGCATTCCAACAACGGCAACAGTACAACCAGAAACTGACGCTACGGTGGACCATTCGGTCCCATTGATTACGGTATGATACAAAAATCATAAAATTAATCAAGTACTAATTGATGGAGGGTCTGGTGTAAAAATTGCTACTGCCGCACTATGTAAAAAGTTAGGATGGACAAAAATTGAGCCTGTCCAATTTTTTGTAAGGATGGCTGATCAGTCTAGAGTCCACCTAGTGGGACTAGTACGAGATGTTCCCATAACTTTGCAAGGTATAACATTTAAGATGACTTTTGTCGTCTTAGAACTACCCGAGTCTAGCTTGGATTATAATCTGCTTTTCGGCCGTCCTTGGTTGAAACAAGCCAAGGTGATACAAGATTGGTCTGCATAGGAACTCACTTTCAAGGACAATAATCGTAAATATGTTGTCAAGTTAGATGCTATCCAGCCTTGTGAATTACATGCTAGACCTTATTTTGCAGAACCAGTTCATATGTTAGATGGGTTGTCAGATAATGAAGAAGAAGAGTTTTTGAAGAATAATATTGATTTGATCTCCCTAGGAACTATTGATCTACAATCTGTTGTAGATAATTGGAATCCGGCAGTCTGTACGGTGATGCCTGTGATTGAAGAAGACAAGAAAGAAGGTACTGCTGCTATAGATGACGCCGATCTACAACAACTTTTAAAACCAGCTGATGATACAGAGAAGTCCCGACAATTCTATGTGTCAGAAGATCAGCTGATCACCTATAATTTAGGAGATGAAGAAAATCCGCATCCTATCAAGATAAGGGAAAGCTTACCTGAAGTGTTTCAAGCAGATTTAATCCAACTACTTTGAGAGTTCTCTGATGTTTTTGCATGGGATTACAAAGATATGAAAGGTTTGGACCCCCGCATTTATCAACATAGGGTCATGCTGAAGCCGAAAGCAAAACCAATCAAACAACCCAGCTACCGGATGAATCCGAATTATGCAGCACAGGTAAAGGCAGAGCTGGATAGGTTATTAAAAGTTGGATTCATTGTACCAGTAGAGCATGCTGAATGGATATCACCCATTGTTATCGTCCCTAAAAAGAATAAGCAACTGCGAATATGTGTGGATTACCAGAAACTGAATGCAGCTACGGTGCCTAATCCATTTCCTCTACCTTTTCTTGACACGATGCTTGACAGAGTAGCAGGACATGAAATGTACTCTTTCTTGGATGGTTACAGTCGTTACAATCAAGTCAGAATGGCTGAACAAGATATTCCAAAGACTGCTTTCATTACCAATTGAGGTGTTTTTGCTTGTACTATTATGTGGTTCGGATTGAGAAATGCCCCCAGCACTTTCTAGAGGTGTATGCAGGAAATATTCTCCCCTTATCTTACCTCTTTTATGCAAGTATATTATGATGATTTCTCTTTATTCGGTAAGATGGAATCACACTTGTTCCATTTACGGTGTTGCTTTGAGAAATGCAGAGAATACAGACTCTGCCTAAACCCAAACAAATCTGTGTTTGCGGTTTCATGTGGAAAGTTACTTGGCCATATTGTCTCTACACAAGGTATTCAAGTCGACCCAGATAAGGTTGCAGCTGTGTTAGAAGCACCTGTGCCGACTACACCAAAAGAAGTGATGAGATTTATGGGGCAAGTCCGTTGGCATGGTCGTCATTTACGGTGGCTCGCTCATTTAGCCATTCCACTCAATCGTTCAATCACGAGTACTCCTAAACAGTTTGAGTGGACTCAAGAATTTCAAACAACATTTGATCGTCTAAAGTGTTTATTAACGCAGGTCCCAATTTTACAACCACCTGATTGGGAACGCCCATTTCATGTTTTTGTAGACGCATCAGATATCGCCATCGGTAGTGTGTTAATGCAACAAACTGATAAGTGGTTCCGGCCTGTTTACTATGCGAGTAGAAGACTTGCTCCTGCAGAAAAGAATTACTCTGTAACTGAAAGAGAATGTCTAGGTTTAGTGTATTCTGTAAAGAAATTCAGGCATTATTTACTTGGCCGCAAATTTAATTTTCATATAGATCATGCTGCACTTGTTTATCTAGTACGACAACAGCATTTAGGTGGTTGATTAGCGCATTGGGTTCTACTTTTACAAGAGTTTGATTTTGAAGTAATCCATCGGCCCGGCAGCTCACATGCCTTAGCAGATTTCCTTTCTCGCTTAGATTCCGGTGAAGCTCCGATTGGTGTAGATGACACCACACCAGCGATTTATGTTACTGAACCAACTAATGATGAATATGCAGAACCACCTATGCCATCTACATATTATGATCAGATATTAACTTTTCTTACTGATGGATGTATTCCTGCTCAGACCTCTCCTGCAATGCGTAGGAAGATTGCACTGTACAGTCGCAGATTCCAGTTAATTGCTGGAGAATTATACTATATGGATCACACTGGAATTTTACTTCATTGTATTCCTCCGCATGAAGTTAACTCAGTCATTACTCTGGCTCACTCAATTCCTTTCGGTGGACACTTTGCAGTAGATTTAACGCACCGAAAAATTCTGCAAAGTGGACTTTGGTGGCCTACTATGTACAGGGATGTATCTCAGTTTGTCAAACAATGTGATACTTGTCAGAGGTTTGGACAACCTCTACAACGCCATTTTTTCCCTCTCCAACCTGTCTTGCCGTTGGAGCCTTTTCAGAAGTGGGGCCTAGATTTTATTGGACCTATTACACCTCCAGCCATACTCACTAATAATCGTTATATTCTAACATGTACAGATTTTGCTACCAGATGGGCAGAAGCATGGGCTTTAAGGTCCGCCACAACTGTTTCGGTGGCAAAGTGTCTAATGAAAGATGTACTCCCGCGTTTTGGCTTACCTCTAGAGCTTGTTACAGATCAAGGCATGCATTTTGCTAACAACTTAATGAAAGTACTCACCCATTCTTTTCAAATAATGCATAAATTCAGTTCTCCTTATTATCCTCGTGCCAATGGTTTGGCTAAAAGTACAAACAAAACCTTGTTGAATATGCTTCGAAAACTAATTCTGGAATCACCGGAAAGGTGGGATCAACTGTTACCTGCAGTATTATGGGCGTACCGGACTACCTACAAGGTAGCAATAAGACTAACACCTTTCAAACTGGCTTATGGACTGGAAGCCATAGCACCAATAGAGATTGTTGTGCCAAGTTTACGTGTGGCCATCACTCAGAAACTACTACCTGAAGAATCTCTGTCATTTCGGTTGGATACACTCAGAGAACTGGATGAGCATCGATGGCAAAGTTTTCTGACTATTCAGGAAGTACAGTTAAGACAAGCTCGAACTCATGATCGATATCTAAAAACTCCAGTTTTTACGGTGGGACAACTTGTACTCTTTTACAATGCAAAATCGAATCGCTCTGCTGGAAAATTCAAGTTACGATGGTTTGGTCCCTATCGGATTACTCAACAAGTAGGCCCAGCCACTTTTTGGTTGACTACTTTGACCGGAATTCCTCTTCTGAAAGTCATCAATAGTTCAAAGTTGCAGCCGTATCACCAAGCATCTGGCTCTCGCTGACGTGTTCAGCGTTTTTTTTTCATTTTATTTATTTTCTATTTTTGCGTAACTTAATAAAATAAGTTTGTAAATATCCGCCTTTTGATACCTAATTATGACTAACAGCCACCCTGCCTTATCAATTCCGCTCATGCATGCCCACCGAAGTTATGAAGTTATCATCTCAATATCGCGCGATGATTCATGAATTTAATTGCTTCTCGGTATCAAGTATCTACTTAACCTTTTTCATTTCGATGTTAATCGCTATTGTGTCTGTGTGATTTGTGTACTTGTGCTCTCTGTCTACCATGCGCTTGTGTTACCGTGCTTGCTATTGTCTGTGCGCCATGGAAGCTCTGGCAAACTTTGCCGCCTTCTGTGAAGGACTCCCTGCTGATGTAGGTGAGTTCCTGCGTGTCCGCGGGTTGGTCAATTTCGCTGAATTGCCTTGGCATTCAGTGGATTGCCATCCTTTCTACGCACAAATAATCGCCGCCATCACTGCCACACCTGCTACAGAGCAGAGTTGGCCTATCACTTCCCTACCATCCCGTACCGCAATCACTCTCCAGACCTTCTCTGAAGCATTCTGGCTCTCTCTACAAGGTAGGGAGAATGGCCCAAATTTGCCAATAGCCACAATGATCCAATTATTTTCTAGGTATTCATCTAACGAATATGCAATCCTCTGTCGCCCCGAACCTGAAAGATCAGCCCTGCAATTCTTGGTAGCCATCCTCAACCTACAAAAATGCACATATGGAATATCTCGTCCCTTTTACTCAGCTATAGATTTAGGTGCCCGAGAACCTGTCAACTTTGCTTAGTATTTCTTCCGCCGCATTCACAAAGAATGCGTGTCAATCATCAAGCAGGACAACAAAGGAGATATGCCAAGGTCCAGACTGCCGTACATCCTATCTTTTCTATTTCCGACCATTCTAGCAGCACAACTGCCACCCTGAGGACTTGTTCTACACCATGAAGAGTCTGCACAAATCTTGGACGATGATGAAGAAGAGGACGAAGAGATTTTCCACCTTCTCCGCCGGAAAAGAATCAGAATTAGTTCATCAGATAGTCAGGTACAAGGCTCTGCCGCCAATGATCAAGCAGATGACAAAGAAGAAGAAGGACATGACGAAGAAACCTTCCATGACACCGCAACATCAATGCATCATGAATCATCAGCCCAGTCTTCTTTTTGTCCTGTGCCATCGAAGTAGTTCTTCATGGACTTAACCAGTTGTGTAGGTCTCAAGGTTCTAGTGTGTTCCCTAGGCCTTGGCAGAGGAATATCATCAGCGTTTCTTAGGTTTCTTGGAACTCTAGTTCTCTCGGTTTCTTCTCTATCTGCCTTTGTTCGCGTTGGCTCTCTTCCTATTGGGTTGGCAAAGCTTACCTGAGGTCTATCTCTACTTCTGTCCCTTTGCACTCCATGAGCTTGGGATGTTCCCGCTCCTTGGTGGCCAAAAGAGACATTAGATCTTGGTTGGGAAAAAATAAATTCTCCCTTCCAAGTGTAGGCATGCCTACCGTGCTCTGTGAGAACAAATATTCTTTCCGAAGTGTTGTCTAAATAGGTCAGTTTGCCTAGGCTATCAGGATCTTTGAACTCATAGATCATGATCGTTCCTATCTCATTAGCCTGAACATGCTTATACCTCCAAAAGGCTTCATCGGTTTCTCGGTTTAAGAGAAGGTCTATGCTCTTATTGTCCTGGGGAATCCATTCTGGCATGATAATTCTAGTAAGCACTGATTTTCCTCGAGGAGTTTTAGGTTCTAAACCCATGTTCCCTTGCTCTAGGTCACCTATGTCCGTTTCTGGGATCACATTGCCAAACTCGTCTGTCCTATCTGGGTGGCTGGTAACTACGTATATGGTTCCTTCTTTGTCCAGGTATGCTCCATTTTCAAACTTGATTGCTGGACGTTCTAGTCCGATGGGTTGATCTGGGTTTTTTATCTGGACCACAGATCTTCGTAAGCCGTCCTCATAGATGCTAGCACCTAACCGGTTGGTCCTAAGGTATTCCAGCTGCATCTTGTAGGGGCCTTCTACCCTATGTAAGTATGGCACACCTGAACTTCCTGTGGGTCTCTCCATACCTTGAGACATCTCTGACTCACTAGTCTCAGAGCTAGGGTAGTATGAATGTTGGCTCAACTGTTGGACCCAAGACCTAGCAGTATGATTGACACTAGCCTCTGAAGACCTAAGACTCTGTCTATCTCTCCCTAGGTGTCGTCCTGATCTAAGGTTCATATGCTTAGCTGAGCAATCCCAATTTTTACCCAAGGTACAACCTCGTTGCCGATCAATGTGTATCAGTCACTTGGTTCTTCTTTAGTTGATTATTGTGTTTATGATCTTGTCTGATATCACATCGTCAGGAATACTTAAGTTAATTTTCGCACTTTAAGTTGATCGTTCCAAGTTAGGTTCTTTTCCTTTAAAGTTTTCGGTCATACACAGGTTATCTCTTGACTTGAACTTGATTTTTTTAGATAGTCTTGACTTGTCTCGTGCCTATCGTTGTCCTAACTTACTTCTAGCACTATTCACGTGTAGCCTAAGCTAGGAATTGACAGAGGGAGTTGAGAATATTCCAACCTTACTTGCTGATCCCTTTCTCTATGGTGCTCACGAACCCGGTTCTCAAGCTTGCAAAAAGCCCTTGCTTTGAATACCCTCAAGTGCTCTCAATGGACCTGTAAGAGTTCCAAAGTTAGCTCAAGACTTAGATTCAAATGACATATTAAATCACTTCCATTCATGCAATTTAGATATCAATTTGCCCTCTGTTTTTATGGCAAACAATTCTAGAGATCCCTTGGTTATGTTCCCCCTGGGTATGGTCAACTTCAAAAATACTATACCCACGAGATTTCCAACAAAACAAAATTCACAGCAAACGGACTTCGTATGAGAAAGTTATGCTAGTTCAGGGTTTTGGGGTTAAAACAAGGTTCAAACAGGCTAACAGGTCAACAGGGTTTCCTCAAATTACTTGTTTATAGCCTCCCTATATGTCCTATAGCCCAATAGTTATGCCCAAAATTAGCCAAATTCCTCAATTTAAAAAACCCTAAAAAATAGGCCGAAAATGGCTGTCAATCGCGATCGACTGGGCTGTCAATCACGATGGACAGAGCTGTCCGTCGTGGCCTGTCAGTCGCAATGGACACGTGTCAATCGCGATTGACGGGTGTTAATTGCGATGGACAGGGGGTGTCAATTGCGATGGATAGGGGGTGTCGGTCGCGATGGATAGGGGGTGTCTGTCGCGATGGACAGCTGTCCGTCGTGATGGATTCCTATCAGTCGCGATGGATAGGCAGTCCGTCATGAGGTGTCAATCGCGATTGATGGAGTTTTTTGGATTTTTTCGTATTTATGTGTTGATCGGGCCTCTATACATCACGATGGTCAAGGATCTCATCGAAATGGGGTGTCAATCGTGATTTTTTTTATCAGTCGCGATAGACGGGGGTGTCCATCGCAATGGACACGTGTTCGTCGGGGTCTGTCAATCACGATGGACAGGCTGTCCGTCGCGATGGACACTGTCAATCCCGATTGATGCTGTCAATCGTGATGGACAACAAAAATGCAAATGTTTTAGAAATTTTTGTGGACTGGTGATGTGCAAGGTCTCTAGTCTACTGTGGTGCACTTAGTTTTACCAAAGGAGCAATTTTTCTGTCAATCGTGATCGATAGAGGTCTGCAACACAGAGATAGGACGGAGCTTTTTCGTACCTGCGCCACGTGCTGGAGATGATGGAACAACCAGTACTTGCAAGAAAACTCAAGAAACATGCAAAAAGAGTGCACACAAATCGCTCTCTCGCTCTCTCTCACAAGTGAAATGAGGGAAATGGGAGAGGAAAGGAGATATGATAAAAAAACTGAAATTTTTGCGATGATGGAGATGGAGATCGGATATGGTGAGGATGATGATGGTGATGATGATGGTGAAGCAAGAAAGAGAAAACTAAGAAAAAATAAAGAGATTACCTACAACGCCAACGTCACAACTCTACGTCTTACCATCACACGCTCGTCCTCAAAGCTCGATCCCCGGCAACGGCGCCGAAATTTGGTGTAGCTCAGTGATGAGTAGCACCTCCTTTAATGTCAATCCGAGAAGATGTGAGTATGGTATGATGACCTGGAGCAAGTGAAGGCACAAGTGCGTGAGTGAGAAGCACACCAACATGCACACATACACACACGCACACACGCAGCAAGACAAAGAGAAGGACAATGGAGTTCTTTTAGATTACTTCCTAAATGCTCATGCAAGTTCAACTCTATTACAAGTTAACCTAAAAAATGAGCTCTCTAGCTCTATTTATAGTTTTGCACTAGTTTTTGGCCCTGTTGTTGGCAGCAGTCAGGGAACCGAAGGAGCCACAAGACAAAGAGGGTCGGAACGAAGAGATAGCACAAGCAGACACAGTAGCCAAAGAAGATCTGGCAAGTAGGCCATCTAAATTTTTCACACATCAAGGAGTGGAGCACACAAGAAAAAAGAGCAAGTAGGGAGCTCAAAGATGTGTACGACAAACCAACTGAGAAAATCCCTACACAAATAATGATTTTAATCACTAAAAACCATTGTAAATACCATTTCGTATTTTTGTAGCTCCATTTTGTGCAAGCCAAGGAGTCCTTGAGCTTGAGGAGCCTTAGAAGTGCCTACATATCAGTTTTCGTATTTTTTAGACTCCGTTTAAGCCCTCAAATTGGCCCTGGAACCTAATTTTTAACTAGGCCGGACACTAGGTCTGGACAGGGCCAAAACCTAGTCAAAAACTATAAATAGAGCTAGAGAGCTCATTTTTGAGGCTAGATTGCAATTGAAATGAACTTGTAAGAGCTTCTTGAAAGTGATCTAAGAACTCCATTGCTTCTCACTCTTTGTTTTGCCGTGTGTGCGCGTGTGTGTGTATGTGTGTGCATGTTTGTGTGCTTCTCACCCACGCACTTGTGCCTCCACTTGCTCGAGGTCTTCATACCATCCTCACGTCTTCCCAGATTGACATTAAAGGAGGTGCTACTCATCACTGAGCTACACCAAATTTTGGCGCCGTTGCCGGGGAACGAGCTTTGAGGACGAGCGTGTGATGGTAAGACGTAGAGTTGAAGCGTTGGAGTTATAGGTATTTTCTTCACTTTTATCTATTTCCTTTTGTTTCCTTCATCACCATCATCATCATCACCATCTCCCACCTCCATCTCCATCATCGCAAAAATTTCAGTTTTTTGACTATATTTCCTTTCTCCTTCCATTCCCCTCATTCCACTTGTGAGAGAGAGCGAGAGAGCAATATTGTGTGTGCTGTTTTTGCATGTTTCTTGAGCTGTCTTGCAGGTACATGCTGCATCATCTTCTCCAGCACTTCGCGCAAGTAAGAAAATCTTGGCAACTGTCTCTGTGTCGCCGGTCTCTATCAATCATGACTGACAGAAAAAATGCTCCATTTGCCAAACAAAGTGCAAAACCATGATCTACAGGCCTAGAGCTTCCCAAAACTGTGTTTAGAGTTTTGAAATTCATCAGATTTCTGTCAATTGCGATCGCTCTGTCAATCGCGATCGACGAACCATGACGGACAGACCTGTCAATCGCGATCGACCAGTCAATCGCGACTGACAGCCCAGGACGGCTCTGTCAATCGCGACCGACAGAGTCAACGACCGATTGACCACGACTGACGGATCATACGCGTGACACGTGTCAATCACGATCGAGTCATCAATCGCGATCGACCCATCAATCGCGACTGACAGTCCACGACGGCTCTGTCAATCGCGACCGACACAGTCAACGATTGTTTGACCACGACGGACAGACCCTCGCGACCGACCTGTCAATCGCGATCGACCCATCAATCGTGACCGACAGAGTCAACGACCCTTTGACCATGACTGATTGACTTTTGAGCCACGTGTCAATCGCGATCGACCCATCAATCACGACTGACAGCCACGACGGACCTATCAATCGCGATTGACACATCAATCGCGACTAACAGCCACGACGGACCTGTCAATCGCGATCGACACATCAATCGCAACTGACAGCCACGACGGACCTGTCAATCGCGATCGACACATCAATCGCGACTGACCTGTCAATCGCGATTGACAGAACTTGCGAACGCGTTAGAAGAGAAAACTTGGCCAATTTTCTAGGGTAAAGAATAGGGGGCTAATTTGGTCAATTTGTGGGACAAACACTCGGGGTTAGCACTGCATGTTGAGACCGCAACCCAAGTAATTCAAGAATTTCTGCCTGCTTGATTAAACTGTTTTGAACCCTGTTTTCATCCCTGAAGCCTGAACTGACATAACTTCCTCATATGAAATCCAATTGCTGTGATTCTTGTTTTGTCGGAAAGCCTGTGAGGAGTACAACCAAAACTTCCATTGGTTATGTGAAAATTAAGATTGGGATTATTAGATAGGGTTTCTTGAAGTTAACCATACCCGAGGTAGGAAAACTGAGGGATCCTTGGGATTGTTTTTTATAAAGGCAAGAGATAATTTGGTCGGTGAGTCACATGCATGAAAGTGGTCTAGTCTGTCATTTGAATTTAAGTCTGGAGCTAATCTTGGGACTGATGCAGGTCTATTGAGAAGCAATTGAGAGCGTCCAAGCAAGGGCTTTGTGCAAGCTTGAGAATCAACTTCTCGAGCACTAAAGAGCAAGGATCAGCAAGAAAGGTCGGAATATTCTCAACTCCCCTTCGTCAATTCCTAGCTTAGGCTAAGAACGACTAGAGGTAGGAGTAAGTCAGGGCGACGATAGGCAATTATCAATTTGAAGAATACCTAAACTTTCAAGTTCAAGCTAAGGACATAATCTTTGTACTGTCGAGAACCTTAAAGGGAAAGAACTTAACGTGGAACGATCAACTTTAAGTGTGGAACTACACTCAAATATACCTGACGACGTGATATCAGACAAGATTATAAACGCGGTAATCCACCAAAAAAAAAGAATCAAGTAACTGATACAAAAGGACTCTGCAACGAGGTTGTACTTGGGCAAATTTGGGTTATTCAATCAGGCTTATGAACCTTAGATCAGGGCGACATCTAGGGAGAGATAGACAAAGTCTTAGGTCTTCAAAGGCTAGTGTCAATCATACTGCAAGGTCTTGGGCCCAGCAGTTGAGCCATCATTCGTATTACCCTAGCTCTGAGACTAGTGAATCAGAGATGTCACAAGGTATGGAGAGACATACAGGAAGTTCAGGAGTGCCATACTTGCATAGGGTAGAAGGCCCTTACAAAAAGCAGTTGGAATACCTTAGGACCAACCGATTGGGTGCTAGCATCTATGAGGACAACCTAGGAAGATCTGTGGTACAGATTAAGAATCCTGATCAATCCATTGGATTAGAGCGCCCAGCTGTCAAGTTTGAAAACGGGGCGTACTTAGACAAGGAAGGGACAATATATGTAGTCACTAGTCATCCAGATAGGACTGATGAATTTGGGAATGAGATCCCAGGAACCGACTTAGGTGACCTAGAGCAAGGAAGCATGGGTGAAGAACCGAGTACCCCCCGAGGCAAATCTGTTCTCACTAGGATTATCACACCAGAGTGGATTCCCCAAGATAATAAGAGCATAGATCTGCTCCTGAACCGAGGAACTGACGAAGCCTTTTGGACGTATAAATCTGATCGACCAATTGATATAGGAACAATCATGATCTATGAGTTTAAGGATCCTGATAGCCCAAGCAGAGTGACCTACTTAGATCACGCTTCAGAGAGGATCTTTGTGGTGACAAAAAATGATAGGCATGCTTACACTTGGAAAGGTGAAATTATTTTCCCCCAACCAAGATCAAATGTGTCCTATGGTCACCCTAGAGCGGGAACATCCCAAGCTCATGGAACTCAAAGAGACAGAAGTAGAGATAGGCCAGAAGTAAGCTTTGCTAACCCAGGGGGCAGAGAAAGAACAAGGATGGAAACAAGTAGAGTAGAGCCTGAGGTACATAGAGCCCCAAGAAATCAAAGGAATATGGAAGACTTCCCTCTACCACGACCTAGAGAACACACCAAGATTTTGAGACCAACTCAGTTAGTCAAGTCCATGAAAAATTACTTCGATGGCACATGAGACCCATACAATCATGTGGCAGAGTTTAGGCAAGTCTTGAGAGTAGAACAAGTGGAGGACCTATTCACACAATATAATGCCTTTGGTCTAACCCTTAGGAACACAGCCCTCACATGGTTCCAACCATTGAATGAGAGACAGTTCAGGTGTATAGACCAACTCCTAGAGGCTTTCATTATTGAATTCTCTAAGAGTGGCATAAGACATAATACCTCCTCATTGATTCACAGCTTTAAGCAAACCCCTCAAGAAACCGTGAGACTTGCAGGAAGAACATTTAGGCAATACCTGGAGAGATGCCCTGTCCCTGAGCTACCCACACCAGCTAAACAAGTGGCTCTATTCTTGGACGGACTGCTAAGTACCAAATTAAGATCATATGTGTACTTGAAGGACCCTAGGACCATAGAAGAGTGTGTACGCATGTGTATTGACATTGAGGATAACCTAGGGGAGGAGTTAGAGCTTTCCAAGATATACAAAGATTCAGATAGTGCCTATAGCCTCTCTTCCACGCAATCCACATCAATTGAGGAACTTGCAGAGAAGGTAGCTCAAGAACTAGGTGTCTCTAGCAAACAAATTCCAAAATTTGCCTCAGTTAAGCGGTGCTATACTTGCGGTGGTGACCATATGGCAAACGCATGTCCCATCACGGCTCAACCCCAAGTGAACCCTAGCAGCCAATATTGCACCATAGAGCGAAGGTACACAAATCACTCAGCACAGGACTGCCCATACAATAAGCAAGCGGTTAGGCAAACCTACCCTCAGCCATACCCTCAACAAGGCAGATACCAGAGTCAATATTCACCACAACAGTATGTTAGGCCTCAGCAAAATTACCAATCGCAATATCAGGCCCAACTGAGACCCCAGCCAGTGCCAGCACAGCAACCACCTGCTCCTACTAATGTGATTCCAGTCAAGTATGCTGCTGCAGAAGAAAACCTGAATCGAGCGATAGTCCCAGTAACACCATTAATCTCAGAAAGTGATCCCAGTGACCATAGCTTTGATTCTACACATGTTGATAGTCCCCAGGCTTACTACATGCAGTCTCCTGAACATGGTGAGTCTTACTACAGTGAGGAACCGAGTGAACCTATTTGGGAGCCTGAATGTGCTAATGTCATGTACACAAACCCCAACTCTAGACCTCAACCTAGGCAGATACGACCCCCTTTTCCTAGAGGACCTTGCTTCAGATGCCAGGGTGATCACCTCATACGTGATTGCCCCATGCCAGCACCTACACAACCCCAATCAGTGACGATCAAAGGCTTTTGCCAGGAGTGCGGAAAGGAGCATCTCTTACGAGACTGCCCTAAGAATCCTAATAATATGCCAAAAATCACTCCTATTAATGTTATTGGGTTAGTGGTAGATTCCACAGGAAGTGTCACTTCCACTGCACCCGTACAGGTAGTCACTAGAGCTCAAGCAGTGGAGCAAAACCAAGGGGTAAGCCAGGAAAAGAGCCCAGACGCTAGCGATACTGAGAGCCACAATAAGAAGAGAACAAGAGCTTGGAGAGATAGCCGTGAACGTATGAAAAGGCAATGGGCAAAGAAGATGAGTGAACTTGAGGAAAGTCTACGAGAAACCAAGGCCAAAATCATAGAGATCACATCTCAACCGCACTCTCACACATTCCCACCGCTACCATCCCCATCACCCTCCATCCCTCCACCTTCTAATACACCCCACGTAACCCACCCACCACCCCGAGCAGGATCAGTATTAGCTGATCCCACTCCTGAAGACATAGACATGATGCTTAAAGCATATCAGGCCAGAATCCAAGAAGGGCCAAATGTAACGGATCATGACAAGTGCTACCCTAGAGCTGACCTAGAGATAGAAAGAACCAAGCTTTGCGCGAAAATGGTCGCATTGGCTCAGACTATGTTTGAAGCCAGTCGCCTTTTCAATTACTCGGGCTCAGCCAAGACGCAATTACACTTGGATGGACTTCTAGAGAAGTTAGAGGGCATAATTGCAAGATCTGCCAAGGAAGAAAAAAATCAAGAAAGAGATAAAGCAAGCAAAAACATGACCCATCCCCCATCGAAAGCTTATGTGCCCAATTCCACTGAACCAGACAACCCCCCCTCCCTAGAAAGAATAGAGAATCTAATTGCACAATCACAAAAGGAACCCGCCCCTCAACACCATGACAAGGCTAGTGAAAGAGCAGGTCTTCCTACCCAGAAAGCCTATGTGCCTGAGGCCTATGTGCCTAACTCTACGGAGCCAAACACCTCTTCTTCTATGAATCAATACACACCAGAATTCTTGCGAGAGATTCAAGAAGAGAAATGGGCTAAAGAGAGTGAAGTTCCTCCTCCCATTGAACTTGTGGATGACACACACGATCAATTCCCACAAGACCTTCCTTCCATTTATGGAGAGCAGGAGAGTGCCCAATCTCAAGAAAGATTAGACCTCGAGTCTAATTCTTTACAAGAACTACCCCATTTCACAGGCCCATGGGAAGCAAAGTCCACCTGTATGAGAGCACCTACAGTCATGATAAGAAACGAAGATTCAGTCATACCTAGGAACACAGAGGTAGTGAAGAACACCAAAGTGCAGTGCAATCTCACTTTGGAAGAGCTGCTTAAGGTTAGACCAAAAGTGTGGAAACATGTAGCCAATCAAGTGCCCGAGATAGCAAAACCTCGTTCCCAGGTAGGATCCCAGAGAACAGTGCCAGAAATACCCTTGGATAAGATAGGAGACATGTGTGAAGGTGAAGAAGGGAACACCTATCTTCCCATTACCTACCAGGGGTACACCACCAAGGCAATTTTGGACTCAGGCGCAGGTGTTGCAATTGCTACCACTTCCCTATGGAAGCGTTGGGGCAAGCCAGCACTCAGGCCAACGAGAATGAAATTGCAGATGGCTGATGGTCACATAGAGAGACCCTTAGGATTGCTAGAAGGAATAACTCTCACCACCTGTGGTGTCGAGTTTGAGCATACATTTGCTATATGTGACTTCAACAAAAATCATGCCTATGAGATGATCTTGGGAAGACCCTTTATGCGACAATTGCAAGTGGTACAGGACTGGGGAACCAACTCCTTGTACCTACAACACTTAGGTGTTACGACCAAAGTGAATCTCAAAGATTACTCTCATAGAGATGTCCCTCCCATCCAATGGAATCCCATCCATAGAGCCAAAGATGATACAGAATCGGTGCATTCCATAGGGTCAGGATCCTCATGGATGCATGAAGACACCCACTTATGGATGTGCAAAGTAGCAGTAGAAGAAGAGAAGAGAGAAAAAGCCAGAGAGGTAGGTGCAAAAGAAACACATAGATCAATTCAAGACCCAGCCTATGCACCTGTAGTCTTTCCGGACGAAGAAATCCTAGCAACAATGGATGTAGCCATCAATGAAGAACAATGGACACCTCACTGTGATGAGGATGGCTATGACATTTCAGTTTTCTCCATAGAGCCAATCATGGGAGAGGCAGTGTTAGAAGAATGCGAACCTAGCCCTGATGCATTTGAGGATGCGAGTGACTCCGATCTAGAGTCAATCATTATGGACCCACCTTCTGCATCAGATGAAGAATACTTCCATGAAGTAGAATTTCAACCCCAGAGGTATGGAGAGCTTACAAGTGATGTAAGACTAGCCACACATGTGATCCCGAAGGAAGAAGGAAAGAAAAAAAAGAAGAGAGAAGTCACACCAGAAGAGGAAGAATCTTTGTTTGAGGTCCTAGAAAATTTTAAGAAGTATGAGATAGATGACAGGAGAGTCATGATCAGAATGCCTAAACGAGAGGCGCAATCAGGGGAGGCCTATGATAACAAAGAAACCACCAAGAAAATAGTGGTAGCTGTGGAAGAAGGAGAAGAGAGATGCACGTACATAGGCCATGACCTGACAGAAGAGGAAGAACAAGAGCTAATAGCCTTGCTGAGAGAATACAGAGATGTATTCGCTTGGAGTTACAAGGATTTGAAAGGTGTTGATCCAGACATATGGTCACACACTATCCCCATGACCTCGGATGCCAAACCTTCTAAGCAAAAGCCATACACATATAATGATAATTATGCTGCCAAGATCAAAGAGGAGATAGATAGACTGGTTGAAGCTGGATTCATCTATGAAATTGAGCACACTGAGTGGGTATTCCCCATCGTAGTGGTGCCCAAGAAAAATGGAAAGCTACGTGTGTGCATTAACTTAAAGAAGGTTAATGCAGCCACGATTCGAGATAATTATCCGCTTCCCATCATAGAACATCTCTTAGAAAGAGTAGCAGGCAAGGAAGTGTACAGCTTCCTTGATGGATTTTCGGGCTACAATCAAGTAGCCATAGCTCCAGAGGATCAGCATAAGACAGCTTTTGCCACAGAATGGGGCATATTCGCCTTTCGGGTTATGCCATTTGGGCTTACCAATGCACCAACTACCTTCCAAAGACTGATGTGCCATGTATTTAAGGAGTTCCTGAGGAAGAATTTAGAAGTCTATGTTGATGATCTTTGTGCTCATTCCAACATCAGACAAACCCATATTCCTGAACTGAGACAAATCTTTGACAAATGTAGAGAATATCAAGTCTGCCTAAACCCAGAAAAGTGTGTTTTCATGGTCAGGCAAGGTAAGGTTTTAGGACACATAGTGTCAAAGAATGGCATATCCACCGATGAAGAGAAAGTGAGAGCCATAGCAGAGCTACCTAGGCCAAGGAATGTCAAGGAAGTACAAGCTTTCATGGGACATTGTGGTTACTACCGCTGGTTCATTCACATGTATGCTGTCATGGCAAAGCCCATGTACAGACTTCTGACTAACTTTGAGTGGACTGAGGAATGTGAGAATTCCTTCCAGGAGCTTAAACAAAGATTATGTTCAACACCAATCTTGACCACACCAGATTGGAACAAACCATTCCATGTTCATGTGGATGCATCCAATTATGCTATTGGATGTGTACTCGCACAACCTACGGGTGAAGGTACTATGGATCTTCCAATTGCCTATGCTAGTAGACAATTGAATGCAGCTGAACGAAATTATACCACTACTGAGAGAGAAGGCTTAGGCATGGTATATGCAGTTAAGAAATTTAGACACTATTTGCTTGCAAACAAATTTAAATTTTTTACTGAACACCAAGCATTGTTATATCTCGTGAACAAGCCATGCAATACAGGAAGATTAGTAAGATGGTTTCTCTTACTAATGGAATATGATTTCGAGGTTGTGGTAAGAAAAGGGAGGACTCATTTGAGAGCAGATAATCTCTCTAGGCTCACATCTGGAGAAGCCCCACAAGGAGTGTCAGATGACCTTCCTGATGCTTACTTGTTTAACTTGGAAGTGGTACTGCAGTGGGCTAAGCCATTAGTGCCAGTATTGACATACGGACCTAACCACCCAGTAATAAACACACAGGATAGAGAAGTGGTAAAAGCCCAAAAGTATCACATCATGGCAGGTAGTATGTACAAACACACAGATCAAGGGATCTTGGCTTGTTGTGTAGAAGAGGACGAGTACACTAAATGGTTGCATTTAGCACATGTAGGTGCTTTAGAGCAACACTACTCAAATCAATGAACCTTACAGACACTAAGAAGACTCGGAGTGCATTGGCCAACTATGGAAGCTGACGTCCAAAAGTTGTGCAAGGAATGCCCAATCTGCTGCACTAAACCACCTGTGGAACATGCCACTCTTTATCACGTGTCCATAGTGCCAGATTGGAGTGAACCTCTAGTATCCTTCTTAAGGACGAGAACATTCCCTCCAGACATGACTCTGGCTAGGCAAAGAAGTTTAGAACAAGAAGCCCAGGATTATTCACTCATTGGTGATAATCTATACAAGCATGGTAAAGATGGTTACCTGAGACTATGTGTCCATGAGAGTGAATATCTCAAAATCTTGGATACTGCTCACCAAGGTGTAGCAGGGGGACACTTTGGACCAGATCGGGTGATCAAGTCAATACTATTTGCGGGCTTTTGGTGGCCAACCCTTCACATGGATGCACATACCTATGTGAAACGGTGTGATGTGTGTCAAAGAACTCAGTATCCTATACGCAAAGATGAGATGCCACTGAAACCTATGATGGGTGGACGTGCATTCTCTAAGTGGGGAATAGACTTTGTAGGTCCTATTAATCCCCCAGCCAAGGGTTCACATGCTGAATATATCATTGTGGCCACGGATTATCTCACCAAGTGGGTAGAGGTAAAAGCTACGACAAAGAACGATGCTCAGACTACTGCTAAGTTCTTCTTTGAGAATGTATTCACTAGATACGGGCTACCCATAGAGCTAGTTAGCGATAGAGGCACTCACTTCTTGAATGAAGTTATTGAAAATCTGCTCCAAGAATTTTTGGTAGTACATAAGAAGTCTGCCCCCTATCACCCTCAAGCTAATGGCCAGGCTGAGAGCACCAATAAGATCTTATGCAATGTACTGACGAAATTAGTGAACAATAAACGCTCTGATTGGGACAAACAGCTACACCATGATGTGTGGGCATACCGAGTCGCCTACAAAACGGTACTCCAAGCCACCCCCTTTCAGATGGTATTTGGCCAAAATGCAGTGCTACCGTTGGACTTCCTAATACCTACACTGCAAGTAGCACAAGAGCATGAATGGACGGGTCATGAACTCTCCTCTAGACTTTTCGACCTTGAACGATTAGGAGAAACAAGACTGAGGGCGGCTGCAGGGATATATGTAGCTAAGAAACGACAGAAGGCATATTTTGACGCCCATGTTAAGGATAAAGGTTTGAAGGCTGGTGACCTAGTACTAGTATACACGTTGAAACAACATGCGAGGAAACTAGAGAAGAGAGGCTACGGACCATGATCATTAATAGAATCTCAACAAGTGGAGCAGTACAACTAGCCACATTAGAAGGTGACGTTCTCCTGAGCTACATTAGCGGATGCAGGGTCAAGTTGTATCAGGAACCTCTCACAGAGGAAATGCTAAGTCGACTCAATACTGCTAAGAAATGCAAAGAAGAAGAAAAGCGAATTCGAGAAGAAGCCCAAGCAGAAGCATTGGAACGCATCCAGAGAATGAAGTTGAGAAGACAGAATAGGGAGCAACCTAGGACGGATGCCTATGCAGATCAAGGATATCATGTGGCTATGTGTGAAGTTTCAGGTATCAGCGCTCAAAGGATAATTGATCGACGTCCTTTTATAACCTTAGAGATAGGACAAAGAAAGGGTGCAAGGACTGTAAGAGCCTTGATTGACTCAGGTGCAGCCACTAGTGAGGTTAAATTGTCTTACTGTCAAGAATTGAGATTAACTGTCAATCCTATAGAAGCATATCTCATAGGATTGGGAGGTGTGGAAACACCTTGCATGGGCGAGGTGGATCTTCCCATCTCCATTCAAGACGAAGTGATGATAGTCAAAGTATTAGTGTGTCAAGATGAGGACCTCACTAAGCCTCTTGTCTTGGGTCAGGACTAGATCTATGATCATGCAGTCAACCTAAACCTAAGAAGCGGACTTCTTCAGGTATGGGTAAATCATAGCCGAATTACAGTTGAATTGGAAAAGGAGGCACTCAAGGAACTAGGTAAAACACAAACTCCTGGTCCTTCCAGGGGTGCACATGAAGTTGACAATGCTATTCTTGTCCAAAAATGTATGATGCAGAAAGAGGATTGTCTCAACAACGGAGTCAAGGATAAGACGGTACTCCCTTCTTTCCCAAAGGCCAGAAGGATGCAGCAGCCAACGGCAGATCAAATACAGAAGGAGCAGAACACTATCTGCACTGGAGGCCAAAAAAAGGAGCCAAGCAGATTGTTTCAGCCGATGAAACAAGTATGGAGGCGAAAAGGCGAACACCCTGTTCCGACCAGGCCAACACCACGACCAAAACCTCTTATTAGTAATCAACAACACGATACTAATAAGAAGCCTTTCATAAGTTCTTCTGCAAAAGTGAAGTCTATTTGGGTACCCAAGAAGTCAATGAAGGCCAGCCCACAATCACGACAAATCTGGGTGCCTAAGGCTTGCTTGCGGGCTCAAATGGCTACACCACGGCCGCAACCCGTACAACATGTTTCACTCACTCGAACATCTGAGGCCCAGTCTTACACCTCACGCACGGACACATATTCTTCCATGAGCAATAGTAGAATCATTGGTAAATGGGTCCCTAAAAAGCCTCATCTTCAAGCAGATACCCCTATCAAACTCTTCAGGGTCTCCACAAAATCAAGATCAAAGCCCATCCACTGCCTTTGGCAACCTAAAACTTGTAATAAACCCCCGGACCCCAGTTGTAAATCCATGCCCACCTACTAACTACGTCACTCTCACACTACATCATTCCACTTAGTTCTTAGGTCCAACCAATTCCTAACTACACACACAAGCACCGAGCACTTATTAACCTACTAATCTCTCCCGGACCTCATGATAATGTTGTACTGAGGACAGAAACGGTTCTAACTTGTCCTTTACAATGTTAACACATGTTTCTATATTCTTGACATAACCAGCTAGCAAGCAATAACGATGGCAGAAGCTGGAGGCACCAGTTCCCAGGCAGGGTCCAGCGCACAGATTGTGGACATTGAAACTATTCTTCTGGAACTGCCACTCACCAAAAGACCTCAAGAACTTCAAGCCGTGCATGTCCTTCCTATCCAGGACCCTCCTCAGGGGCACACTTCTCAAGTGGGGAAACATGCTCATTGGTTCAGTGATGTAGCAGGGCCATTGGGTGACGACACCTACTTCTGGGAAGCAGAAATTGAATTTAATGGCAAATGGGGACGCTACCACTTTTTCGCTCGGGAATTCGAGAACTATGAGAATGCAGAGGTAATGCGATCAGTTTGGACCAAGGCAGGCCTGGATAGATATTTCAGAGCACACTTGCCTAAACCTGATTTTCTACGCTGCTCCTATTTCATAAGTACCATAACTCCTAGCAGGGTCAAGGGAGGCGATAGTACTTTTGTACTACCATCATTGTTGCCAGGACACGAACTCAAGAGATTCAAACTAACCCTCAACCTGGTACGGGAGGCATTGAACATGCAAGGTATGCACATTCCCACCGAGAAAGAAACAATGGTTCCGGGTAGGATGAAGCATAAGGAGCTCAATAAATTGAAGGACATGGTGGCAATGACGCCTACCATTGCTCTCCACTTACGAACTGTTATGCAACATTTTGCTTTTCCCGCACAAGAACGATTCACTATGCCCCCTAAGAAAATATGGTTCAGCTTATACTTGGTAGAAACAGAGAACCTCACCCTCAACATACCGCACTGGGTCATCGATCAGATACACCTAGCCCATCAGCGCTGGAATAAGAAGCAGAAAAATGTACTTCATGGCTGTTGTGCCCTAACAAGAATAATTTACAGGTGCCTAGCATATGACGTGCCCATTCAAAGAGCACTAGTGTGGTCCAGGGCCCAAGAATTCCAAAGGTGACTATCAATAGCGGGTCCTCCATCGAAGAAGATGAGAGGGGGCGTCCAATTACCATGTGCTCAACCAAGGGGAGCCACTACCACACCTGAGGTGACTCCTCCGCAAACTAGGCGTGTTCGGCCATTCACCATTCGTCTTCCCAGACCAAGTACAGAAGGACCCAACTTGGTGTTTCCCCCCATTCCATCAGACTTGGAATTTCCACAGGGATTTACTCTCAATGACCTCACGGATGAAGAAGTTGCCAGACTGATCTACGAATCTAATCTTGAAACAGAAGCAGACCAAACCCAGGAACCACACCCCACCACAACAACACCAGCCCCGACACAACCAGTCGTTGTAGAAGTCGAAGGAGATGAACAAGAGGCAGGAGGAGAAGAAGAAGAAACCGACGAAGAACAATATCAAGAATATGATGAACTCTCAGAGCTAGCAAGTGCCCTAGCATATTCGGCACAAATAAAAAGATTATACCAAACCATGAAGCGAGTTCAGGAACAACACAAAATGTCACTTGAATCAGGCAAGGTGCTCATGAGCCAACTATTGGCCGAGGAAGGTGTGGACGATATGTTTATCGAAGCCATGAACCTACACGCAGAGGCAGTCGGCTTGGATGAGGCCATACATGAGGCCATGACATACATTAATCGATTTGAGAAACGTGTGCCTGCCCTCCCTAGGCGATCTGGAAAACAAATACACATCAATGTATCAGAACCGGAAGGCAACACGCAAACAGAAGAACATCAGGAGGAACCACTCTCCCCACCCACCTCACCTCTCGCTACTCAATTCACCTCACCAACCGGCACGACCACGCCCTTTTCTACCACTACCACAGTTGTCATGGGAATTCCTCTCTCTCCCGGTATCCAATTTGGAGGAGTTTCCATGCCCACCTTTACGACACTTCACAAATATCACTTCCACCCCACCCACTGTTCCCATCTTTACAGTCACACACACATTTGACATAATGGAAACATCACCCGCCACAGTACCACCCCCACCCCCCACACAACCTCAATCTCCCATACCCCCTCCACCAACTTCACCACTTGATTCCACAGCATTCACAACTCCCTTCCCCATCCCCATTCCCCCTGCATCTTCATCTTTACCTGCATCCTTTAATGTAAATAGTATATTCCTGTCATTACATCAGTGTGTATATCAACTTCAGCGCGAGTACATGGATCTCGAAGGCCGCATCAACAGTTGACAACCAAGCATCAGAACCTACAGAGGCAACTTACAACGCTAGCAGAAGAAAATGCGGAACTCAACCAGCGCTATACAACTCTCGAGCAAGCCCATCAAACACTCCTAGAGACACCCCAACCATCAGCAGAACCCAGTGTCAAACAACTTGAAGCCTTGCTGGAGGTGTACCAAACAGATAACCTGAGAGTCCGGCGTAATTTAACTCTACTTCGCAAGCATATGGCTACAACACTTGAAGAAAATAAACGGTTGCAGAAACAAAATGAAGAAAACCTGGAAGCAGCCATGGAAAGGTCCCCCCATGAGATCGATCCAGAACAGTTCAAAGCGGTTCCCACAGAAACAATGAAAACCATCTTGGAAAGTTATGCGGATTTATTAGACGCACATGATGATTTGGAAAGGGAACGAGATGAGCTACGTAGCCAGCTTAGGGAAAAGGAGGCTCCAACCAAGGTAATAGAAACAGCCTTGACTTCAGAGGAAGTAAAGGCATTGACAGAGCAGGTGGCTGAACTCCAGAAAAAGTTACTAGAATATGAAAGGCAGCCCTCCCCAGTTGTAGAACCCGAACCGGAGGATTTAGTACCCATTGAAGTGGATGAAACATATGAGGAACCATACGTTCCTATGCCAATGCCAGGTGGTGCACAGACCTCAGAAAGACTGGACACATTAGAAGTTGAAGTACCTGAATGGCTCCAAACACTCGAGAAGACAGCAACAACCCATGAAGATAGAGTGGCCATTCAAATCCAATCTATGGCAAAGTTAGAAGACACCATCATTAAGTATGAATACTTTTGAAGCATGTCTCATCATAGATGGATCGGCACCAACGATGATCAATATGTGCCATATTGTGTGCTCCTTGCGGATTACAATGCAGAGATTCAACGCAGTTGTGGCAAACCTCCCACTTTTGCCACACAATTTGGGCCAGAGGATATCCCAGAAAGTGCAAAGAAAGGCTCCATTTATCAACCAACCTAGAGAATCCGTCTTCTTGAAACCTACCCAGAAATGGTTCGTACCTGGACTAACATGCCCCTTTTTATTAAATACAATCCTTGTTATGTTCCAGTATTCCGCCGACGCACTTGGCCAGAGTTTACCATCGCTGTCAAGAACGTCAAGGGTTGCGCGAAGTGGTTAAATTATGTTTATCTAGCACCGCCACAAGGCCCTCCCACTGTAAATTACATGATTTCTACCATCAGACACTGGAGCACTCGACTACGGAATACCCCCGATGTGATGGCACAAATGTGTATGAAAATCTTTGAACTAATGCTAATCACCTTCAGGACGTTCAAGAATATTAAAGACCCCCACTTCTCAGGTGTCGGATTTCTTACAGGAAATCAAGATCTGGTATACGACATGAGCACAACCCCATCCATAGAGGTAATATATGCTTGCCACGCCAGAATAAAGTACCTCCCAGCTTGTTTTAAACAGACATTCGAGGAGATGTTCATAACGGGATTTTGGGAATATCACTCAGAAATATTTGTACCCAGGCCCTCACATCTCCTCCACTTATTCGCTGTGGAGAGAACCATCTATTCAGAACAACTGCGGGTGCCACATCCAGACGTACCAGGACCAGTGAATTGGGATGCATTATTAATAGATCTAGCACGGGGGCTCAGATTAGAAGAACATCACCTCGCTTCCGACGTTGTCCAATATTACGTTCAACGAGCATCTAGACAAGGGTCTGTCAGGGGCGACAGACGCGAGAGTGGGGGGGGGGTGTTGGCAGCAGTCAGGGAACCGAAGGAGCCACAAGACAAAGAGGGTCGGAACGAAGAGATAGCACAAGCAGACACAGTAGCCAAAGAAGATCTGGCAAGTAGGCCATCTAAATTTTTCACACATCAAGGAGTGGAGCACACAAGAAGAAAGAGCAAGTAGGGAGCTCAAAGATGTGTACGACAAACCAACTGAGAAAATCCCTACACAAATAGTGATTTTAATCACTAAAAACCATTGTAAATACCATTTCGTATTTTTGTAGCTCCATTTTGTGCAAGCCAAGGAGTCCTTGAGCTTGAGGAGCCTTAGAAGTGCCTACATATCAATTTTCGTATTTTTTAGACTCCGTTTAAGCCCTCAAATTGGCCCTGGAACCTAATTTTTAACTAGGCCGGACACTAGGTCTGGACAGGGCCAAAACCTAGTCAAAAACTATAAATAGAGCTAGAGAGCTCATTTTTGAGGTTAGATTGCAATTGAAATGAACTTGTAAGAGCTTCTTGAAAGTGATCTAAGAACTCCATTGCTTCTCACTCTTTGTTTTGCCGTGTGTGCGCGTGTGTGTGTATGTGTGTGCATGTTTGTGTGCTTCTCACCCACGCACTTGTGCCTCCACTTGCTCGAGGTCTTCATACCATCCTCACGTCTTCTCGGATTGACATTAAAGGAGGTGCTACTCATCACTGAGCTACACCTGTCCACACCTAGTGTCCGGCCTAGTTAAAAATTAGGTTGTAGGGCCTATTTGAGGGCTGAAATGGAGTCTAAAAAATATGAAAATTGATAGGTACGTGCTTCTAAAGCTCCTCAAGCTCAAGGACTCCTTGGCTTGCACAAAATGGAGCTACAAAAATATGAAATGGTATTTACAATGATTGTTAGTGATGAGAATCACTATTATAAAGATGTTGATTTGGAAAAATTTGAAGGGCCTATCTGCCCGATCTGCATCGACTGCTTTGTCTACTTAATCCTTCGTTTTGCTCTGACTCTCTCCGCTGGCTTCCTTATCTCGTCAGTCCTTGGGTGCCCTGACTGCTATCAACAGTGAGCTTTTTGGTATAACTTCATGAACAAAAATCAACTGTTCCTTAAAATATTTGATCTGTGTTAGAAAAATGTCCATAGAATCACCTTCATTCATATGCTCACTCTCCAATCGTTTTCGAAGGTAAGCAACATGAGCCTCATTCCTAGCCTGGTACAATGTGGTAAGTGTTCAAGCATCCTTAGCTATTCTGCAAGAGCGAATGTGAGGAATAATGGCATGCTTGATAGAAAAGGCTATCAATGCATGGGCCTGAACATCTCTGCCATCACAATGAATTTTCTCTACAGTAGGTGTAGCATAAATTGTAGCACAAACATGAATTTGAAGAATATCAACATCCTCAATGCTATTTGCATTAGCTTCAATACCTGTATTTGTAGGTGTAATAGGATGTTTTTCAACATCCTGCACAATGTTCCATAGTCCTTTTGTAACCAATACATATCAGATCATATAAGCCCACAATGGGTAATTGATACCATCCAACTTATCCTCAACAACCAACATATGAAATACGTCACTACTATCAACCATGGCCACTGACTAAAATACCATGATGCAGAAAAATGATTGTATTTCAAAAAGTTGAACATAACTACCTTGATGAGTTTTGACGGACCTGTAGTAGACTTTGAGATGCTTATATTGACGAACCAAAACTTTAATATATGTTTGGCACAAAAAAAGACAAAATAGCATGCATAAGAGCTGCAATACTCCATTCAAAGGCCGAAAGGAGCTTAGATCGTGATTTTGGCACCATAGAGGAAGCGGTTTTGATATTCTAATCACCCTGAGTATGCTCACCAAATTTTGTGCGATTTTGAGATTGTGACCAGAGGGGTGTCAATGACACCCTAAATGAAACAACGACCAGCTCTGATACCAATTGTTGGAGTTAGACGTCTACGGAAGCATGCAAACAACACAAGGAAGAAGACGAAGCTTGGAGCACAACACACAATACTGATTGCATTACCACTAGAATGTACAAAGATAAGTAACTTGTTAGGGCTATAGACATATATACAAGCCGGAGAAAAAAACCTCCTAAAGAGGGAAAAAAATGTCCCCGTGGTCCTAGTGTCTTCACACACATCACCACTTAAATATATCAACATCTCTCTCAGTTGAATTCGAAATTGAGGCCTATAATTGGATTTAGTGATCCTTAATTGGGTTTTATGAAGTCTCTCCTTAGTTTGAATCAACAATCCAAAATATACACCTTCAAAGAATAATACCACAATTTTATACAAAAACTTGGAAAGAAAAAGAACAAGTGAGATTGGATCTATGTGTAATGAACAAGGATATAATTTTGTTAGAAAATCCTCAATGATCAAGAATGGATGAATGAAATTTCCCTATCCCTAGAGTTGGTCTATTTTAAAAGGACCTTTTCTCTTTATATATGACCTAGCTTGAAATTTCTCATGGTGATTTTTTGATGTCCCCTTTTTTTGTGGTAGAAAGTTTCTTAAAGCTCATTTGACTTCCTATTCCCTTAGAAAAATAAACTTCCAAATAGTATATCTCAAAACAAGCTTTTCGGTGAGGTTTAGGCTCAAAAATGGATTCTTCATGAAAACATTATGTGATTTCAAGCTCCTAAGGGTTGAAACCGACAAAGAGGACTCATCAAAGATGAGTTCAAAGATGGAATCTAGGGCGATCATAACGTGCACTTTTTCTTTGGCACTTGAATTTTGGGCTCGCTTGGCTTATCAGATCTATGATCTTGCTCCAACCTATATGCTTTGAAAATGCAAGAACCACTTCAAAAATACCAAAATCCAATAAGCCTTTCCCTAGGAGCTTGTAGCTCAAGCGTAAGCACCACCTCCTTTACTTGTCAATCCGCGGAGACGTGAGGACCGGTATGAAGACCACGAGCAAGTGAAGGCACAAGTGCGTGAGTGAAAGCACACAAACATGCACACACATACACACACACGCGCACAAAGTAAGATCAAAGAGAGGAACAATGGAAAGCTTAGATTGCAAAAGAGTTCTCTTACAAAAGTTCTATTCTCTAACAAGCTAACCTCAAAAATGAGCTCTCTAGCTCTTTTTATAGTTTTTTGACTAGTTTTGGCCCTGTCCAGACCTAGTGTCCGGCCTAGTTAAAAATTAGGTTCCAGGGCTTATTTGAGGGCTCAAACGAAGTCTAAAAATTATGAAAATTGGTACGATGGTACTTCTAATACTCCTCAAGCTCGAGGACTCCTCGGCTTGAACAAAATGGAGTTACTAAAAATAGATAATGGTATTTACAATGGTTTCTAGTGATGAAAATCACTATTTTTGTAGGGGATTCTTCTGAAAATTTGACATACACTTCTTGGAGCTCCCTACTTGCTCTCTCTTCTTCTATTTCCACTTCTTTGATGTGCTTCCATGCTTTGTCCTTGACCTTGAGCTTCAACACTCCCCCCCCTCTCGAGTCTGTCGTCCCTGACAGACCCTTGTTGTAGTGATTGTTCCAAGTAGTGCCTTGAGAGGGAGTGTCCCTTCTGTATGAACACAAGTCGTCCGACGTTCTTCATCTATCACTGTGAGTCTTTGCAGGTTGTAGTCTCTTGGTATGTGCTTCTGCCTTGTATTCCAGCATGACTGTGTCGTTGTGAGTCTCCGTTGATGTTTTCTAGATCTTCCAAAGTTGATCTTCATAGTAGTCAAGCCAAGTACTCATAACCCATATTGAGTGAGGGGTAAGTGTGTTCGTGCATGGGTTGAAAAAAGTATGTGCCTTGTGCACGGCCTTGTAATGTAGCCCTACGCATGCTTACTTGGAAAATGCATTGGAAGAAGTATGGTGCAAAAATTGCGGGTCTTGAGCTAAGTGCTCAAGGGTATGCTGACGAAGAGGTTTCCTAAACTATCATGGTTATGGTGTTTCCAGAGTAAAGATACTTACCATGGCGAAGGTTGATGGATGTTTGCCTCTTCGTGTTGTACACTCGGCCTTTGGGATGGAACCTTGTTGATGAATGTCCATGTTGATTGTCCACTGATGAGATCTTTTGAGTGGTGGATCCCCTCTCCTCTTTTCAAAGCAACATTTGTCACTAACAATGTGCATTTCTGAGCTTGGGCTCATGCACGTTCACTTCCCTATAGTGACACTCAGAGGAATATTGGACACGTGCCGGTTTCTAAGAGATTACCATGCTGATTGACATAGACCATTCACCAGTGCTACTGTTCCATACTGGTTCAGGAAATACTGAGAATTGAATTGCTTTATATTCCTTGGCAAGCAACATCGGGTAACTACACCAAGCTGTGTTTCACATATACTCTTTAGCTCACCATATGCAGGAGTCTTCTCCTCCAGAACTACCTTTTGCAGATATCTCCTTGGATGCTCTGGTACATGAAGTAGTTAAGCATCACGCAAGTTGCGGACCTTCGAGCTCTTCATTCCTACCATGGTAAGAGAAAATCATAGCTGTAGATGCCATGTTCATGCCAAATGCTTGTCCTCTACCAGATAAGGCAGCAATAATCTCACTGCTGGCCGAGACACACTGGGAACAAGCTCTCTCCCACTTCTCTTTTTTTTTTTTTTTTTTTTTTTTTTTTTTTTGAGGAACAGGATATCACAAAACAAGAACACAAAAGTTAGTATCAATAGAAATGTTCGACATATGTCACTGTGCTCTTGTGCATGGGATTCTCAAGTGTGTCTATGCACGGCCGTGTAATGTGGCCCTATATTAATGCATACTTTGGAAATGCATGACCTAAATGGTGCAAAAGACAGGGTTGTGCAAGGAGCACATGGTTGTTGCTCGTTCGAGGCTTTCGATGTTATTTGTGGAGGTTGATGCCGGCCTTAGTGGAGGTATCCATTGAGTCTCGAATTGATGTAATCCTCCTTATGGGAGTCCATTTTAGAACATCATGTGGCACTGTAGAGGTCACTTCAGGCGTCTTTCTCTTTGGATGCTTTCTGAACTGTGGTATCCAGTGTGGTTGATGCTTTGGTTCGGTGGAGGCTACTTGCACTTTTGGCTTCCAAACCCATATCCTTTTTGCATGTCTTCCTACTAATGTTGAAGAGCTGATTTGATCTTCCTTTGGTCTCTGTACGTGGTTCTTACCCTTTTCTCTTTTTGGCCTCTTTGTTGAAACCTTTTGCATGTGGGAGAACAAAGGTTCTTAAGTAACCATCTTTACCTCTTCGGTATAGATTTTCTCCTACTAAGGCATAGCCTTGAGCCTCTTGCTCCATATTTCGTCTTCTTGCTAGACTGGCCTCTTTGGGTAATCTTCCCGATCTCATAAACTCTACCAATGGAGTACTCCAATCTGGAATTAATGATACTTGATAAAGGGTCGCATGCTCCACTGGTGGTTTCTCTCTACACATTGGACAATTCTTGATCCACTCATGTATTTCTTTGTCCATGCTAGGCCAATACACTCCTAAACGTTTCAAATTCTGCAATGTTCGTTGTTTAGAATAGTGATTTCCTAGCAATCCCTCATGAGCTTGCTGCAACCAACTACTATGTTCATCATCCTCGACACAACAAGCTAATACACCCTCAGTATCTTGTTTGTACATGCTTCCTGCCAATATGTGATATTTTTGTGATTTTACAATTTCTTCTTGTGATGTTTTCACATTCTTATTTGCAGGGCCGAAGGTTAGGACTGGTACCAACTTATTTGCCCATTTAGGAACAACTTCCAAATTGAACAGATAAGCATCAGGTAGTTCATCAGACACTCCTTGTGGTGACTCTCCTGAAGTAATGCGAGAAAGGTGATCTGCCCGAAGGTGGGTTCTACCTTTCCTGACAACAACTTCAAAGTCATACTCCATTAGTAAGAGGAACCATCTTACTAAGCGTCCAGTATTGCAAGGTTTATTGACCAAATATAACAAAGCTTGATGATCAGTGAAGAACTTGAACTTGTTGGCCAATAAATAGTGTCTAAACTTCTTTACAGCATATACCATGCCTAACCCTTCTCGCTCGGTTGTGGTATAATTTCTTTCTGCTGGGTTTAGTTGTCTACTAGCATATGCTATGGGCAAATCTAAATTCCCTTCACCTGTGGGTTGTGCCAGCACACATCCTATGGCATGATTGGATGCATCCACATGGACATGGAATGGTTTATTCCAATCAGGAACTGGTCAGTATTGGTGCTGTGCACAAACGTTTCTTCAGTTCATTGAAAGAATTCTCGCATTCGTCGTTCCACTCAAAATTAGACAACAAGGCATAAAGGGGTCTAGCTATGATCGCGTACATGTGGATAAACCTACGGTAATATCCACAATGGCCCATAAAGGCTTGTACCTCTTTAACATTCCTTGGCCTTGGCAGCTCCGCTATGGCTCGTACCTTATCTTCATCCTTAGAAACAATATGACCGAGGATTTTACCTTGACGCACCATGAACACACACTTTTCTGGGTTCAGACACACTCGATATTCTCTACACTTGTTGAAGATTTGTCTGAGTTCAGGGATGTGAACCCTTCTTTCTTGGGAATGAGCACATAAATCATCCACATACACTTCTAAGCTCTTTCGCAAGAACTCTTTGAAGACATGACACATGAGCCTTTGGAATGTTGCAGGTGCATTGGTGAGCCCAAATGGCATCACCCGAAATGCAAAGATTCCCCACTCTGTAGCAAAAGCTGTTTTGTGTTGATCTTCTGGGGCAATGGCTACTTGATTGTAACCTGAAAATCCATCAAGGAAGCTATAAACTTCCTTGCCTGCAACACGCTCCAATAGGTGTTCTGTGATTGGAAGTGGATAACTATCTCTAATCGTAGCGGCATTAACTTTTTTAAGGTTAATACACACTCGCAACTTCCCGTTCTTCTTGGGTACCACAACAATGGGGGACACCCATTCGGTATGCTCAATCTCATAGATGAATCCAGCCTCAATCAACCTATCAATTTCTTCTTTGATTTTGGCTGCATAGGTATCATTATATGTGTAGGGCTTCTGTTTGGTGGGCTTAGCATCAGCAGTCATGGGGATAGTATGAGAGCAAATTCTTGGATCTACCCCTTTCAAGTCTCTATAGTGCCATGCAAACACATCCCTATATTCCCTTAATAGAGCTATGAGCTCCATTTCTTCTCTTGCACTTAGGTCATCTCCTATATATGTGCATCTCTCTTCGTTCTCTTCAATGGTCACTACAATCTTCTTGGTCTTTTCTTTATTATCATATGATTCTCCTATGATGGCCTCTCTCTTAGGCATTCGTACCAAAATTTTGCGGTCGTCAACTTCATATTTCTTGAAGTTTTCTGGTACTTCAAACAATGATTCCTCCTTTTCTTGTTTCACTGCTTTTCTTTTCTTTTTCTTTTGACTACTCTCACTTCCATCCTTTGAGTTTACTGTTTTAATACTTGTGAGAGGTTCTTCTTCTTTCTGGGTGAACACTCCTATATCTTCTAAATAGTGCTGCTCTGAGTTAAAGCAACTATCCATCACAATAGACTCCAGATCATCGTCATTCTCTTCCTCTTCTATGACATCACTAGGGTCACATTCTTCTAGCAAGGGTTGACACATGAACACTGAGATATCATAACCCTCCTCATCACAATGAGGTGTCCACTGTTCCTCATTGACAGCAATGTCCATGGTGGCTAAGATTTCTGGCCAGCCATGAGGCTCAAACTCCTCATCTGGAAAGATCATCGGTGTGTAGGCTGGGTCTCTAACTGGTCTATCTCCTAACGAAGTTCCTTCTTCTCTTGCCTTTAAACGTTTTTCCTCTTCCTTTGCAACCTTGCACATCCACAAATGAGTATCTTCATGCAGCCATGATGGATCAGGTGAACTTTCAGAATGCACAGAGATGGAATCTTCTTTTGCTTTGTGGATAGAATTCCACTGTAGGGGTGGTACATCTCTGAAGGTGTAATCCTTCAAATTGACCTTAGTGGTGACCCCTAAGTGCTGTAAGTACAAGGAGTTAGTTCCCCAATCCTGTACTATTTGCAATTGTCATAGGAAGGGTCTTCCTAGGATCATCTCAAAGACATTATTTTTCTCAAAGTCACATATAGCAAATGTGTGCTCAAACTCTACACCACAAGTGGTTAGAGTGATCCCTTCTAGCAATCCTAGAGGTCTTTCAAAATGACCATCAGCCATTTGAAGCTTCATTCTAGTTGGTCTTAATGTGGGCTTGCCCCATTGCTTCCACAAGGAGGTGGTCGCAATAGCAACACCAGCACCTGAGTCTATGATTGCTTTGGTTGTGTAACCTTGGTAGGTGATTGGAAGATAAGTATTACCTTCTTCACCCTCACACATGTCCCCTATTTTGTCTAGAGGTATCTCTGGTACCCTTTGCTTAGAGCCTACTTTTGGCATATTGGACTCAAGTTCTGGGACCTGATCCTTCACATGATTCCATAACTCAGGTTTTGCTTTGAGCAACTCTTCTACAGTGAGATGACACTGCACCTTAGTGTTCTTCACGACATCCGTGTTCCTTGGGACCACTGAGTCTTCATTTCTTACTAGTATTGTGGGAGCTCTAATCTGGAGTGATTCAGATTCCCATGGGCCTGGAAATTGAGGCAGTTCTTCTAAGGTATTAGATTCAAAATCTAATCTTTCGTCTTCTTGTTCTGCTTCATCTTCGTAAATAGATGGAATGTCTTGGGGAAATTGATCATGAAGATCATCAATCTCAGGAATAGGAGGGGAATTACCCTTCTCCTTGGCCCATTTCTCCTCTTGTATTTCCCGCAAGAACTCTTGAGAGTACTGTTGAATAGAAGGAGGTATTCCAGCATCCGTGGAATTAGGAACATAAGCTCCCCTTGGTGGTGAGCTTCCTCTTTCAATAACTGGTTGAGCCTGTGGAGGTAGAGAAACTTGTGGTTTGTTTACCAACTGCTCTAATCGTTCTAGTAAGCCCAGGAAATGCAAATCCGATTTGATAGAGTTTGTCTGATTGAACTTTTGACTAGTCTCAAGTATGGCTTGAGCTTGTTCTACCATTTTCATGCACATTTTCATCCGTTCAATCTCTAAATCTGCTCTAGGGTAACTCTTGTCTAGGTTTGCCGCTGTAGGCCCTTCTTGAAGTCGAGCCTGGTAGGCCTTGAACATCATGTCCAAGCCTTCTGGGGTTGGATCTGCAAGAACAGACCCTGGTTGCGGTCTATTTACAATGGGTGGTGGGGTGGGATGAGGTGGAGTGGATGGAGTTTCGGCATGCGAGGGGCTTTGAGATGCAATGTCTTCTATTTTTGTTTTCGCTTCTTTTAAGCTTTCTTCTAGTTCCGATAACTTTTTATTCCACTTGCGATTGGCCTTCTCTCTGGTATCCTTCCATGTTCTTGTTTTCCTCTTACTAGGCTCTCCCGATTCACTCGACTCTGATTGTTCTACTGGTTTATCCTGTTTTAAGGCTTGTGCTCTAGTGACAGCTTGTATAGGAGCCACATTGCTACTACTTGAACTTGGATCTGCCACTAAGCCTACCACATTAATGGGTGTAATCTTGGGTGCACTAGAGGGGTTTCTTGGACAATCTCTGGGGAGATGGTCTTTGCCACAATCAGGACAAAAAGCCTGTATTGTGATAGCCTGTCCTTGACTCGGAGATGGTGGGTGGGGACAGTCACGAATGAAATGGTCACCATGACATCTGAAACAAGATCCTCTAGGGGCTTGTGGTCTCATTTGTCTCAACTGGGGCCTAGGGTTAGGATTTGTGTACATGACATTGGAGTATTCTGGCTCCCAATTTTGCTCCATAGGCGGTGCCTCATATTGATACGAGTAAATCTCACTATGTTCAGGTGACTCTGTGTAATAAGCATGTGGACTACCTTCATGGGAGTAGTCTGAACTATGAGCATGAGAGTCATTATCTGGTATCAATGGGGTTAGTGGCACCAAAGCTCTATTTGGATTTTCCTCTCCCACAGCATACTTGACTGGAATCACATTGGCTGGAGCTGGTGGTTGGTTTACCAAGACAGGTTGTGGCCTATATGGTACCTGATATTGCTGTTGTGGTCTGTAATATGGCTGTTGGTATTGATTCTGATACCTACCTTGTGGGTAAGGTTGCTGATAATTTTGTCTAACAGCCTGCCTATTGTAGGGACAATCTTGAGCCGTGTGGTTTGTGTATTTTCTCTCAATAGTGCAATATGGAGCATTCCTTTCTCTAATGTTTTGGTTTTGCATTGGGCATACGTTAGCCATGTGGTCACCTCCGCAAGTATAGCACCGATTCAATGAAGTGACTCCCTGTGTTTGTTTATTTTGGACTCCCAGCTTCTTGGCAACTTGCTCAGCTATCTCTTCTATTTCTGTGGAGATCTTTGAAGTATGACTAGTAGAACTATCCGAATCTTTGTAGAGTTTGGCCAATCCTAACTCCTCACCCAAGTTATCTTCTATGTCTATGCACGTCCGCACACACTCTTCCATGGATCTAGGATCTTTCAAGTATACATAGGATCTTAACTTTGTGCTCAATAAGCCATCTAAAAACAAAGCCACTTGTTTGGCTGGTGTGGGTAGCTCTGGAGCAGGGCATCTTTCTAGGTACTGTCTGAACCTTCTACCTGCTAGTCGCACTGTTTCTTGGGGTGTCTGCTTGAAACTATGGATCAGGGACGATGTGTTATGCCTGATACCACTCTTGGAAAATTCTACAATGAATTCGTCTAGCAGTTGACCTATATCGCGATAGCTGCTTCTACTCAATGGTTGAAACCAAGCTAAGGCAGTGCCTTTAAGGGTCAAACCAAATGCCTCGTACTGGGTGAACCAGTCCTCAATTTGTTCGGCTCTCAGCACTTGTTTGTACTCGGCCACATGATCATAAGGATCCCCTGTCCCATCGAAATAGTTCTTCATTGCCTTGATCACGTGACTGGGTTTAAGGGTTCTTGGGTACTCCCGGGGTCTAGGCAATGGAAAATCCTGTTCATCTCTTTGTTGCCTATGTGCTTGATGTCTCTCTCTTTCAGGTCTTTCATTTTCAAATCCTGACCTATTCCTGCCCACGGTGTGTGCAAAACTTACCTCAGGTCTCTCTCTAGTTCTTTCTCTCTGGGCTTCATGAGCCTGGGATGATCCTACCCCTTGGAGGCCATGGGAAACATTGGATCTTGGTGGGGGGAAAATCATGTCATTCTTCCATGTATATGCATGTCTATCATGTTCCGTTACCAAGAAAATTTTCTCTGATGTGTTATCCAGGTAGACAACTTTGCCTGGTATCTCAGGATCTTTGAATTCATAGATGATAACTATGCCCAATTGGCTAGCTTGATCTGGCTTGAACCTCCAAAAGGCTTCCTCTGTTTCTCTATTCAAAAATAGTTCTATGCTTTTGTTGTCTTGAGGGATCCAGTCTGGAGTGATCACTCGGGTCAAAACTGACTTACCTCTAGGAGTCTGGGGTCCTTGTCCTACGTTTCCTTGTTCTAGGTCTCCTATCTCATTCTCATGAATGATATTTCCAAACTCATCGGTCCTATCTGGTTGGTTGGTAACCACATACATGGTTCCTTCCTTATCAATGTATGAACCCTCTTCGAACTTGACCACCGGGTGTTCAAGTCCAAAGGATTGATCTGGATTTTTGAGTTGGACCACTGATCGCCTCAGACCATCCTCATAGATGCGAGCACCTAATTGGTTGGTCCGAATATATTCCAACTGTGTCTTATAGGGACCTTCCGGTGTTTGTAGATGGGCAGTCCCTGAGCCACCTGCAGGTTTTCCCATACTAAAAGACATTTCTGAATCACTTGTGTCTGATCTGAGTAAAAGATGACCACTTAGTTGTTGTGCCCAAGACTTGGATGTATGGTTGACACTAGCCTCAGAAGATCTAATGCTTTGTTTATCCTTGCCTAAGTGTCTACCAGATCTCAGGTTCATAAGCTTTAGTCAAGAGTCCAAATTTCCCCTTTGGTATGGTTCACAATTCTTTAGAGCCCCCTTGGTTCCCTAGTCCCACCTGAGGGTCAACTTCAAATTATCCTATCTCAAAATCAACGCATTATTCTTGAAAAAAAACAGTTGAGATCGTGTAGGATTTGAAACGAGCTTTCCAACAAGCTATAGAGCTCAAAAAATGGACTTTGGATGAGAAAGTTATGTCAAATCAGGCTCCTGGGGGTCAAAACAGGCAAACAGTACCTTTGGAGAAAATCGCGATTTTGTGAACTTTCTGAAAATCGCGATGCTGTGAAGTCAAAAAAATCGCGATGTTGAGCACAAAATCGGGTTTTTGAAAATCGCGATTTTGAGCAGAAAATCGTGATTTGAAAATCGCGATGTTGATCACAAAATCGTGTTTCAGAGAATCGCGATGTTGATCACAAAATCGTGTTTCTGAAAATCGCGATGTTGATCACAAAATCGTGTTTCAGAGAATCGCGATGTTGATCACAAAATCGTGTTTCAGAGAATCGCGATGTTGATCACAAAATCGTGTTTCAGAGAATCGCGATGTTGATCACAAAATCGTGTTTCTGAAAATCGCGATTTTGACTCAGAGAATCGTGATTCACAAAATCGTGTTTTTGACTGAAAATCGTGTTTTCTCAGAATCGTGTTTTTGACATGAAAATCGCGATTTTGAGCAGAAAATCGTGAATTGAAAATCGCGATTTTGAGCAAAAATTCGTGTTTTCTCAAAATCGTGTTTTTGACTTGAAAATCGCGATTTTGTCCCACAGAATCGTGTTTTTCTCAAAATCGTATTTTTGGCTGAAAATCGTGATTTGTGAGAATCGCGATTTTGAGCAGAAAGTCGTGTTTTTCACAAAATCGTGTTTTTTGCTGAAAATCGTGATTGGTGAGAATCACGATTTTGAGCAGAGAATCGTGTTTTTTGAAAATCGTATTTTTCACATGAAAATCGCGATGTTGAGCACAAAATCGTGTTTTTGAAAATCGCGATTTTGAGCAAAAAATCGTGTTTTCACAGAATCGCCTTTTTCACAAAATCGTGTTTTTGCTGAAAATCGTGATTGGTGAGAATCGCGATTTTGAGCAGAGAATCGTGTTTTTTTGAGAATCGCGATTTTGAGCAGAGAATCGTGTTTTTTTTTTTTTTTTTTTTTTTTGAGAAAAACACAGAATCGCGATTTTTTTCAACCACTTTTAGGCGGGAAAACTGAAAATCGTGATTTTTCAAAAAATTTTGAATTTTCACAGAATCGCGATTTTCATCACAGAATCGCGTTTTTTGGCGGGAAATTCAAATTTCTGAGCGCCGGCTATGGCGAGCTCCGTATGAGCAGAAAATCATAAAAAAATGCAGTGCTTGCTCTCCCTTGCACCTCCTAACTCCTTCCCACACAATAATGCATGAAAAATGGTATAAAAATGGTGAAAATGCACTAAAAACAAGAAATTTCTGTGAAGAAGAAGATGGAAGAAGGTGGAGATGATGATGATGATGAAGATGAAGAGGAAAAAAACAGAAAATGAACTGAAATGACAGTTTTTTTACCTTCCAACGTCGCAAATCTACGATCTTACCATCACAACGCTCGTCCTCGAAGCTCTCTCCCCGGCAACGGCGCCAAAATTTGGTGTAGCTCAAGCGTAAGCACCACCTCCTTTACTTGTCAATCCGCGGAGACGTGAGGACCGGTATGAAGACCACGAGCAAGTGAAGGCACAAGTGCGTGAGTGAAAGCACACAAACATGCACACACATATACACACACGCGCACAAAGTAAGATCAAAGAGAGGAACAATGGAAAGCTTAGATTGCAAAAGAGTTCTCTTACAAAAGTTCTATTCTCTAACAAGCTAACCTCAAAAATGAGCTCTCTAGCTCTTTTTATAGTTTTTTGACTAGTTTTGGCCCTGTCCAGACCTAGTGTCCGGCCTAGTTAAAAATTAGGTTCCAGGGCTTATTTGAGGGCTCAAACGAAGTCTAAAAATTATGAAAATTGGTACGATGGTACTTCTAATACTCCTCAAGCTCGAGGACTCCTCGGCTTGAACAAAATGGAGTTACTAAAAATAGATAATGGTATTTACAATGGTTTCTAGTGATGAAAATCACTATTTTTGTAGGGGATTCTTCTGAAAATTTGACATACACTTCTTGGAGCTCCCTACTTGCTCTCTCTTCTTCTATTTCCACTTCTTTGATGTGCTTCCATGCTTTGTCCTTGACCTTGAGCTTCAACAGAGCTAGAGTAATCATTGGTGTGCATTGACACGAGAAATGGACCTTTTTATTGTTTTTCATGTGCTAGAAGATATTGCTAATCTCCCACAACCTTGTTGGCTAATCAAAAGCCCAATTGGAGGCCAAGCGTCCTCTTTTCTAGCAAGAAATTGCTCTACTAGTTAGGGAAAGTTGTTGAGGAGATATGCAAATAGTGATTATTTAGAATCTTTTGGTTTAATGGGTTTGTAATAGCTCACACAATAGTTTGGAAATTTTCAAGTACAAATTCTTTTAATTAAGTGGCAAATCCTCCAATTCATTGCCCTAGACTTTAAGAAACAAAATGTTGTATTTTGACTTTTAACTTGGACTTCTCGACTTGAACTTTTGCTATTACTCTTGTGAGGTCCTCGATTATATGCCTGTGAAGAATGACTACCTAAAAACTCAGTTCTAGGGATCAGATCCTCCAAGTGATTGCCCTAGGTCTTGAAGCAGTTGGAGTTGTTATTTTTGTCTTCTTATCAACTTTTCTAGCTCCTTTTTGCTTTGGCTCTATTCCTTAGGGTGTTGGAAAAAGCATTTTAATTTCCAAAAATAAATCACACCTTGCATAGAGGCGATTTTCATGCCAAGGTAGGGCAACTTTTGGCAATGACTTGAGTTTCAATCAGTACTTTTTTGCAATAAATTTCATATGGGCAGAAGTTGCAACTTAATCAACCTTAAAATGGCCTCTACTTACAGTTTTGGGCACTCTGCACCAATTGGTTGCAGTAACTTTCATTTTCTTGGGTCTTTTGGTAACAAGGTTTGCACATTGTCTTCGTGTTATCTAGGCAGCTTAGATCTAACTTACGTTTAAATTTTGAGCAGTTTCCATGGAAGAGATTTATCTACACATGACCCCTTCTGCACGCAATCAAAAGTGTGCAAACTTGTTCCCATGCTAATTTCATTTACAACAAATATGGGAACTTTTAGATCTATGTACTATAAGGTCGTATACACACAGAAAATTGAGGAATTACCTCCTTGCACAAAGGCAATTGCTCTATGGTGTTTGTCCTTTCAGTTGTAGCCTGAAATTTTTCCTCTCACATTCTAAATCACTTACACTACTTGTATCCCTAGTCTTTTATTCTCTAATATTTAACCAAACAAAAGAAATGGGAAATGACCAATTATCCCTCTTTGTGCATGAGCCATTGCTTTGCTACCCACCTCCTTCATGACTTGAAACAAGCTCTATTGGTGCACTTTCTAGCTTGTTTTTTTTTGCATCATTAGTGTCACTCTAGCACAATGGCATGTACCAATGTGATGAGCTCCACCTCATAAATGTCAATCCATGGAGACATGAGGAATAGCATGGGGACTATAAGCAAGTGAAGGCACAAGTGCATGAGTGAGAAGCACACAAGCATGCACACACATACACACACATGCGCACACAAGGCAAGAACAAGGAGAGGGACAATGGAGTGCTTTGTATTACTCAAGATATCTCTTACAATAGCTCAAAAATCTAACAAGTTACCCAAATGTGAGATCTCTAGCTCTTTTTATAGCTTTTGACCAGGTTTTGGCCATGTCTAGACCTAGTGTCTGACCTAGTTAAAAATTAGGTTCTAGGGCTTATTTGAGGGCTCAAATGGAGTCTAAAAATTATGAAAATGGATATGTAGGTGCTTCTAGTACTCCTCAAGCTTGAGGACTCCTCAGCTTGAAGAAAATGGAGTCTAATCTACCAAAAATTATATTTACAATGTTTGGGTAGTGATGAAAATCACTTTTGGTTAGAAATAATTTGTGAAAAAATTGATTAGGTGTTATTGTTGGTTTGTGCTTGACTGTGCTTGACTACTCTCTTCATTGCTTGTACGTCAACACTCCCCCCCTCTAGCGTCTCTCGCTCTTGATAGACATTTGTTATGTAGGGTGGTCGATGTAGTACTATATGATGTCATTGGCCAACTCGTGTTCACAGAGCCTTAATCCTCTTGCCATATGAGCTTGCAATGAGTCCCAATTGATGGCACTTGGGATATTGGGCTGAGACATCATGTAGTACTCTAAGCACATGATTTGCTCACATGCAAATAAGTGAAGCATGTGTGTTGGCTTTGGTGTGAATACTTCGGAGTGATACTCCCAAAATCTTGTCGTGAACATATCTTCAAAGGTTTGTTTGTAATAGGTGGGGAGGTATTTTATATGTGCGTGCTAATCATATGTGACTTTCATGCTTGGAGTAGTTCTCATGTAATACACCAAATCATAGTTTTCGTTTGTGAAGCTCAATAGAGCTACTTATGGTGCTTCTGTATTGCAAAAAGTCTTGAGCATGATCTACATCATATCCAAAATTTTTAGCATCATTTGTGATGTGACATCTAGCATTGGCTTCAACCGAGGGATCCAATGGTAGATTGTGGCCATCATATAAACAATAGAGGGTGGTCCCTATGGTGGCACAGTTAAACCATTCTTTGCACTAGGCATTGTTTTGTACTTTAATATTAAATGCTTTTCATGATCTATGCCATGGAACTCGGCCATAACATGAATTGTAGATAAGATGTAGAGGTGCATGGTTCCATGTACATAGCATTTCTGGGTAAGTTTCTAAGAGCTTTTGTCGCCATGTCGGTTGATAGATTTTGCCTTTCAGTGCATCCGGTGGTATGTCCTCGGGTTGGAATTGGGTTGCAAAGGTGGGGTTCTTCCCTCTGACTCTCTTTATTTCTGCATTATAATCTACAAAAGTTATAAAGTATGGCTGGTATTGAAGTTCTAGTGATGTGATGAGGCACCTCCATGCCAAATTTTGGAAATAGCTGGAGTGTAGCACAATTTGTTCTATGATTCACATTGCCTGATTTTGCACCATCGTGTGATCTTCATGAGTACACTTGGTCTCTTCCACTTGCTTTAACCATCAAGGTCATGGAGCTTCGAATGTGTCATCGCCTTCTTCTGTTATCCATGCACTTGGAATGGGTTGAGGGTCATAGTCATCTTCAAACATTTGTTCTACTGGAATTGAGATTATATTCTATAGCTTGTTGGAATCAGCTCTACGTCTTCTACATGATCAAAAATTTTGAAGATAAACCATTGAGCAAATTTGGAGAAAAGCATGTCGAAGTACCCACTCCTCAAACTCTATAGAGGTCCTAAAAAATCGGGGGTAATGATTTGATTGCTAAATTGATTGCTCTGTGTATAGTGCATCATTTTAAGTTATTCCACTTGGAATCATTAGCTAATTAAGCTAATTTGATATCTTCAAGAGGAATGTTTCTAATTCCTAGTGTAATGGAAGCATTCAGCTTGACAAGGGACATGTGTGTGAACAAAAATAGAAGGCTTTCATTAATCCTTCAACTTGGAAGTAGTCTGTTTTGAATCAATCATTTCTCACATCATTTCCAAAGTACATAGGCACTTGTTTAGTGTCATTGGAAAGCCAAAAGGGCCTACAACTCAACTCCAAAGCAAAAAGGGGCTCGTACAAAGCAGGGATTGGCAGTTCCTACTCATTTCTTGAAGTGTCCATCCATCTTTTCCAACAGTGGTATCAAAGCAAAGCTAAGCTAAAATAGGAGACGGTTTTCCTTCTTTCATTGATAAATTGGACATGAACAAGTATCAAGCATGGTCGTTGAGGACGAAGACATACTTGGAAGGAAGGAGCCTCTATGGATACATCTAAGGAGATAAAAAGATGCCCATTTTTAAAAGAAAAGGACAACCTACAAGAGAGCAGCATGAAAGACTTAATACATGGTGTGACTATGCATTAGCAAGGTCATAATTACTTAACTCAATTTTTGGTTTTCTTCTTCCACACATTAGGAATTGACATCCCAAGAGACTTGGGAAACATTGTCTTCATACTTCTCCTCCAACACAAGGGCTAGGAAGAACCAATTGTGGATTGCGTTTACCACTCAAAGAAAGCAACCCAAGAAAGGCATCTCAGAGTATGTGACCAAAGTCAAAGATGTAGTTGATCAATTGGCAAGCATAGGAGAAGAAATTGAAGAGGAGCAGATTGTAAGAAAAGTAATAAATGGTATTAAAGTAGATGACAAATGGGAGAGCTTCACAACTACCATGGACTTCTACATGGACATGCAGATTCCAGATCTTACCACACTCATGGGCAAATCTTTACCCATGAAACCAAGCTCAACAAGAATGGAGATTCATCAAGAGGTAATAGCTCTTCTGCCCTATACACAGATAAAACTAAGTCTAAAGAGAAAGGAAAGAACAAGAAGATTGAGGATGAAGGAGCTACCTCCCAAGCCATCTATGCAGGGAGAGGTAGAACCTCAAGAGGAAGGGGCAGAGGAGGTAAGCAAGGTAGGGGGAGACCTTATAACTCCTCACCATGTAATATTTGTGGATTATCAAAATCATACTACAGATGAGTGTTACAGGAACTTCAAGAATCAGAGAGGTAGAGGATTTCAAAGAGGTGGATATACACAATCAAGAGGAAGATTCAACAAACATCAAGGATACAATAATGACTACAACAACAACTTCAATAACAACTACCAAAGAGGCTACAAATCAAGGAAAAATTACAACAACTATACAAAGGAGCAAGAGGATTTACTTTTGATTATGATATGACTTCAAAACCAGGTATAAATGATGAACATCTCTTCTACATTTACTCAGGATGCTCAAACCATATGGCAGGTAATCTAGCTCTTCTCTCTCACCATGAGCAACGAAAGGGTAAGCATCAGGTACAAATAGCTGATGACATGAAGCACTCACTGATGAAGGTAGGAAATGTTAAAACCTCTAATGGATATAAGAATCTGTTGAGCAGGGTTCTATATGTTCCTACAATTACCAATAATTTGATGAGTATAGGACAAATTGTGGAAAAGCGTTTGCAAGTCAGGTTAAACCAATATGGAGCATTTTTTGAGGATCCCCAACATGGATTCAAGAGAATTGCTAAAGGAGAAAAAATAGGTAGACTATTTACTTTTGAACTTGAGGATACAATGAATATTGCACTGTATAGTTACAAAGACCAAACACTATCAGAGCTTGAAATTTGGCACAAGAGATTAGGGCATATTGGTGAGAGAACTTTAAAGCAAATATGTAGAGATCAATGAGTGCTTGGGATACCTAATGTATCCAAGCAACACATGATCTATAAATGTGGTGCTTGTTAGTTTGGAAAACCTCACAGGTTACCCTTTTCAAAGAAAGGCTACATGCGTGAGGACTACCTAGAGCTTGTCCATACATATGTATGGGGACCAAGTAAAGATCCCTCAATTTTTGGATCAAGGCATTATGTATCTTTCATTGATGATTTTAGTAGGTGGACTATCTTATATTTTATGAAGCACAAAGATGAAGTATTCAGTTTCTTTAAAACGTATCTTGCACTTGTTGAGAACCAAACAGGGAGAAGTCCAAAGAGACTAAGGTCAGATGGAGGAGGTGAGTACTTATCAAATGAGTTTATGCATTCTTGCAGGATAGAAGAATCAAGAGAGAAATTACAACAAGGTATACCCCTGAACAAAATGCGGTGGCATAGAGGAGAAATAGACTAATTGTTGAAATAGCTAGGTCAATGTTAAATGAGAAAATCTTACCTAACTACTTGTGGGCAAAAAGTGTATCTATTGCCACATATCTTGTAAACAGTTTGCCATGCAAATCTCTTGATGGAATGAACCCATATGAAGCATGGCATGGTAGAAGACCTTCACTTGATCATTGCAACATCTTTGGATGTGTTGCTTATCTACATATCGCATTTCAAATAAGAGGTAAACTAGACCCTAAGGCAAAAAAGGACATCTTCATAGGTTATGACTTGAATCAGAAAGGATACAGGTTCTACAATCCTTCCAACAAAGGATTTATGGTCATTAAAGATGTTGTCTTTGATGAGAATGATTCTTGGTTTGAAAATGAATGCAAGAAAGTAAAACTACCTTATGACTTGGAAGAGGAATTTCCAAACCTCACTAAGGAGGAACCTAATAAGATTGAAGACATCAACTCAGATGATGAGGACATCATCAACTTGGAAGAATTTAAGGCATGGAATTCCAAAGGCAAAGTCAAAATGAAGAAGTTGGAGGATATACCTGAAACATCCAACCAAGAAAAAGATCACAAAGGGAGAGGGAGAAGCCAATAAGATATGGGTATGAGACTTGTTTAGTTACTAAGCACTCTATTTATCTTGCAAAAGACTTGAAGAGCCATCATCATATGAAGAGGCAAAGATGAAGGCAGAATGGAAGAAAGCTATGGATGAGGAAATTGAAGCACTCAAGGAGAATGATACTTGGGAGCTAGTGCCAACGAAAGATTCTATGAAGGTAATTGGTTCTAGATGGTTCTATAAGATTAAGAGCAATTCTGATGGATCAATAAGAAGTTACAAAGCTAGACTTGTGCCTAAGGGTTTTACACAAACCCAAGGAGTTGATTATGAAGAAACCTTCTCACCTATGGCCAAAATGCCAACCATCAGGGTATTGGTAAGTGTGGCTGCATCAAATAATTAGAACATGTATCAATTGGATGTAAAAAATGCATTTCTAGATGGCTAGATTTCAGAGGAGGTGTACATTTTTGAACCTCCTAGCTATGAGGACCCAAGCAAGGTAACATATGTATGTAAATTGAACAATGCTCTTTATGGATTGAAGCAGGCACCTAGGGCATGGAATCATAGGTTGACTACATACCTTCAGGATCAAGGATTCATCATGAGTAAAGCAGATGCTTCTCTATTTGTTAAAAGGAGTAATTCAAAGGTAATATATCTATGTGTGTATGTTGATGATATCATACTCATAGGTAATGATGCTAATGACATCAAGAAGGTTAAGAATCAAATGATGTAGGAGTTTAAAATTAGTGACCTTGGATCACTAAAGTATTTTCTTGGACTTGAGTTAGTCTATACTAACTCTGAAATTTACATTACTCAAAGAAAATATATATAGGACATGTTAAAGAACTTTCATTTGCAGGATACCAAGGTAGCAAGCACTCCAATGGAGGTAAACCAAAAGTTAAGTGCTCATGAAGGTGATGTGCTTGAGAATATTGCAGGTTACCAAAGCATTGTGGGAAGCTTGAACTATGATACATTGAGAAGGATTGATATTGCTTATGGAGTAAGTGTCTTGAGCCAATTTATGCACAAACCTAGGGCACCTCACTTGGAAGCTGCCAAAAGGATTTTGAAGTACCTTAAGGGTACTCAAAATCAAGGATTATACTTTCCTTATACCTCAGATTTGGACATCAAGATATATTCAGATGTAGATTGGGCAAGTTGCAAAGATGATAGAAGGAGTACCTCAGGTTACCTATCTTTTGCAGGTAACAAACCTATATCATGGTCTTCAAAGAAGAAACCTATTGTTGTTTTATCTTCTACAGAGGCAGAGTATAGAGGATTGGCCAATGCTACTCAAGAGGCCATAAGGAATAGATTATTATATACAGATTTGGGTTTGCATACCACATCTCCAATGATTTCTGGAGATAATACAAGCTCATTACATCTTGAAGCAAATCTATTTATCATGCTAGGACCAAGCACATAGAGGTCCACTATCACTATGTGAGAGAGAAGCTATTGAGCAAGGCATATGTATCAAATAATATGCAATGTGGAGACTTATTGACTAAAGCATTAGATGGTACAAAACTTTGCAGGTTTAAGTCTATGATTGGATTGTAGGATACTGAAGAAGATTGACGAAGAAGACCAAGCCAAGATGTTTGGCTTGAGGGGGAGCTGTTGGTGCAAATAAGAAGCCTACACATTTGGCTAGAGTTTATGTGCAACTAAATGAAGCTCCATGGAATGGATTGCTATGAAGCCTTTACCTTTTACCATTTGTAAAAGTCAATTTGACTTGGAAGAATATTTGTAGCTACCGCTAAACTCGTGGAGTTTGCTAGATGAAAAGGCACGACTTTATATGGAGAGAATATATTCTAGATTAGAGGATCACATTTTAGTGAGAGCCAATGAAGAATTAAAATTCAAAATTCAAATGACACATCTATAAAAGATGATTAAAAAGCTCACAGGATAGATCACTCTCATTCCAAACTCTTATTGATTACATTGTAAGAGAGTGAGGCTCACTTCATAGCCTACACTACTCATTATCATTAGGCATTGATTAGCATGCCAATGATTATGTACAACATTGTCTTTTAGTAGAATAGATCAATAATTTCATCTATGGTCTCTCTGTCATAGCTACTTAGAACAATCATTTTGTACTACTCATATCTCAGGCATTTCTTCACCATTTTCAATATTCTATAGCTTGTTGGAATCTGCTCTTTGTCCTCTACAAGATCACAAATTTTGAAGATAATTCATTGAGCAGATTTGCAGAAAAGTGCATCAAATCACCCACTGGTCAAACTCTATAGAGGTCCTAAAAAATCAAGGGTAATGATTTGATTGCTAAATTGATTGCTCTGTGTATAGTGCATCATTTAAATTGATTCCACTTGGAATCATTAGCTAAATAAGATAATTTGATATCTCCAAAAGGAATGTTTCTAACTCCTAGTCTACTGGAAGCACTATGCTTAACAAGCAACACGTGTGTGAACAAAAATAGAAGGTTTTCATTAATCCTTCAGCTTGGAAGTAGTCTGTTTTGAATCAAACATTTCTCACATCATTTCCAAAATCCATAGGCACTTGTTTAGTGTCATTGGAAAGCTAAAGGGGCGTATAACTCAACTCTGAAGCAAAAAGGGGCTGGTACAAAGCAAGGATTGGTAGTACCTACTCATTTCTTGGAGTGTCCATCCATCTTTCCCAACAGTTGTATCAGAGCAAAGCTAAGGTAAAAAGGGAGATGGTTTTCCTTCTTTCATTGATAACCTGGAAAAGAACAACAATCAAGCATGGTCCTTGAGGATGACGACATGCTTGCAAGGAAGGAGCCTCTATGGATACATCTAAGGAGATGAGGAGATGCCCATTTTTAGAAGCAAAGGACAACCTACAAGAGAGGAGCATGAAAGACTCAATACATGGTGTGTGAAGGATGCATTAGAAGGGTCATACTTACTTAACTCAATTTCTGATTTTCATCTTCCACACATTAGGAACTGTAAGACATCCCAAGAGACTTGGGAAACATTGTCTTCATACTTTTCTTCCAACACAAGGGCTATGAAGAAGCAATTGTGGATTGAGTTTACCACCCAAAGAAAGCAACCCAAGCAAGGCATCTCAGAGCATGTGACCAAAGTCAACGATGTAGCTGATCAATTGGCAAGAATAGGAGAAGAAATTGACCAGGAGCAGGTTGTAAGACAAGTAATCATTCGTATTAAAGCAGATGATAAATGGGAGAGCTTCACAACTGCCATGGACTTATACATGGACATGCAGATTCTAGATCTTACGACACTCATGGGGCAACGTTTTACTTATGAAGCCAAGCTCAACAAGAATGGAGATTCATCAAGACGTAATAGCTCTTTTGGCCTATACACGAATAAAAGTAAGTCTAAAGAGAAAGGAAAGAACAAGAAGATTGAGGATGAAGGAGCTACCTCCCAAGCCAACTATGCAGGGAGAGGTAGAACCTCAAGAGGAAGGGGCAGAGGAGGTAAGCAATGTAGGGGGAGACCTTATAACTCCTCACCATTTCATATTTGTGGATTATCAAATCATACTACAGATGAGTGTTACGGGAACGTCAAGAATCGGAGACGTAGAGGATTTCAAAGAGGTGGATATACACATTCAAGAGGAAGATTCAACCATCATCAAGGATACAATAACCACTACAACAACAAATACAATTAAAACTACCAAGGAGGCTACAAATCAAGGAAATATTACAAAAACTATATAGAGGAGCAAGAGAATTCTCTTTTGATTATGAATATGACTTCAAAACCAAGTATAAATGATGAACATCTCTTCTACATTGACTTAGGATGCTCAAACCATGTGGCAAGCAATGTAGCTCTTCTTTGTGACCTTGATGAACCAAAGGGTAAGCATCAGGTACAAACAGTGTTGACACCAAGCACTCGGTGATCAAGGTAGGAAATGTTAAAACCTCTGATGGATATAAGAATTTGTTGAGCAAGGTTCTATATGTACCTACGATTACCAAGAATTTGATGAGTGTTGGATAGATTGTGGAAAAGGGCTTGCAAGTCACGCTCAACCAATCTGGAGCATTTGTGGAGGATCCCTAATATGGATTCAAGAGAATTGCTAAACGAGAGAAAACAGGCAGACTATTTACTTTTGAACTTGAGGATACAAGGAATATTGCACGTTATAGTTACAAAGACCAAACACTATCAGGGCTTGAAATTTGGCACAAGAGATTAGGGAATATTGGTGAGAGAAATTTAAGGAAAATATGTAGAGATCAATGAGTGCTTGGGATACCTAATGTATCCAAGAAACACATTATCTACAAATGTGGTGCTTGTTCGTTTGGAAAATCTCACAAGTTATTCTTTTCAAAGAAAGGCTACATGCATGAGGACTACCTAGAGCTTGTCCATACAGATGTATGCGGACCAAGTAAGGATCCCTCAATTTCTAGATCAAGGTATTAAGTATCTTTCATTGATGATTTTTGTAGGTGGACTATCTTATATTTTATGAAGCACAAAGATGAAGTATTCAGTTGCTTTAAAAAGTATCTTGTTTTTGTTGAGAACAAAATAGGGAGAAGTCCAAAGAGACTAAGGTCAGATGGAGGAGGTGAGTACTTCTCAAATCATTTTTGGAGATACCACATCTCCAATGATTTTTGGAGATAATACAAGCTCATTACATCTTGAAGCAAATCTATTTATCATGCTAGGACCAAGCACATAGAGGTCCACTATCATTATGTGAGAGAGAAGCTATTGAGCAAGGAAATTCAGTTGGTATATGTATCAACTAATATGCAATGTGGAGACTTATTGACTAGAGCATTAGATGGTACAAAACTTTGCAGGTTTAATTCTATGATTGGATTGTAGGATAATGAAGAAGATTGAAGAAGAAGACCAAGCCAAGATGTTTGGCTTGAGGGGGAGCTGTTGGTGCAAATAACAAGCCTACACATTTGGCTAGAGTTTATGTGCAACTAAATGAAGCTCCATGGAAACAATTGCTATGAAGCCTTTACCTTTTACCATTTGTAAAAATCAATTTGACTTGGAAGAATATTTGTAGCTACCGCTAAACTCATGGAGTTTGCTAGATGAAAAGGCACAACTTTATATGGAGAGAATATATTCTAGATTAGAGGATCACCTTTTAGTGAGAGCCAATGAAGAATTAAAATTCAAAATTCAAATGACGCATCTATAAAAGATGATTAAAAAGCTCACAGGATAGATCACTCTCAATTTGAACTCTTATTGATTACATTGTAAGAGAGTGAGGCTCACTTCATAGCCAACACTACTCATTATCATTAGGAATTGATTAGCATGCCAATGATTATGTACAACATTGTCTTTTAATACAATAGATCAATAATTTCATCTATGGTCTCTCTGTCATAGCTACTCAGAACAATCATTTTGTACTACTCATATCTCAAGCATTTCTTCACCATTTTCAATATTCTATAGCTTGTTGGAATTCGCTCTTAGTCCTCTACAAGATCACAAATTTTGAAGATAATTCTTTGAGCAAATTTGGAGAAAAGTGCATTGAAGTACCCACTCGTCAAACTCTATAGAGGTCCTAAAAAATCGGGGGTAATGATTTGATTGCTAAATTGATTGCTCTGTGTATAGTGCAATCATTTAAATTGATTTCACTTGGAATCATTAGCTAATTAAGCTAATTTGATATCTCCAAAAGGAATGTTTCTAATTCCTAGTCTATTGGAAGCACTTTGCTTGACAAGCAACACGTGTGTGAACAAAAAATAGAAGGCTCTCATTAATCCTTCAACTTTGAAGTAGTCTGTTTTGAATCAAACATTTCTCACATCATTTCCAAAATACATAGGCACTTGTTTAGTGTCATTGGAAAGCTAAAGGGGCCTATAACTCAATTGTGAAGCAAAAAAAGGCTGGTACAAATCAGGATTGGTAGTGCCTACTCATTTCTTGGAGTGTCCATCCATCTTTCCCAACAGTTGTATCAGAGCAAAGATAAGGTAAAATGGGAGATGGTTTTCCTTCTTTCATTGATAACTTGGAAAAGAACAACAATCAAGCATGGTCATTGAGGATGAAGACATGCTTGCAAGGAAGGAGCCTCTATGGATACATCTAAGGAGATGATGAGATGCCCATTTTTAGAAGCAAAGGACAACCTACAAGAGAGGAGCATGAAAGAATCAATACATGGTGTGCCAAGAATGCTTAGCAAGGTCATACTTACTTAACTCAATTTCTGTTTTTCTTCTTCCACACATTAGGAACTGTAAGACATCCCAAGAGACTTGGGAAACATTGTCTTCATACTTCTCTTCCAACACAAAGGGCTATGAAGAACCAATTGTGGATTGAGTTTACCACTCAAAGAAAGCAACCCAAGAAAGGCATATCAGAGTATGTGACCGAATTCAGAGATGTAGCTGATCAATTGGCAAGCATAGGAGACGAAATTGAAGACGAGCAGATTGTAAGACAAGTAATCAATGGTATTAAAGCAGATGACAAACGGGAGAGCTTCACAACTGCCATGGACTTATACATGGACATGCAGATATTAGATCTTACCACACTCATGGGGCAATGTTTTACCCATGAAGCCAAGGTCAACAAGAAAGACCTTATAACTCCTCACCATTTCATATTTGTGGATTATCAAATCATACTACAGATGAGTGTTACTGGAACTTCAAGAATCGGAGAGGTAGAGGATTTCAAAGAGGTGGATATACACATTCAGGAGGAAGATTCAACCATCATCAAGGATACAATAACCACTCCAACAACAAATACAATTAAAACTACCAAGGAGGCTATAAATCAAGAAATATTACAAAAACTATATAGAGGAGCAAGAGAATTCTCTTTTGATTATGAATATGACTTCAAAACCAGGTATAAGTGATGAACATCTCTTCTACATTGACTTAGGATGCTCAAACCATGTGGCAAGAAATGTAGCTCTTCTCTGTAACCTTGATGAACCAAAGGGTAAGCATCAGGTATAAACAGGTGTTAACACCAAGCACTCGGTGATCAAGGTGGGAAATATTAAAACCTTTGATGGATATAAGAATTTGTTGAGCAAGGTTCTATATGTACCTACAATTACCAAGAATTTGATGAGTGTTCGATAGATTGTGGAAAAGGGCTTGCAAGTCATGTTCAACCAATCTGGAGCATTTGTGGAGGATCCCTAACATGGATTCAAGAGAATTGCTAAAGGAGAAAAAATAGGTAGACTATTTACTTTTGAACTTGAGGATACAAGGAATATTGCACTTTATAGTTATAAAGACCAAACACTATCAGGGCTTGAAATTTGGCACAAGAGATTAGGGAATATTGGTGAGAGAAATTTAAGGAAAATATGTAGAGATCAATGAGTGCTTGGGATACCTAATGTATCCAAGAAACACATGATCTATAAATGTGGTGCTTGTTAGTTTGGAAAATCTCACAGGTTACCCTTTTCAAAGAAAGGCTACATGCATGAGGACTACCTAGAGCTTGTCCATACAGATGTATGCGGACCAAGTAAGGATCCCTCAATTTCTAGATCAAGGTATTATGTATCTTTCATTGATGATTTCAGTAGGTGGACTATCTTATATTTTATGAAGCACAAAGATGAAGTATTCAGTTGCTTTAAAAAGTATCTTGTTTTTGTTGAGAACAAAATAGGGAGAAGTCCAAAGAGACTAAGGTCAGATGGAGGAGGTAAGTACTTCTCAAATGAGTTTGATGCATTCTTGCTGGATAGAGGAATCAAGAGAGAAATTACAACAAGGTATACCCCTGAGCAAAATGGGGTGGCAAAGAGGAGAAATAGACTAATTGTTGAAACAACTGGGTCAATGTTAAATGAGAAAAAATTACCTAACTACTTGTGGGCAGAAAGTGTATCTACTGCCACATATCTTGTAAACAGGTTGCCATCAAAATCTCTTGATGGAATGACCCCATATGAAGCATGGCATGGTAGAAGACCTTCACTTGATCATTGCAAGATCTTTGGATGTGTTGCTTATGTGCATATCCCTTCTCAAATAAGAGGTAAGCGAGACCCTAAGGCAGAAAAGTGCATCATCATAGGGTATGACTTGAATCAGAAAGGATACAAGTTCTACAATCCTTCCAACAAAGGATTTATGGTCAGTAGAGATGTTGTCTTTGATGAGAATGATTCTTGGTTTGAAAATGAATGCACGAAAGTAAAACTACCTTATGACTTGCAAGAGGAATTTCCAACCTCACTAAGGAGAAGCCTAATCAGATTGAAGACATCAACTTAGATGATGAGGAAATCATCAACTTAGAAGAACTTAAGGCATGGAAGTCCAAAGGCAAAGTCAAAATGAAGAAGTTGGAGGATATACCTAAATCATCCAACCAAGCAATCAAAAGATCACAAAGGGAGATCAAGAAGCCAATCAAATATGGGTATGACACTTTGTTAGTTACTAATCACTCTATTAATCTTACAAAAGACTTGTCATTTGAAGAGGCATCATCATATCAAGAGGCAAAGACGAAGGGAGAATGGAAGGAAGCTATGGATGAGGAAATTGAAGCACTCAAGGAGAATGATACTTGGGAGCTAGTGCCAAAGAAAGATTCTATGAAGGTAATTGGTTCTAGATGGATCTATAAGATCAAAAGGAATTCTGATGGATCAATAAGTAGGTACAAAGCTAGACTTGCAGCTAAGGGTTTTTCACAAACCCAAGGAGTTGATTATGAAGAAACCTTCTCACATGTGGCCAAAATGCCAACCATCAAGGTATTGGTAAGTGTGACTGCATCAAAGAATTGAAACATGCATCAATTGGATGTAAAAAATGCATTTCTAAATGGCTGGATTTTAGAGGAGGTGTACATGTCTCAACCTCCTACCTATGAGGACCCAAGCACTTGTTTAGTATCTTTCGAAAGCTAAAAGGGCCTACATCTCAACTCTGAAGCAAAAAGGGGTGGGTACAAAGCAGGGATTGGTAGTACCTACTGATTTCTTGGAGTGTCCATCCATCTTTCCCAATAGTGGTATCAGAGCAAAGCTAAGGTAAAATGGGAGATGGTTTTCCTTCTTTCATTGATAAATTGGACAGGAACAACTATCAAGCATAGTCCTTGAGGATAAAGAGATACTTGCAAGGAAGGAGCCTCTATTGATACATCTAAGAAGATGAGGAGATGCCCAGTTTTAGAAGCAAAGGACAACCTAGAAGAGAGGAGCATGAAAGAATCAATACATGGTGTCCCAAGGATGCATTAGCAAGTTCATAGTTACTTAACTCTATTTCTTATTTTCTTCTTCCACACATTAGGAACCGTAAGACATCCCAAGAGACTTGGGAAACATTGTCTTCATACTTCTCTTCCAACGCAAGGGCTAGGAAGAACCAATTGTGGATTAAGTTTACCACTCAAATAAAGCAACCCAAGCAAGGCATCTTAGAGTATGTGACCAAAGTCAAAGATGTATCTGATCAATTGGCAAGCATAGGAGAAGAAATTGAAGAGGAGCAGATTGTAAGACAAGTAATCAATGGTATTAAAGCAGATGACAAATGGGAGAGCTACATAACTGCCATGGACTTGTACATGGACATGGAGATTCCAGATCTTACCACACTCATGGGGCAACTCTTTACCCATGAAGCCAAGCTCAACAAGAATGGAGATTCATCAAGAGGTAATAGCTCTTCTGCCCTATACATAGATAAAACTAAGTCTAAAGAGAAAGGAAAGAACAAGAAGATTGAGGATGAAGGAGCTACCTCCCAAGCCAACTATGGAAGGAGAGGTAGAACCTCAGGAGGAAGGGGAGAGGAGGTAAGCAGGGTAGGGGGAGACCTTATAACTCCTCACCATGTAACATTTATGGATTATCAAATCATACTACAGATGAGTGTTACAGGAACTTCAAGAATCAGAGAGGTAGAGGATTTCAAAGAGGTGGATATACACAATCTGGAGGAAGATTCAACCATCATCAAGGATACAATAACAACTACAACAACAACTTCAATAACAACTACCAAGGAGGCTACAAATCAAGGAGAGATTACAACAACTATACAGAGGAGCAAGAGGATTCTCTTCTGATTATGAATATGACTTGAAAATCACGTATAAATGATGAACATCTCTTCTACATTGACTCAAGATGCTCGAACCATGTGGTAGGCAATGTAGCTATTCTCTCTAACCTTGAGGAACCAAAGGGTAAGCATCAGGTACAAACAGGTGATGACACCAAGCACTCAGTGATCAAGGTAGGAAATTGTAAAACCTCTGATGGATATAAGAATCTATTGAGAAGGGTTCTATATGTACCTACAATTACCAAGAATTTGATGAGCGTTGGATAGATTGTGGAAAAGGGTTTGCAAGTCAAGTTCAACCAATATGGAGCATTTCTAGAGGATTACCAACATGGATTTAAGAGAATTGCTAAAGGAGAAAAAAGAGGTAGATTATTTACTTTTGAACTTGAGGATACAAGGAATACTGCACTTTATAGTTACAAAGACCAAACACTATTAGAGCTTGAAATTTGGCACAAGAGATTAGGGCATATTTGTGAGAGAACTTTAAAGCAAATATGTAGAGATCAATGAGTGCTTGGGATACCTAATGTATCCAAGAAACACATGATCTATAAATGTGGTGCTTGTTAGTTTGAAAAATCTGACAAGTTACCCTTTTCAAAGAAAGGCTACATGCGTGAGGACTACCTAGAGCTTGTCCATACAGATGTATGGGGACCAAGTAAGGATCCCTCAATTTGTGGATCAAGGTATAATGTATCTTTCATTGATCATTTCAGTAGGTGGACTATCTTATATTTTATGAAGCACAAAGATGAAGTATGAGGACATCATCAACTTAGAAGAAATTAAGGCATGGAAGTGGAAAGGCAAAGACAAAATAAAGAAGTTGGAGGATATACGTGAATCATCCAACCAAGTAATCAAAAGATTACAAAGGGAGAGCAAGAAGCCAATCAGATATGGGTATGACACTTCTTTAGTTACTAAGCACTCTATCTATCTTTCAAAAGACTTGTCATTTGAAGAGCCATCATCATATGAAGAGGCAAAGACGAAGGCAGAATGGAAGGAAGCTATGGATGAGGAAATTGAAGCACTCAAGGAGAATGATACTTGGGAGCTAGTGCCAAAGAAAGATTCTATGAAGGTAATTGGTTCTAGATGGATCTATAAGATCAAGAGGAATTTCGATGGATCAATAAGCAGGTACAAAGCTAGACTTTTGGCTAAGGGTTTTGCACAAACCCAAGGAGTTGATTATGAAGAAACCTTCTCACATGTGGCCAAAATGCCAACCATCAGGGTAGTGGTAAGTGTGGTTGCATGAAAGAATTGGAACATGTACCAATTGGATGTAGAAAATGCATTTCTAAATGGCTAGATTTCAGAGGAGGTGTACATGTGTCAACCTCCTGGCTATGAGGACCCAAGCAAGGTAACATATGTATGTAAATTGAACAAAGCTCTTTATGGATTGAAGCAGGCACCTAGTAATTTAGAGGTAATATACCTATGTGTGTATGTTGATTATATCATACTCACAGGTAATGATGCTAATGGCATCAAGCAGATTAAGAATGAAATGATGCAGGAGTTTAAAATTAGTGACCTTGGATCACTAAAGTATTTTCTTGGACTTGAGTTAGTCTATACTAACTCTAGAATTTACATTACTTAAAGACAATATATACAAGACATGTTAAAGAAGTTTCATTTGTAGGATGCCAAGGTAGCAAGCACTCCAATGGAGGTAAACCAAAAGTTAAGTGCTCATGAAGGTGATGTGCTTGAGAATATTGCAGGTTACCAAAGCATAGTGGGAAGCTTGAACTATGCTACATTGAGAAGGATTCATATTGCTTATGGAGTAAGTGACTTGAGCCAATTTATGCACAAACCTAGGGCACCTCAGTTGGAAGCTGCCAAAAGGTTTTTGAAGTACCTTAAGGGTACTCAAAATCAAGGATTATACTTTCCTTATACCTCAGATTTGGACATCAAGATATATTCATATGCAGATTGGGCAGGTTGCAAAGATGATAGAAGGAGTACCTTAGGTTACCTATCTTTTGTAGGTAACAAACCTATATCATGGTCGTATAAGAAGAAACCTATTGTTGTTTTATCTTCTACAGAGGCAAAGTATAAAGGATTGGCCAATGCCACGCAAGAGGCCATATGGATCAGATTATTATATAGAGATTTGGGTTTGCATACCACATCTCCAATGATTTTTGGAGATAATACAAGCTCATTACATCTTGCATCAAATCCTATTTATCATGCTAGGACCACGCACATAGAGGTCCGCTATCATTACGTGAGAGAGAAGCTATTGAGCAAGGAAATTCAGTTGGCATATGTATCAACTAATATGCAATGTGGAGACTAATTGACTCAAGCATTAGATGGTACAAAACTTTGCAGGTTTAAGTCTATGATTGGATTGTAGGATATTGAAGAAGATTGGAGAGGAAAACCAAGCCAAGATGTTTGGCTTGAGGGGGAGCTGTTGGTGCAAATAACAAGCCTACACATTTGGCTAGAGTTTATGTGCAACTAAATGAAGCTCCATGGAAACCATTGCTATGAAGCCTTTACCTTTTACCATTTGTAAAAGTCAATTTGACTAGGAAGAATATTTTTAGCTATTACTAAACTCGTGCAGTTTGTTAGATGAAAAGGCATGACTTTATTTGGAGAGAATATCTCCTAGATTAGAGGATCACCTTTTAGTGAGAGACAATGAAGAATTCAAACTCAAACTTCAAATGACTCATCTATAAAGCATGATTAAAAAAGTCGCGGGATAGATCACTCTCATTCCAAGCTCTTACTGATTACATTGTAAGAGAGTGAGGCTCACTTCATAGCCTACGCTAATCATTATCATTAGGCATTGATTATCATGCCAATGATCATGTACAACATTTTCTTTTAATACAATAGATCAATAATTTCATCTATGGTCTCTCTGTGATAACTACTCAGAAAAGTCATTTTGTACTACTCATATTTCAGTCATTTCTTTACCATTTTCAATATTCTATAGCTTGTTAGAATCAACTCTACGTCCTTTACTTGATCACAAATTTTTAAGATAATCCATCGAGCAGATTTGGAGAAAAGTGCCTCGAAGCACCCACTGGTCAAACTTTGTAGAGGTCTTAAAAAATGGGGGGTAATGATTTGATTGCTAAATTGATTGCTCTATGTATAGTGCATCATTTGAAGTGATTTCACTTAGAATGGTTAGTTAGTTAAGCTAATTTGATACCTCCAAAAAGAATGTTTCTAATTCCTATTGTACTGGAAGCACTGCGCTTGACAAGCAATAGGTGTGTGAACAAAAATAGAAGGTTTTCACTAATCCCTCAGCTTGAAAGTAGTCTAATTTGAATCAATCATTTATCACATCATTTCCAAAGTACATAGGAAGTTGTTTAGTGTCATTGGAAAGCTAAAAGGGCCTACAACTGAATGCTGAAGCAAAAAGGGGCTTGTACAAAGTAGGGATTGGAAGTACCTACTCATTTCTTGGAGTGTCCATCCATATTTCCCAACACTGGTTTCATAGCAAAGCTAAGGTAAAATGGGAGATGGTTTTCCTTATTTCATGATAAATTGCAAAGGAACAACTATCAAGCATGGTCCTTGAGGATGAAGACATACTTGCAAGGAAGAGCCTCTATGGATACATCTAAGGATATGAAGAGATGCCCATTTTTAGAAGCAAAGGACAACCTACAAGAGACGAGCATGAAAGACTCAATACATGGTGTGCCAAGGATGCATTAGCAAAGTCATACTTAGTTCAGTCAATTCTGATTTTCTTCTTCCACACATTAGGAACTGTAAGACATCCCAAGAGACTTCGGAAACACTATCTTCATACTTCTCTTCCAACACAAGGGCTAGAATGAACCAATTGTGGATTGAGTTTACCACTCAAAGAAAGAAACCCAAGGAAGGCATCTCAAAGTATGTGACCAAAGTCAAAGACGTAGATGATCAATTGGCAAGCATAGGAGAAGAAATTCAAGAGGAGCAGATTGTAAGAGAAGTAATCAATGGTATTAAGCGGATGACAAATGAGAGAGCTTCACAACTGCCATGGACTTGTACATGGACATGCATATTCCAAATCTTACCACACTCATGGGGCAACTCTTTACCCATGAAGCCAATCTCAACAAGAATGGAGATTCATCAAGAGGTAATAGCTCTTCTGCCGTACACACAAATAAAAGTAAGTCTAAAGAGAAACGAAAGAACAAGAAGATTGAGGATCAAGGAGCTACCTCCCAAGCCAACTATGCAAGGAGAGGTAAAACCTCAAGAGGAAGGGGCAGAGGAGGCAAGCAAGGTAGGGAGAGACCTTATAAATCTTCACCGTGTAATATTTGTGGATTATCAAATCATACTACAGATGAGTGTTACAAGAACTTCAAGAATCAGAGAGGTAGAGGATTTCAAAGAGGTGGATATACACAATCAAGAGGAAGATTCAACCATCATCAAGGATACAATAAAAACTACAAAAAGAACTACAATAAAAACTATCAAGGAGGCTACAAATCAAGGAAAGATTACAGCTATACAGAGGAGCAAGAGGATTCTCTTCTGATTATGAGTATGACTTCAAAACCAAGTATAAATGATGAACATCTCTTCTACATTGACTGAGGATGCTCAAACCATGTGGCAGGCAATATAGCTCTTCTCTCTGACCTTGAGGAACCAAAGGGTAAGCATCAGGTACAAACAGGTGATGACACAAAGCACTCAGTGATCAAGGTAGGAAATGTTAAAACCTCTCATGGATATAAGAATTTGTTGAGCAGGGTTCTATATGTACCAACAATTACCAAGAATTTGATGAGTGTTGGACAGATTGTGGAAAAGGGTTTGCAAGTCAGGTTCAACCAATATGGAGCATTTGTGGTGGATCTCCAACATGGATTCAAGAGAATTGCTAAAGGAGAAAAAATAGGTAGACTATTTACTTTTGAACTTGAGGATACAAGGAATATTTCACTTTATAGTTACAAAGACCAAACACTATGAGAGCTTGAAATGTGGCACAAGAGATTAGGGCATATTGGTGAGAGAACTTTAAAGAAAATATGTAGAGATCAATGAGTGCTTGGGATATCTAATGTATCCAAGCAACACATGATCTATAAATGTGGTGCTTGTTTGTTGGAAAATCTCATAGGTTACCCTTTTCAAAGAAAGGCTATATGCATGAGGACTACCTAGAGCTTGTCCATACAGATGTATGGGGACCAAGTAAGGATCCCTTAATTTCTAGATCAAGGTATTATGTATCTTTCATTGATGATTTTAGTAGGTGGACTATCTTATATTTTATGAAGCACAAAGATGAAGTATTCAGTTGCTTTAAAAAGTATCTTGCACTTGTTGAGAACCAAACAGGGAGAAGTCCAAAGAGACTAAGGTCAGATGGAGGAGTTGAGTACTTCTCAAATGAGTTTGATGCATCCTTGCTGGATAGAGGAATCAAGAGAGAAATTACAACAAGGTATACCCCTAAGCAAAATGGGGTGGTAGAGAAGAGAAATAGACTAATTGTTGAAATTGCTAGGTCAATGTTAAATGGGAAAAAATTACCTAACTACTTGTGGACAGAAAGTGTATCTACTTCCACATATCTTGTAAACAGGTTGCCATCCAAATCTCTTGATGGAATGACCCCATATGAAGCATGGCATGGTAGAAGACCTTCACTTGATCATTGCAGGATCTTTGGATGTGTTTCTTATGTGCATATCCCTTCTAAAATAAGAGGTAAGCTAGACCCTAATGCAGAAAAGTGCATCTTCATAGGGTATGACTTGAATCAGAAAGGATACAAGTTCTACAATCCTTCCAACAAAGGATTTATGGTCAATAGAGATGTTGTCTTTGATGAGAATGATTCTTGGTTTGAAAATGAATGCAGGAAAGTAAAACTACCTGATGACTAGGAAGAGGAATTTCCAAGCCTCACTAAGGAGGAGCCTAATCAGATTGAAGACATCAACTCAGATGATGAGGACATCATCAACTTAGAAGAATTTAAGGCATGGAAGTCCAAAGGCAAAGTCAAAATGAAGAAGTTGGAGGATATACCTGAATCATCCAACCAAGCAATAAGAAGATCACAAAGGGAGAGCAAGAAGTGAATCAGATATGGGTATGATACTTCTTTAGTTACTAAGCACTCTATTTATCCTACAAAAGACTTCTCATTTGAAGAGCCGTCATCATATAAAGACGCAAAGATGAAGGCAGAATGGAAGGAAGCTATGGATGAGTGAAAGAATGATACTTGGGAGCTAGTGTGAAAGAAAGATGCTATGAAGGAAATTGGTTCTAGATGGATCTATAAGATCAAGAGGAATTCTGATGGATCAATAAGCAGGTACAAGGCTAGACTTGTGGCTAAGGGTTTTGCACAGATCCAAGGAGTTGATTATGAAGAAACCTTCTCACCTCTGGCCAAAATGCCAATGATCAGGGTATTGGTAAGTGTGGTTGCATCAAAGAATTGGAACATGTATCAATTCGATGTAAAAAATGCATTTCTAAATGGTTGGATTTCAGAGGAGGTGTACATGTCTCAACCTCCTGGCTATGAGGACCCAATCAAGGTAACATATGTATGTAAATTGAACAAAGCACTTTATGGATTGAAGCAGGCACCCAGGGCATGGAATCATAGGTTGACTACAGACCTTTAGGATCAAGGATTCATCATGAGTAAAGTAGATACTTCTCTGTTTGTTAAAAGGAGTAATTCAGAGGTAATATACCTATGTGTGTATGTTTATGATATCATACTCACCGGTAATGATGCTAATGGCGTCAAGTAGATTAAGAATCAAATGATGCAGGAGTTTAAAATTAGTGACCTTGGATCACTAAAGTATTTTCTTGGACTTGAGTTAGTCTATACTAACTTTGGAATTTACACTACTCAAAGAAAATATATACAGGACATGTTAAAGAAGTTTCATTTGTAGGATACCAAGGTAGCAAGCACTCCAATGGAGGTAAACCAAAAGTTAAGTGCTCATGAAGGTGATGTGCTTGAGAATATTGCACATTACCAAAGCATAGTGGGAAGCTTGAACTATGCTACATTGAGAAGGATTGATATTGCTTATGGAGTAAGTGTCTTGAGCCAATTTATGCACAAACCTAGGGCACCTCACTTGGAAGCTACGAAAAGGATTTTGAAGTACCTTAAGGGTACTCAAAATAAAGGATTATACTTTCCTTATACCTTAGATTTGGACATCAAGATATATTTAGATGCAAATTGGGCCGGTTGCAAAGATGATAGAAGGAGTACCTCCGGTTACCTTTCTTTTGCAAGTAACAAACCTATATCATGGTCTTCAGAGAAGCAACCTATTGTTGCTTTATCTTCTATAGAGGAAGAGTATAGAGGATTGGGCAATGCTACTCAAGAGGCCATATGGATTAGATTGTTATATATAGATTTGGGTTTGCATACCACATCTCCAATGATTTTTGGAGATAATAGAAGCTCATTACATGTTGCAACAAATCCTATTTATCATGCTAGGACCAAGTACATAGAGGTCCACTATCATTATGTGAGAGAGAGACTATTGAGCAAGGAAATTCACTTGGCATATGTATCAACTAATATGCAATGTGTAGACTTATTTACTAAAGCATTAGATGGTACAAAACTTTGTAGATTTAAGTCTCTGATTGGATTGTGGGATATTGAAGAAGATTGAAGAAGGAGACCAAGACAAGATTTTTGGCTTCAGGGGGAGCTATTGGTGCAAATAACAAGCCTACACATTTGGCTAGAGTTTATGTGCAACTAAATGAAGCTCCATGGAAACCATTGTTATGAAGCCTTTACCTTTTACCATTTGTAAAAGTCAATTTGACTTGGAAGAATATTTGTAGCTACCACTAAACTCATGGAGTTTGTTAGATGAAAAGGCACGACTTTATTTTGGGGAGAATATCTCCTAGATTAGAGGATCACCTTTTAGTGAGAGCCGATGAAGAATTCAAATTCAAAATTCAAATGACTCATCTATAAAAAATGATTAAAACACGCGCGGGATAGATCACTCTCATCCGAGCTCTTATTGATTACATTGTAAGAGAGTGAGGCTCACTTCATAGCCTACACTATGCATTATCATTAGTCATTGATTATCGTGCCAATGATCATGTACAACATTGTTTTTTAATACAATAGATCAATACTTTCATCTATGGTCTCTCTATCATAGCTACTCAGAATAGTCATTTTGTACTGCTCATATCTCAGTCACTTCTTCACCATTTTTAATATTCTATAGCTTGTTAGAATCCTCTCTACATCATCTACAGGCTCACAAGTGCTGAAGAAAATCCATGCAGCAGATTTGGAGAAAAACGTGTCGAAGTACCCACTGGTCAAACTCTGCAGAGTTCCTAAAAAATCGGGGGTAATGATTTGATTGCTAAATTGATTGCTCTGTGTATAGTGTATCATTTAAATGATTCCACTTGGAACCATTAGCTAATTATGTTAATTTGATATCTCCAAAAGGAATGTTTCTAATTCCTAGTGTAGTGGAAGCATTGAGCTTGACAAGCAGCAAGTGTGTGAAGAAAAATAGAAGGTTTTCATTAATCCTTCAACTTGGAAGTAGTCAATTTTGAATCAATAATTTCTCACATCATTTCCAAAGTACATAGGCACTTGTTTAGTGTCATTGGAAAGCCAAAAGGGCCTACAACTCAACTCTGAAGAAAAAAGGGGCTGGTACAAAGCAGGGATTGGCAGTACCTACTCATTTCTTGGAGTGTCCATCCATCTTTCCCAACATCTTGAAGTGGTAAAACACCTCTAACTTTGAATTCATGCAATACATCCAAAAATACCTTGAATGATCATCTATAAATGTGAAAAAATATCTATTACCTCCAATGGATGGCTCCCTTGTAGGTCCCCATACATATGTGTGTATGAGATTCAACACTTCATTTCTCACATGAGCTCCCTTCTTGAATGGCAATATGCTTTGTTTCCCTAATTGACAAGCATGGCACAAATGTTGTATCCCGAGATGTAAGATCAGGTAGACCACTCACCAAGCCCTTCCTTTGCATGTCCTTCATCGTTTGTTAGTGCATGTGCCCAATTCTTTTATGCCAGAAGTCGACTTTTGCAATCTGTTTATTTCCAATTGACAAGTAGAGAGTGTGAGGGGTTGATGGCTTTACCTCCATTGTGAAGAGTCTTCCTTGCCTCTTTCCTTTTGCTATGAGCTTGTGGTCCTGCATGGGGTCTTCAACAAAACATCCTTGATCATTGAACCTCACCTCATAACCACTTTCAACCATTTGACCTATCAAAACCAAGTTCTTTGTGATGATTGGCACATCCAACACATCCTTCAACACCTTGGAGCTTTGAGATCCATTCAATGCACCATCTCCCACATGTGTAATCTTGTGCTCAGTGTCATACCCTATCTCTACATGTCCTTGAGTCATGGGTGAGTGTAAATTAAAGAAAACATCTTTATTGTGACTCACATGGTTGCTACAACCACTATCAATGTACCATGTAAAATCTGAATTTACTCTTTCACTTCACCCATACAACATAAGTCTCATTTTTTGAATTTGCTGAAGTAATTGCATAGTTACCTTGGTTCCTTGTGTATCCTTGATTGCCTCCTCCTTTGGACCCAATAATCTCTTGCATAATGGCCTAGTTTTCCACAATTGTAGCATTCTCCATTGGATGCTTCTCTTCCATGTGATCTTCCTCCTCTTCCTCTATTTCTTCCTCTTCTGCTTGATCCATAGCTTTGGTTGGAGCCTTCTTGGCTGCTTGAGCTTGAGTTTGACCTTCCTCTCCCTCTATCTTGGGAGTTTTGTCCACCTCTTTTGCCTTTGCCTCTACCTGCATAGAGAACTTGGGCATGGCTACCCTTTGATTGTGAAGCTCCTTGGTTCATCTCCTCGGTCACCATCAATGTGACTAATTGATCAAATTTTGGTAGGGTAAGGAATCCCTCACATAAACTAATGTGGTGAATGCTTTCCACCTTTCATCCTCTCTCAAACCATTGAGAGTGTGCGTGACAATATCATGATCTTTGATTGGGTTCCCAATTGAGCCTAGGGCATTTGCAAGCTCCTTAACCTTCAAAATGTACTCATTTATGTTAGTACTTGGTGATTTCCTAAGATTATTAAGCTGATTCTTCAGCTGAATCTTCCTTGCCTTGGTTGATGAAGAGTACAAAACTTTCCAAGGTCGCCCACACCTTCTTGGATGTGTCCAAGTCTTATATATGCCCTATAATACTATTGCTTATGTGTTGGGATAGAATGAAAATGACTATCCTATCCCTTTCTATCAATTCATTTAGTTCCTTGACCTGCCCTTGAAGTGGTGGATCATGTACATGAGGCACTGGCTCCGTTCCGCTCACTAATCCACACAATCCTTTGCCCATAAGGTAGTTGCTAACTCTAAATTTCCATGGTTGATAATTGTCTTTCTCTAACTTCTCTATTTGTGCATTATATTCAGCCATATTCAGCTCTAAGATGCTCCTCTAGCTTCTCCTCAAGTGTTTGTATGCTTTAGAAGGTTTGGAGATTACCTTTTGATAACTTTTCCCATGCTAACCTTCAACTAGTTGAGATCTTGATGGACGTAGCCCCCTTTTGATGTCTTCTTGCTTTGATGAGTCCTCCTTGTGCTTCCACGAGTTGTCTTGATCCCTTCAAGTCTTCAATATGATGCCACTGATGTCTCCAAGCCTGCAAAATGGCTCTGATACCACTGATGGGGGAAGATTCTAGCACCCCAATGCAACAATGGAAGATGGCTGCCCTCCACTAGGTCCACAAGCAGTGATATATGCTCACTGTTTTGCACTTTTCTTTGTACCACTAAAGAGACTTAGAATGACATTTTTTAGACTTGTAATAGATTATATGAGCTACCCAACAAGCTTTAATGCATCCCAAATGGATATTCGAGCTGGGAGAACCACCCTCTACAAAACAGGCTACCTGTTTGCAACATTCTTTGCCTATGTGCAGAGATATACCTTCACAAAGTTCGTAGTTTCTCACAACTTACTTAGTCAAATAACCTGAAACTTTGGAAAAGTTCAAGGCAATATATGAGAGACCAAATTAAGCTTTAAATCAATGAAAATAAGTAAAATGATAGAGCAAAAAATGCTCTGCAATTTGGTACAATCAGATTTGGAAAAGCCTAACTACACCTCTAGATAGAGAGGAGCAAAATCATGCGAAAATGAGGTAAGCAAGCTGTTTTCTGGAGTTTATGACTTCACTAAACTAAGCGGGAAACTTGTGGAATGCGTACAACTCAAGAAACAAAGGCGGGATGATGCTTATATAGAGTTTTACTTTTCCTACAATCTAGCTAACCAGCCACCAATCAGTTTAGGTGCACTTTTTGGTGGCTGATTTGATGAGATTTGAATTTGATTGAGTTTGGTGGAGCTTCGAACTTTATTACACAACTTTGGGTCCTCCTTTTTTATTGGTCCACTAGCAAAACTTGTGGTTGAGCCTTTTTTGCATGATGGAGACTTGATTTCCAACATATGTGACACATTTCAAGGACTTGAAAGAGTAATTGGCAAACATAGATGAGATTATTTTGGATGCATCACTCATCTCTACATTGTGGAAAGGATTACCAAAATCTTTTCAAAAATTTTCCACTACACTCTATTTGGTTGCAAAAGGGAATTCCAATATGTGTGAATTTGATGATATTATGTCTCTTCTTTTGCAAGAAGAGCAATCTAGATTGAATAGGAGTGGTTTGATTGAGGGAACACAAGCACTCGTTATCTCACACAAAGGGAAAGGCGAGTATAATTCAGCTTTAGGTTCATCCAAACCAAAGCCTCAACCTTCCTCATCCACACATTCCTTTGATGATGTTGATTTTCAAACTAAGAAGAGATGCAAATATTGCCAAAAGGCTGGACACGCTATTAATGAGTGTAGAAAACTTGGTAAGCATAATGAAAAGAAGAAGGAATCCAGCTTGTCTATTGTTGAAACTTCTTCAGATGCAAAGAATGATGAAGCCAACATGGCTCAAGACTTTCGGGCATGTGTTGTTACATGTCATTATGATGCATCATTGCATTCTAAATGTATGGTTGTGAGTGAGGATCATTCACATTGGTTCTTTGATAGTTGTGCTTCAAAGCACATAACTTCACGCAAAAGGTTTTTTGCATCTTTGATAGATGCATCCAAAGAAGGACATGTGGTGTGTGCAAACAATGCCTCTTATCCTATCATTGTAGTAGGAGAAATTGATCTTAGGGCTACAAATGGAGGTATGATTCTCTTGAAAAATGCATTATATGTACCTCATATCAAGGATAACTTATTTTTAGTTCCATTGATTTCCAAAGATGGACTTCATGTACAATTTTTTGATGATAAGTGTATGGTTTATGATCTCAACAATGGTGATATTATCCTATTATCCAACACATTATGTAATGGTTTGTATTGCTTCAATACATACAATAGGGCTGCCTCAAATGTCTTTGTTGCTCATACTTCTTGCATGGCTGAAGTGGAGCTTTGACATGCTTGTTTTGGTCACTTGGATTTCAATATATTGTTTTACTTAGAGAAGAAAGACATGCTTATTGGTTTTAAATCACTTGAGTCCATTGAAAAGCATGCATGCATCATGCTTCTTTTCCAAAAGATAGTCATACACACACTACAAGAGAATTGTAGCTTGTTCATAGTCATGTATATGGTCCCATCAAGACTCCATCTTTTGGGAAGCATGTATATTTTGTTACCTTCATTGATAATGCTACTCGTCATACATGGGTGTATCCTATGAAAGCAAAGAATGAGGTATTTTCTTGCTTCAAAGCATTTTTGGCTATGGCTAAAAACTTTTCTTCAAACAAGATTTTGACTCTATGTAGAGATCATGGTGGTGAATACATTTCACAGGAGTTTAATAATTGTATTCATGAAAGAGGAATTTCACACCAATGTACATTGCCATAAACACCTCAGAAAAATGGTGTTTCCGAGCATAAAAATAGAAAAACCCTTGAAATGGCATGATGCATGGTTAAATGAAAGCATCTTCCTAATACGTTCTAGATGGAAGTTGTTGGAACTCAAGGTCAAGCATAAAACATGGAAGCACATCAAAGAAGTGGACATACAAGAAGAAGGAGCAAGTAGCGAGCTCCAAGAAGTACATGTCAAATTTTTAGAAGAACCCCCTACAAAAATAGTGATTTTCATCACTGAAAACCATTGTAAATACCATTTTCTATTTTTGTAACTCCATTTTGTTCAAGCCAAGGATTCCTTGAGCTTGAGGAATATTAGAAGTATCATCCTACCAATTTTCATAATTTATAGACTTCGCTTGAGCCCTCAAATAAGCCCTGAAACCTTATTTTTAACTAGGCCGGACACTAGGTCTGGACAGGGCCAAAACTAGTCCAAAAACTATAAAAAGAGCTAGAGAGCTCATTTTTGAGGTTAGCTTGTTAGAGAATAGAGCTTTTGTAAGAGAACTCTATTTGCAATTGAAGCTTTCCATTGTTCCTCTCTTTGATCTTACCTTGTGCGCGTGTGTGTATGTGTGTGCATGTTTGTGTGCTTTCACTCACGCACTTGTGCCTTCACTAGCTCGTGGTCTTCATACCAGTCCTCACGTCTCCACAGATTGACAAGTAAAGGAGGTGGTGATTACGCTTGAGCTACACCAAGTTTCGGTACCGTTGCCGGGGAGAGAGCTTCGAGGACGAGCAGTGTGATGGTAAGATCCTAGATTTGCGACGTTGGAAGGTAAAAAAAAATATCATTTCTATTATTTTTCTGATTTTTTTCTCTTCATCTTCATCATCATTACCATCTTCATCTTCTTCCATCTTCTTCTTCATACAAATTTCTTGTTTTTTAGTGCATATTTACCATTTTCATACCATTTTTCATGCATTATTGTGTGAGGAGGAGTTACGAGATGCAAGAGAGAGCAAGCGCCTGTGTTTTTTCATGATCTTTTACACATACGGAGCTCGCCATTGCTCGACGCTCAAAAATTTGAATTTCCCACCAAAAAACACGATTTTATGCAAAATTCAAATGTTTTTGAAAACCACAATTTTCTATTTCCCGCCTAAAAGTTTTCTGAAAGAAATATGATTCTATGGTCATTCTCAGAATTGCGATTCTCGGGTTGTGCTCAGAATTGCGATTCTCTAAGTTTTTCAAAAACACGATTCTTTGGATGTGCTCAAAATCGCGATTCTCACAAATCAAAATTTTCAGCCAAAAACACGATTGTGATCAAACAAGATTCTCTGTTGGCAATCACGATTTTCAAAAAACATGATTTTCATACAAAGTCGTGATTTTCATGTAAAAAACACGACTCTGAGAAAACACAATTTTGAGTGGACTCAAAATCGCGATTCTCTTGAGATTCACAGCATTGCGATTCTCTTGAGATTCACAGCATCGTGATCTCTTGAGATTCACAGCATCACGATTCTCTTGAGATTCATAGCATCATGATTCTCTTGAGATTCACAGCATCGCGATTCTCTTGAGATTCACAGCATCATGATTCTCTTGAGATTCAGAACATCGCGATTTTCTTGAGATTCAGAGCATCGCGATTCTCTTGAGATTCACAGCATCGCGATTCTTTTGAGATTCACAGCATCGCGATTCTCTTGAGATTCAAAAATCACGATTCTCTATTTCCTGCCTAAAAGTTTTCTGAAAGAAACATGATTCTATGGTCATTCTCAGAATCGCGATTCTCTGGTTGTGCTCAGAATCGCGATTCTCTAAGTTTTTCAAAAACACGATTCTCTGGATGTGCTCAAAATCGTGATTCTCACAAATCATGATTTTCAGGCAAAAATACGATTGTTGTCAAACACGATTCTCTATTGGCAATCCCAATTTTCAAAAAACACGATCTTCATACAAAGTCGCGATTTTCATGTCAAAAACACGACTCTAAGAAAACACGATTTTCAGTGGACTCAAAATCGCGATTCTCTTGAGATTCAGAGCATCGCGATTCTCTTGAGATTCATAGCATCGCGATTCTCTTGAGATTCACAACATCACGATTCTCTTGAGATTCATAGCATCACGATTCTCTTGAGATTCACAGCATCGCGATTCTCTTGAGATTCACAGCATCGCGATTCTCTTGAGATTCAGAGCATCGCGATTCTCTTGATGTTCACAGCATCATGATTCTCTTGAGATTCACAGCATTGGGATTCTCTTGAGATTCACAGCATCACGATTCTCTTAAGATTCAAAAAACACGATTCTCTATTTCCCACCTAAAAGTTTTCTGAAAGAAACACGATTCTGTAGTCATTCTCAGAATCGCGATTCTCTGGTTGTGCAGAGAATCACGATTCTCTAAGTTTTTCAAAAAGAGGATTCTGTGGATGTGCTCAAAATCGCGATTCTCAGAAATCACGATTTTCAGCCAGAAACACGATTGTGATAAAACAGGATTCTCTTTTGGCAATCACGATTTTCAAAAAACACGATTTTCATACAAAGTCGTGATTTTCATGTCAAAAATACGACTCTGAGAAAACACGGTTTTGAGTGGACTCAAAATCGCGATTCTCTTGAGATTCAGAGCATCACGATTCTCTTGAGATTCATAGCATCACGATTCTCTTGAGATTCACAACATCGAGATTTTCTTGAGATTCACAGCATCGCGATTCTCTTGAGATTCAGAGCATCACGATTCTCTTGAGATTCACAGCATTGCGATTCTCTTGAGATTCATAGCATCGCGATTCTCTTGAGATTTGTTGATGTATGAAACACCACAAGAAATGAATTAATGTGACACTAGAACACCTCTATGGTCACCATTAACTCATTGCCACTCCAAACTTTGAGAAATGATAGCCTAAAGTGAGAACTTTGCTTCTACAGAAATTCCTAGTCACCGAAATGACATACCTTCAGTATTTTTCTAATTTCGCCTAGCTCAAGTATTATTTCTCCATGAAATTTTATAAGCTGAAACTAGAAGAGTAGAGCTTTCCAACAAGCTATCATATGCATCAAACAAATCTCTAGAACTCAAGTCATGGCTCTCACAAGATGACCCTGTATGATCTTCCAAAATTGGAAATCTTTCCTGTTATAGTAAGAGCGCCTGTTTAAAATTAGAATTCGACACATAGCATCGACTTGCAACGAGAATTCGATGCCGGGCATCGACTTGTGATGTTTTTGGCCACTTTTCAGCAGGGATTCGATGCGGGGCATCGACTTCCCGCATAAAGTCTTGATCTTTTGGACACTAAAACTATAGGTGATTTCATGCACACTTAGAATATGACTTATCAACTGGAATTCGATGCCAGGCATCGAGTTGCTCCAACAACATCATCTTTTCAAGAAGATTTGGCAGTAGATAAAACTCAGATATGAAGATAAGGACTTATCAAGTGAGATTCGATGCCAGGCATCGACTTCTCGCATAAATCTCAACCTTTCAACATACATTCGATGCCACGTATCGACTTTCTTGGAAAACTTCAACCTTTCAAGTCATTACACAGAAGACAAACACTGGAGATGGAGGAAGAAGACCTATACACAGAACTTTAACTAGTTCTTGTCATAACTATGAAAACTCAGAAGCTTACAAGTGCTTTCTCGCTCAGAGAAGCCCGACTATACTCAGTCATACAAAAATGAATTCTTCTCACTTTCTCATTGTCTTCCTTCTTCTTCTTCTCACCGCGTAAGTTAATACTAACTAACTTATATAGATTTTCTCATTCCCGTGATTTTTAAAAAACTTCTAGAACTAAAGTGAACTAACTTTACAAGTATGATACACTTGTGAATTTGTCCCTTCACATAGGCATGGGGTTTTCTTCCTAAGATTTGACCTTCAAATATATGTCTAATTAGTGATTGTTTCTCCAACAGCTCCCCCTCAATCACTAATTGACATTCCCTGTTTCTTCATATCTTCTTCTTTTCTTTTACTCCTGCCATGCTTTTGAATCTGCTGGTCTTCACACCATCCAAGCTCTTTGTCATTATGTCTGCTAACTGATCTTTAGTAGAAATGTACTCCACTTCAATCTCCTTCTCCATTACCTTTTCTCTGAGAAAATGATATTGTATCTCTATGTGCTTTGTCCTTGCATGAAATACTGGATTTGCTGCAAGATAAAGTGAACTCATATTATCTCCATGTATTGTAGGTGTACCTTGATCAATGCCTAAGCTCTTGAACAATGTCTGCATCCATATGACTTCCTTAGCTGCTTCCACAAGTCCTTTGTACTCTGCTTCAGTTGATGATAATGCTACTGTATGTTGTTTCTTTGAACACCAACTTACAAGCTTATCACCAATGTATATCATGTAACCATGAGTTGATCTTCTGTCATCTTGATTACCTGCCCAGTCTGAGTCACTGTAGGCTCTCAACTTCAAATCTGGTGTAAAAGGATAATATAATCCTTCCTTTATAGTTCCTTTGATATATCGTTGAACTCTTTGACCTGCAATCCAATGTGGGTCCTTTGGACAATGCATGAATTGTGACAAAACTCCTACTGCATAACTAAGATCAGGTCTTGTTAGTGTAGCATAAATCAAACTACCCACAAGAGATTGATACTTCCTCATATCTTTGTATTCTGCACCATCATATTTACTGAGCTTGTGATTAACTTCAAGTGGAGTTGAAGCTTCTCTACAATTTTCCATATCAAACTTCTTCAACAAGTTCAGAAGATACCTTTCTTGTGACACATATATGCCATGATCTGTATAAGTAACTTCCATTCCAAGAAAGTATGACAACTTTCCTAGATCACTGATCTTGAATTCTTTTTCAAGTAATCTCTTTACCTCCTTGATTCCTTCATCCGAAGTACATGTGATTATAATGTCATCTACATAAATACAAATGTAGATTGTACCTTCCTCTGTTCTTCTGATAAGTAGACTTGGGTCTGCTTTTGAACTTTGATATCCAAGATCATTGAGATACTTCACCAGTCTATAGTTCCAAGCTCTTGGAGCTTGCTTCAATCCATACAATGCTCTTCTCAACCTGCAAACAAAATTTGGATACCTGGAATCTATAAACCCTTGAGGTTGTTCCATGTATACCTCATCTCATATGTATCCATTCAAGAATGCATTCTTTATATCCAATTGACTTAGAGTCCATCCTTTTGAAGCTGCAATAGCAATGATTGTTCTTATAGTTGACATCTTAGCTACAGGACTGAATGTCTCATCATAATCTATGCCATAGGTCTGGGCATAGCCTTTCACCACCAATCTAGCTTTGTATCTGGCTATACTTCCATCTGCAAGCTTCTTCACTTTATAAACCCATTTATTTCCAATAACTTTCTTACCATTTGGTTTAGGAACAAGTTCCCATGTCTTGTTCTCCTCCTGTGCATTAAACTCTTCCTTCATTGCTTCTTCCCATTGCTTCTTACCTTTAGCTTCATCATAGTTCTGAGGTTCTTCATCATCTTTGACCATATATGCATAGTTCTTCTGAGTTATGTAAGAAGTGTCATAAGAATACCTTTCTGGTTGTCTTCTAGTCCTGCTTGACCTTCTTGGTTCACATTCTTCATATGTGTCTGGATACACCTCTTCATCAAATATAGGAGCTTCTTCATTTCTTCTTGTTAATCCACTTGTGGATGTACTTGCTTGCATATAGTCTTCATCTCTATTTACCTACACAATTGATTTTCCTTTCTCACATCTTCTTACCTCTTCTTCAAATTCTTCAACTGTATGACTTTCATCTGCATACCAACTTTTCTGTTCATCAAATGTAACATCTCTAGAAACAAGAAATTGTTTGGTTAAAGGATTCCACAACCTGTAACCCATCTGCTTTTCATCATAACCAATGAACACATATTTTTCTGCCTTTGGTTCAAGTTTATGCCTAAGTTGTGATGGCACATAAGCATATGCAATTGATCCAAACACTCTACAATGATCTAGTGTTGGTTTCTTACCCCACCAAGCTTCATATGGAGTCATTCCATTCAGAGCTGCACATGGTAATCTATTCACAAGATATGTAGCTGTATTTACAGCCTCAGCCCAAAGATAATTTGGACAGTTCTTCTCCTTTAGCATAGCTCTAGCAAACTCAACCAAAGTCCTGTTCCTTCTTTCTGCTACACCATTTTGTTGTGGTGTATACCTGTAAGTTATTTCTCTCTTAATACCTGCATTCCAAAGATAATCATTGAACTCTTGGGAGAAGTATTCTCCCCCTCCATCAGACCTCAGTCTCTTAAGCTTTTGACCTGTGACTCTTTCTGCATATGCATGAAAATGCTTGAAAGCTCCAAACACTTCTGATCTTTCCTTCAAAACATATACTGTTATCCATCTTGTAGCATCATCAATGAAAAGAACATAATACCTTGAGCCATTGATAGATCCTTCTTTTGTTGGTCCCCATACATCCGTATGAATGAGCTCTAGTAGTCCATCATGTTTGAATCCTTTCTTTTGAAATGGTAACCTGTGTGCTTTACCCATTTGACATGCTTCACATTTATAAACCATATGTTGACTTTGCACATTTGGTAATCCTAGTACAGACTGATTAGCAACCATAGCTTTAATTCCTCTTTCATTAAAGTGACCTAATCTCTTATGCCAGAGATCAAGTTCTGTAATCACTCCTTCACCATGTGTGAGCAAAGCTTGACCAATGTTCCCTTGTACTCTTAAAGTAAAGAGTCTACCTTCTTTCTTACCAGAGACAATTTGATTATATTCATTCTCTGGATCTTTCACAAATACTCCTTCATTTGTAAATCTGACTTGAAAACCTTTTTCAACTATCTGTCCCACACTAATCAAGTTTTTAGGTATTGTAGGAACATACAAAACATTGGTTAGAAAATCTGCTCCACTCTTGCATTTCACTTTTCCAATTGAATGTACACTATGTCTTGTATTATCACCTGTTTGAACTGTATGACTAGAAATACCTTTTTCCAATTCTGACATCAATTCTATGTTTCCTGACAAATGATTAGAACATCCAGAGTCAATGTAAAATACCTTTAGATCTTCTTTATCTGATGTGTTGATTGAGTTCATCATCAATGATGTATGACTTTCATTCTGTGTGTCATTTCCATAGTTGTAGTAGGTGGTGTTGTAGGATTGATTTTGTCCCCAACTTCTTCCTCCACCTCTACCATAGCCTCCTCTTTGACTTTGTCTACCTCTTTGAAATTACTTTGATATCTTCCACCTCGGCCTCTGCTATTGTTGTTTTGATTTTGGTTTGATCCTTGTTGGTTGTGCCAACAGTCATGAGCCAAATGATTACTCAATCCACAGATCCAGCAAGCCTTCTTGTTGTTATTTTGATTACCTCTTCCTCTTCCAAAACCTCTTGCTCTTCCTCTGCCAGTGCCTTTACCTCTTGCATAATAAACTTGAGAAGTTGACTCTTCTTCATCCTTTGCTTTACCTTTATCTCCTTTCTTCTTGTTCTTCATGTACATTGCAGAACTTCGACCTTTATCTCCATCTCCCTTCAAGTCTTGCTCATATGTGAGCATCAAACCAAGTAATTGATTCAAATCTGGAACATAATGATTTAATGAAAGTTCTGTTGATAAGACAAAAGGTTTCCACCTTTCATCTCCTCTCAAACCTGCAAGTAGTTGAGCAATCAATCTGTGATCTTCAACATCTTCATCTATGGATCCAAGACTATCTGCTAGATCCTTCATCTTAGTGACATAATCACTAATGGTTTGACTTGGCTTCTTCTTGAATGTTGTAAACTCTGACCATAGACTTGCTTTCCGTGCTTTAGTAGTACTTTGGAAATGATACTCCAATGCATTCCATATATCTTCAGATGATTCCAATCCTCTGATGTGTGGTAGCAAATGATCAGAGATTGTATTGTAGATGTAGGCTTTTGCACTTGCATCCTTCTTCTGCCAATGCTTTAAAGCATCTAGTTCTTCTTTCTTTGGTCGGCTTTCATCTTCAAATACTGGCTTCTCTTCTTCACCTGTAACATATATCATGAGATCCTTACTCATAAGTAAGGCTTCCATTCTCATTACCCATGCGGGGTAATTATCTCTGTCCAGTTTGTCAATGGAGATATGATCTGCCATACTCCTTCCCTTCTGCTGTAACCTGTGAGCTTAAAGGATAAAGGATAATACCTTTTGAAGTTCTTTGTGTATAAGGATACTTTTGAAGTAACCTTTTGATGCCTTGTGTCTTCAAATGCTTCACCTTTCAAACTTTAATGGAAAACTTTACAAAACTTCTCGTACCTTTGTCGTCTTCTGCTCTCGAGAATCTTTCTACTCTGATACCACTTGTTGATGTATGAAACACCACAAGAAATGAATTAATGTGACACTAGAACACCTCTATGGTCACCATTAACTCATTGCCACTCCAAACTTTGAGAAATGATAGCCTAAAGTGAGAACTTTGCTTCTACAGAAATTCCTAGTCACCGAGATGACATACCTTCAGTATTTTGCTAATTTCTCCTAGCTCAAGTATTATTTCTCCATGAAATTTAATAGGCTGAAACTAAAAGAGTAGAGCTTTCCAACAAGCTATCATATGCATCAAACCGATCTCTAGAACTCAAGTTATGGCTCTCACAAGATGACCCTGTATGACCTTCCAAAACTGGAAATCTTTCCTGTTATAGTAAGAGCGCCTGTTTAAAATTAGAATTCGATGCCTAGCATCGACTTGCAACGAGAATTCGATGCCGGGCATTGACTTGGGATGTTTTTGGCCACTTTTCAGCAGGGATTCGATGCCGGGCATCGACTTCCCGCATAAAGTCTTGATCTTTTGGACACTAAAACTATAGGTGATTTCATGCACACTTAGAATATGACTTATCAACTGGAATTCGATGCCAAGCATCGAGTTGCTCCAACAACATCATCTTTTCAAGAAGATTTGGCAGTAGATAAAACTCAGATATGAAGATAAGGACTTATCAAGTGAGATTCGATGCCAGGCATCGACTTCTCGCATAAATCTCAACCTTTGAACATACATTCGATGCCACGCATCGACTTGCTTGGAAAACTTCAACCTTTCAAGTCATTACACAGAAGACAAACACTGGAGATGGAGGAAGAAGACTTATACATAGAACTTTAACTAGTTCTTGTCATAACTATGAAAACTCAGAAGCTTACAAGTGCTTTCTCGCTCAGAGAAGCCCGACTATACTCAGTCATACAAAAATGAATTTCTCACTTTCTCATTGTCTTCCTTCTTCTTCTTCTCACCGCGTCAGTTAATACTAACTAACTTATATAGATTTTCTCATTCCCGTGATTTTTAAAAACTTCTAGAACTAAAGTAAACTAACTTTACAAGTATGATACACTTGTGAATTTGTCCCTTCACATAGGCATGGGGTTTTCTTCCTAAGATTTGACCTTCAAATATATGTCTAATTAGTGATTGTTTCTCCAACAAGATTCACAGCATCACGATTCTCTTTAGATTCACATCGCGATTCTCTTGAGATTCACAGCATCCCGATCCTCTTGAGATTCACAGCATCGCGATTCTCTTGAGATTCAAAAATCGCGATTCTCTATTTCCCGCTTAAAAGTTTTATGAAAGAAACACCATTCTATGGTCATTCTTAGAATCACGATTCTTTGGTTGTGCTCAAAATTACGATTCTCTAAGTTTTTCAAAAACATGATTCTCTCGATGTGCTCAAAATCACGATTCTCACAAATCACGATTTTCAGCGAAAAACACGATTGTGATCAAATATGATTCTCTGTTGGCAATTGCGATTTTCAAAAAACACGATTTTCATACAAAGTTGCGATTTTCATGTCAAAAACACAGAAAACACGATTTTCAGTGGACTCAAAATCGCGATTCTCTTGAGATTCACAGCATCGTGATTCTCTTGAGATTCACAGCATCGCGATTCTCTTGAGATTCACAACATCGCGATTCTCTTGAGATTCACAGCATCGCGATTCTCTTGAGATTCAGAGCATCGCGATTCTCTTGAGATTCACAGCATCAGGATTCTCTTGAGATTCACAGCATTGCGATTCTCTTGCAATTCACAACATCGCGATTCTCTTGAGATTCACAGCATCACGATTCTCTTGAGATTCAAAAATCGCGATTCTCTATTTCTCGCTTAAAAGTTTTTTGAAAGAAACACAATTCTGTGGTCATTCTCAGAATCGCGATTCTCTGGTTGTGCTCAGAATCGCGATTCTCTAAGTTCTTCAAAAACACGATTCTCTGGATATGCTCCAAATCGCGATTCTCACAAATCATGATTTTCAGCCAAAAACACGATTGTGATCAAACACGATTCTCTGTTGGCAATCGCGATTTTCAAAAAACACGATTTTCATACAAAGTCGCAATTTTCATGTCAAAAACACGACTCTGAGAAAACAGGATTTTTAGTGGACTCAAAATCGTGATTCTCTTGAGATTCAGAGCATCGCGATTCTCTTGAGATTCACAGCATCGCGATTCTCTTGAGATTCACCGCATCACGATTCTCTTGAGATTCACAGCATCGCGATTCTCTTGAGATTCAAAAATTGTGATTCTCTATTTCCCGCATAAAAGTTTTTTGAAAGAAACACGACTCTGTGGTCATTCTCAGAATCGCGATTCTCTGGTTGTGCACATAATCGTGATTCTCTAAGTTTTTCAAAAACACGATTCTCTCAATGTGCTCAAAATCACGATTCTCACAAATCACAATTTTTAGCTAAAAACACGATTGTGATCAAACACGATTCTCTGTTGGCAATCACAATTTTCAAAAAGCATGATTTTCATACAAAGTTGTGATTTTCATACTCTTGAGATTCATAGCATCGCGATTCTCTTGAGATTCAGAGCATCACGATTCTTTTGAGATTCACAGCATCACGATTCTCTTGAGATTCACAGCATCGCGATTCTCTTGAGATTCACAGCATCATGATTCTTTTGAGATTCATAGCATCATGATTCTTTTGAGATTCACAACATCACGATTCTCTTGAGATTCAGAGCATCAGGATTCTCTTGAGATTCACAACATCGTGATTCTCTTGAGATTCAGAGCATCGCGATTCTCTTGAGATTCACAACATCGCGATTCTCTTGATAGTCAGACCATTGCGACTCTCTTGAGATTCAAAAATCACGATTCTCTATTTCCTACCTAAAAGTTTTCTGAAAGAAACACGATTCTATGGTCATTCTCAGAATCGCGATTCTCTAGTTGTGCTCAGAATCGCAATTCTCTAAGTTTTTCAAAAACACAATTCTTTGGATGTGCTCAAAATCGCGATTCTCACAAATCATGATTTTCAGCCAAAAACACGATTGTTGTCAAATACGATTCTCTGTTGGCAATCCTGATTTTCAAAAAACACGATTTTCATACAAAGTCGCGATTTTCATGTCAAAAACACGACTTTGAGAAAACATGATTTTTAGTGAACTCAAAATCGCGATTCTCTTGAGATTCAGAGCATCGCGATTCTCTTGAGATTCAGAGCATCGCGATTCTCTTGAGATTCACAGCATCGCGATTCTCTTGAGATTCACAACATCGCGATTCTCTTGAGATTCATAGCATCACGATTCTCTTGAGATTCACAACATCGCGATTCTTTTGAGATTCACTGCATCGCGATTCTCTTGAGATTCACTGCATCGCGATTCTCTTGAGATTCACTGCATCGCGATTCTCTTGAGATTCACAGCATCAGGATTCTCTTGAGATTCACACAATTGCGATTCTTTTGAGATTCACAGCATCGCGATTCTCTTAAGGTTCAAAAAATACGATTCTCTATTTCCCGCCTAAAAGTTTTCTGAAAGAAACACGATTCTGTAGTCTTTCTCAGAATCGTGATTCTCTGGTTGTGCACGGAATCACGATTCTCTAAGTTTTTCAAAAACAGGATTCTGTGGATGTGCTCAAAATCGTGATTCTCACAAATCACGATTTTCAGCCCAAAACACGATTGTGATCAAACACGATTCTCTGTTGGCAATCACGATTTTCAAAAAAACACGATTTTCATACAAAGTCGCGATTTTCATGTCAAAAGTTCGACTCTAAGAAAACACGATTTTCAGTGGACTCAAAATCGTGATTCTCTTGAGATTCAGAGCATCGTGATTCTCTTGAGATTCACAGCATCCCGATTCTCTTGAGACTCACAGCATCGCGATTCTCTTGAGATTCAAAAATTGTGTTTCTCTATTTCCCGCTTAAAAGTTTTATGAAAGAAACACGATTGTATGGTCATTCTCAGAATCGCGATTCTCTGGTTGTGCTCAGAATCGCGATTCTCTAAGTTTTTCAAAAACATGATTCTCTAGATGTGCTCAAATTCACGATTCTCACAAATCACAATTTTCAGCCAAAAACACGATTGTGGTCAAATACGATTCTCTGTTGACAACCTCGATTTTAGAAAAACACGATTTTCATATCAAAAACACAAAAAACACGATTTTCAGTGGATTCAAAATCGCGATTCTCTTGAGATTCACAGCATCGCGATTCTCTTGAGATTCACAGCATCGTGATTCACTTAAGATTCACAGCATCACGATTCTCTTGAGATTCAAAGCATTGCGATTCTCTTGAGATTCACAGCATCACGATTCTCTTGAGATTCACAGCATTGCGATTCTCTTACGATTCACAGCATCGCGATTCTCTTGAGATTCACAGCATCGCGATTCTCTTGAGAATGAAAAATCGCGATTCTCTATTTCTCCCCTAAAAGTTTTCTGAAAGAAACACGATTCTGTGGTCATTCTCAGAATCGCGATTCTTTGTTTGTGCTCAGAATCACGATTCTCTAAATTCTTCAAAAACACGATTCTCTGGATATGCTCCAAATTGCGATTCTCACAAATCATGATTATCAGGCAAAGAAACGATTGTGATCAAACACGATTCTCTGTTGGCAATCGCGATTTTCAAAAAACAAGATTTTCATATAAAGTCGCAATTTTCATGTCAAAAATACGACTCGGAGAAAACATGATTTTCAGTGGACTCAAAATCGCGATTCTCTTGAGATTCATAGCATTGCGATTCTCTTGAGATTCACAGCATCGCGATTCTCTTGAGATTCACGGCATCGCGATTCTCTTGAGATTCACAGCATCGCCATTCTCTTGAGATTCAAAAATCGCGATTCTCTATTTCCCGCCTAAAATTTTTCTGAAAGAAACACGATTCTGTGGACATTCTCAAAATCACGATTCTCTGGTTGTGCACAGAATCGTGATTCTCTAAGTTTTTCAAAAACATGATTCTCTGGATGTTCTCAAAATCACGATTCTCACAAATCACGATTTTCAGCCAAAAATACGATTGTGATCAAACACAGTTCTCTGTTATAAATCACGATTTTCAAAAAACATGATTTTAATACAAAGTCGTGATTTTCATGTCAAAAACACGACTTTGAGAAAACACAATTTTGAGTGGACTCAAACTTGCGATTCTCTTGAGATTCACAGCATTGCGATTCTCTTGAGATTCACAGCATCGCGATTTTCTTGAGATTCATAGCATCACGATTCTCTTGAGATTCATAGCATCATGATTCTCTTGAGATTCACATCATCACGATTCTCTTGAGATTCACAGCATCACGATTCTCTTTAGATTCACAACATCGCGACTCTCTTGAGATTCAGAGCATCACGATTTTCTTGAGATTCACAGCATCGCGATTCTCTTGAGATTCACAACATCGCGATTCTCTTGAGATTCAAAAATCACGATTCTCTATTTCTTGCCTATAAGTTTTGTGAAAGAAACACAATTCTATGGTCATTCTCAGAATCGCGATTCTCGGGTTGTGCTCAGAATTGCGATTCTCTAAGTTTTTCAAAAACACGATTCTCTAGATGTGCTCAAAATCGCGATTCTCACAAATCACAATTTTCAGCCAAAAACACGATTGTTGTCAAGCAGGATTCTCTGTTGGCAATCCCGATTTTCAAAAAACACGATTTTCATACAAAGTCGCGATTTTCATGTCAAAAACACGACTCTGAAAAAACACGATTTTGAGTGATTCTCTTGAGATTCATAGCATCACGATTTTCTTGAGATTCACAGCATCGCGATTCTCTTGAGATTCACAGCATCGTGATTCTCTTGAGATCCATAGCATCGCGATTCTCTTGAGATTCACAGCATCATGATTCTCTTGAGATTCACAACATTGCGATTCTCTTGAGATTCACAGCATCGCGATTCTCTTAAGATTCAAAAAACACGATTCTCTATTTCCCGCCTAAAAGTTTTCTGAAAGAAACACGATTCTGTAGTCATTCTCAAAATTGCGATTCTCTGGTTGTGCACAGAATCACGATTCTCTAAGTTTTTCAAAAACAAGATTCTGTGGATGTGCTCAAAATCGCGATTCTCATAAATCACGATTTTCAGCCAAAAACATGATTGTGATCAAAAAAGATTTTCTTTTGGCAGTCACGATTTTCAAAAAACATGATTTTCATACAAAGTCGCGATTTTCATGTCAAAAATACGACTCTGAGAAAACACGGTTTTTAGTGGACTCAAAATCGCGATTCTCTTGAGATTCACAGCATCGTGCTTCTCTTGAGATTCACAGCATCACGATTCTCTTGAGATTCACTACATCGCGACTCTCTTAAGATTCACAGCATCGCGATTCTTTTGAGATTTACAGCATCGTGATTCTCTTGAGATTCACAACATCGCGATTCTCTTGAGATTCATAGCATCCCGATTCTCTTGAGATTCACAGCATCAAGATTCTCTTGAGATTCAAAAACCGTGATTCTCTATTTCCCGCTTAAAAGTTTTATGAAAGAAACACGATTCTATGGTCATTCTCAGAATCGCAATTCTCTAGTTGTGCTTAGAATCACGATTCTCTAAGTTTTTCAAAAACATGATTCTCTGGATGTGCTCAAAGTCACGATTCTCACAAATCACGATTTTCAGCCAAAAAAAAGATTGTGATCAAATACGATTCTCTGTTGGCAATGGTAATTTTCAAAAAACATGATTTTCATACAAAGTCGCGATTTTCATGTCAAAAACACAGAAAACACGATTTTTAGTGGACTCAAAATCGCGATTCTCTTGAGATTCAGAGCATCAAGATTCTCTTGAGATTCAGAGCATCGCGATTCTCTTGAGATTCACAGCATTGCGATTCTCTTGAGAATCACAGCATCGCGATTCTTTTGAGATTCAAAGCATCGCGATTCTCTTGAGATTCACAGCATCACGATTCTCTTGAGATTCACAGCATTGCGATTCTCTTGCGATTCAGAGCATTGCGATTCTCTTGAGATTCACAGCATCGCAATTCTCTTGAGATTCAAAAATCAGGATTCTCTTATTCTCGCCTAAAAGTTTTCTGAAAGAAACACGATTCTATGGTCATTCTCAGAATCGCGATTCTCTGGTTGTGCTCAGAATTGCGATTCTCTAAGTTCTTCAAAAACACAATTCTCTGGATATGCTCCAAATCACGATTCTCACAAATCATGATTTTCAGCCAAAAAGACGATTGTGATCAAACACGATTCTCTATTGGCAATCGCGATTTTCAAAAAACGTGATTTTTATACAAAGTCGCAATTTTCATGTCAAAAACACGACTCTGAGAAAACATGATTTTCAGTGGACTCAAAATCGTGATTCTCTTGAGATTCACAACATCGCGATTCTCTTGAGATTCAGAGCATCGCGATTCTCTTGAGATTCAGAGCATCGCGATTCTCTTGAGATTCACAGCATCATGATTCTCTGGTTGTGCTCAAAATTGGGATTCTTTAAGTTTTTCAAAAACACGATTCTCTGGATGTGTTGAAAATCGCGATTCTCACAAATCAAGATTTTCAGCCAAAAGCACGCGATTCTCTGTTGGCAATCGCGATTTAAAAAAAACCCGATTTTCATACAAAGTCGCGATTTTCATGTCAAAAACACGACTCTAAGAAAACACGATCTTCAGTGGACTCAAAATCGGGATTCTATTGAGATTCACAGCATCGCGATTCTCTTGAGATTCACAGCATCGCGATTCTCTTGAGATTCACAGCATCGCGATTCTCTTGAGATTCACAGCATCACTATTCTCTTGAGATTCACAGCATCGCGATTCTCTTGAGATTCTCAGCATCGCGATTCTCTTAAGATTCACAGCATCGCGATTCTCTTGAGATTCACAGCATCGCGATTCTCTTGAGATTCAAAAATCGCGATTCTCTATTTCCCGCCTAAAAGTTTTCTGAAAGAAACACGATTCTGTGGTCATTCTTAGAATCACGAATCTCTGGTTGTGCTCAGAATCGCGATTCTCTAAGTTTTTCAAAAACACGATTCTTTGGATGTGCTCAAGATTGTGATTCTCACAAATCATGATTTTCAGCCAAAAACATGATTGTGATCAAACACGATTCTCTGTCGGCAATCGCGACTTTCAAAAAACACGATTTTCATATAAAGTCGCGATTTTCATGTCAAAACCACGACTCTGAGAAAACACAACTTTCATTGGACTCATTTAGTTGCTTGACCTACCCTTGAAGTGGTGGATCATGTACATGAGGCATTGGCTCCGTTCCGCTCACTAATCCACACAATCCTTTGCCCATAAGGTAGTTGGTAACTCTAAATTTCCATGGTTGATAATTGTATTTCTCTAACTTCTCTATTTGTGCATTATAGTCAGCCATATTGAGCTCTAAAATGCTCCTCTAGGTTCTCGTCAAGTATTTGTATGCTTTAGAAGGTGTGAAGATTACCTTTTAATAGCTTCTCCCTTGCTAACCTTCGACTAGTTGAGATCTCGATGGACGTAGCCCCCTTTCGATGTCTTCTTGCTTTGATGAGTCCTCCTTGTGCTTCCACGAGTTGTCTTGATCCCTTCAAGTCTTCAATATGATGCCACTCATGTCTCGAGGGCTGCAAAATGGCTCTCATACCACTGATGGGGGAAGATTCTAGCACCCCAATGCAACAATGGAAGATGGCTGCCCTCCACTAGGTCCACAAGCAGTGATATATGCTCACTGTTTTGAACTTTTCTTTGTACCACTAAAGAGACTTAAAATGATATTTTTTAAACTTGTAATAGATTATATGAGCTACCCAACAAGCTTTAATGCATCCCAAATGGATATTCGAGCTGGGAGAACCACCCTCTACAAAACAGGCTACCTGTTTGCAACATTCTTTGCCTATGTGCAGAGATATACCTTCACAAAGTTGGCAGTTTATCACAACTCACTTAGTCAAATAACTTGAAACTTTGATAAAGTTCAGGGCAATATATGAAAGACCAAATTAAGCTTGAAATCAATGAAAATGAGTAAAATGAGAGAGCAAACAATGCTCTGCAATTTGGTACAATCAGATTTGGAAAAGCCTAACTACACCTCTAGATAGAGAGGAGCAAAATCATGCAAAAATTAGGTAAGCAAGCTGCTTGCTGGAGTTTATGACTTCACTAAACTAAGGGGGAAACTTGTGGAATGCGTACAACTCAAGAAACAAAGGCGGGATGATGCTTATATAGAGTTTTACTTTTCCTACAATCTAGCCAACCAGCCACCAATCAGTTTAGGTGCACTTTTTGGTGGCTGATTTGATGAGATTTGAATTTGATTGAGTTTGGTGGAGCTTTGAACTTTATTACACCACTTTGGGTCCTCCTTTTTGATTGGTCCACTTGCAAAACTTGTGGTTGAGCCTTTTTCGCATGATGGAGACTTGATTTTCAACATATGTGACACATATCAAGGACTGCAACGAGTAATTGGAAAACATAGATGAGATTATTTTGGATGCATCACTCATCTCTACATTGTGGAAAGGATTACCAGAATCTTTTCAAAAATTTTCCACTACACTCTATTTGGTTGCAAAAGGGAATTCCAATATGTGTGAATTTGATGATATTATGTCTCTTCTTTTGCAAGAAGAGCAATCTAGATTGAATAGGAGTGGTTTGATTGAGGGAACACAAGCACTTGTTATCTCACACAAAGGGAAAAGGGAGTATAATTCAGCTTTAGGTTCATCCAAACCAAAGCCTCAACCTTCCTCATCCACACATTCCTTTGATGATGTTGATTTTCAAACCAAGAAGAGATGCAAATATTGCCAAAAGGCTAGACACGCTATTAATGAGTGTAGCAAACTTGGTAAGCATAATGAAAAGAAGAAGGAATCCAGCATGTCTATTGTTGAAACTTCTTCAGATGCAAAGAATGATGAAGCCAACATGGCTCAAGACTTTTCGGCATGTGTTGTTACATGTCATTATGATGCATCATTGCATTCTAAATGTATGGTTGTGAGTGAGGATGATTCAGATTGGTTCTTTGATAGTTGTGCTTCAAAGTACATAACTTCATGCAAAAGGTTGTTTGCATCTTTGATAGATGCATCCAAAGAAGGACATGTGGTGTGTGCAAACAATGCCTCTTATCCTATCATTGTAGTAGGAGAAATTGAGCTTAGGGCTACAAATGGAGGTATGATTCTCTTGAAAAATGCATTATATGTACCTTGTATCAAGGATAACTTATTTTTAGTTCCATTGATTTCCAAAGATGGATTCATGTACAATTTGTTGATGATAAGTGTATGGTTTATGATCTCAACAATGGTTATATTATCCTATTATCACTACAAGAAATAGGGGGGCGTAGCGACGCCCCCGAATTGGAAAAAAAATAGGTATCGTCGCTTATGCGACGCTATCATCGCATAAGCGAGAGTAGATTTTTCGATTTCTTTTTTTTTTTCTTCAACACCCGTCGCTTATGCGATGGTAGTGTCGCATAAGCGATGCTAAATTAACAGCATCGCAAATATCGTCGTTGACTAGCGACATAATTAGCGACGTTGGGAAACTGAAGAGCGTCGCATATGGGACACTCTGGAATGTGAAAAAATAAATTCGATTTCTCCTAGCACATTTGTGCCGGGATTTGGACGTGAGAGCAAGAAGAGACCGAGAGCGAGATAGACAGAGAGAGCGAGAGAGAGACAGAGAGAGAGAGAGATCTACTTGAAGGAAGGTATGCGCACACACACACACACAATTACACACACATACATATGCATACACATACATATACACACATCGACACACACACACATACACATAGACACACACACACACATACACACAAATACACTAACATATACACACATACACAAATAATGTTGCATACACACATGCACACATAATGCATACACATGCACACACATATACACATACATATACACACACATACACACATACACACACACATACACACACACATACACACACATACACACACATATATTCATACACACACACATAGAGAGACATGCACACAGATACACATACATGCATACATAATGCATGTGCATGTGTACATCCATACATACTTACATGCATACACACAAATATGCATACATAATGCATATGCATATGCGTACATACATACATACTAACATGCATACACACATATATGCATGCATAATTCACATGCATACATAATTCACATGCATACATACACATACATAATGCATATGCATACATAATGCACATGCATACATAATGCACATGCATACATACACATACATAATGCATACACACACATATGCATAAATTATGCACACACATACACACACATATGCATACGTACATGCATACACATACACACATACACACACATAGACACATACACACACATAAACACATACACACTCATAGAGACACACACATACACAGAGACGCGCATACACATACACACACACACACATACACACATAGACACATACACACATAGACACATACACACATAATGATGCATTCACACACATACACATGCATACACATATAGACACACATATACACGCACACAACACATACACACATACACACATACACACACACACATATATCATACACACACACACATAGAGAGACATACACACACATACACATACATGCATACATATGCATACATAATGCATATGCATACATACACATACATAATGCATACACACATATATGCATACATAATGCATACACACTCATAGACGCATAGCGACACATACACATACACACACACATATACACACACACATATACACAAACACATACACACATAGACACATACACACATAATGATGCATACACACACATACACATACATACACATACATATGCATACATACATGCATACACATACACACATAGACACATACACACACATAGACACATACACACATAAACACGTACACACTCATAGATACACACACATACACACTCATAGATACACACACGTACACATAGACACACACATATACACACACATATACACACACACATGCACACATAGACACATACACACATACACATGCATACACACACATACACATGCATACACACATACAAACACATATACACACACATACACACATACACACACATATATGCATACACACACATATAGAGAGACATACACACATATACACATACATGCATACATATGCATACATATGCATACATATGCATACATAATGCATATGCATATGCATACAATGTACATACATACTTACATGCATACATAATGCACATGCATAGATACATACACACACACAAACATATACACACATAGACACATACACACACATAAACACATACATACTCATAGATACACACACATACACATAGACACACACACACACATACACACACATATACACACACATACACACATAATGATGCATACACACACATACACATGCATACACACATACAGACACATGTACACACACATTCACACACATATATGCATACACACACATAGAGAGACATACACACACATACACATACATGCATACATATGCATACATAACGCATATGCATATGCATACATACATACTTACATGCATACATAATGCACATGCTTACATACACATACATAATGCATACAAACACATATGCATACATAATGCATACACATACATACACACATATGCATACATAATGCATATGCATATGCATACATACATACATACTTACATGCATACATAATGCACATGCTTACATACACATACATAACGCATACACACACATATGCATACATAATGAATACACACACATACACACATATGCATACATACATGCATACACATACACACATAGACACATACACACACATAGACACATACACACACGTAAACACATACACACTCATAGATGCATAGTGACACATACACATAGACACACACACACACACATATACACACACACACACAAACATACACATATAGACACATACACACATAATGATGCATACACACACATACATATGCATACACACATATGCATACATACATGCATACGCATACACACATAGGCACATACACACACATAGATACATACGTACACATAAATACATACACACTCATAGACACACACACATACACAGACACACACACACAAATAAACACACATACACACATAGACACATACACACATAATGATGCATACACACATACACATGCATACATACATGCATACACATACACACATAGATACATACACACACATAGATACATACATACACATAAACACATACACACTCATAGACACACACACATACACATAGACACACACACACACATACACATAGACAGACACACACACATATACACACACACACAAACACACATAGACACATAGACACATACACACATACACACATAAGAATGCATACATACACATACACATGCATACACACATACAAACACATATACACACACACACATACACACACACACATATGCATACATACACACATATATGCATACACACACATAGAGAGACATACTCACACATACACATACATGCATATATATAAATACATAATGCATATGCATATGCATACATACATACATACATGCATACATACACATACATAATGCATACACACATATGCATACATAATGCATACACACAGATACACACATATGCATACATAACACACATAGACACATACACACACATATACACATACACACACATAGACATATACACACTCATAGACGCTAGCGACACATACACATATACACACACATATACACACACACACAAACATACACACATAGACACATACACACATAATTATGCATACACACACATACATATGCATACACACACATATGCATACATACATGCATACACATACACACATAGATACATACACACACATAGATACATACATACACATAAACACATACACACACACACATACACATAGACACACACACATATACACACACAAACACACAGACACATACACACATAAGAATGCATACACACACATACACATGCATACACACATACAAACACATATACACACACACATACACACATACACACATACACACATACACACATATATGCATACATACACACATATATGCATACACACACATAGAGAGACATACTCACACATACACATACTGGCATATATATATACATACATAATGCATATGCATATGCATACATACATACATACATGCATACATACACATACATAATGCATACACACATATGCATACATAATGCATACAGACAACACACATATACATACATACATGCATACACACATAGACACATACACACACATATACACATACACACACATAGACACATACACACTCATAGACGCATAGCGACACATACACATAGACACATACATATACACACACATATACACACACACAAACATACACACATAGACACATACACACATAATGATGCATACACACACACACATATGCATACACACACATATGCATACATACATTCATACACATACACACATAGACACATACACACACATAGATACATACATACACATAAACACATACACACTCATAGACACACACACATACACATAGACACACACACACATACACACACACACATAATGATGCATACACACATACACATGCACACATAAGAATGCATACACACACATACACATGCATACACACATACAAACACATATACACACACACATACACACATATATGCATTCACACACATAGAGAGACATACTCACACATACACATACATGCATATATATACATACATAATGCATATGCATATGCATACATACATACATACATACATACATACATACATACATGCATACATACACATACATAATGCATACACACATATGCATACATAATGCATACACACACATACACACATATGCATACATACATGCATACATAACACACATAGACACATACACACACATATACACATACACACACATAGACACATACACACTCATAGACGCATAGCGACACATACACATTGACACATACACATACACACACACATATACACACACACATATACACACACACATATACACACACACAAACATACACACATAGACACATACGCACATAATGATGCATACACACACATACATATGCATACACACACATGCATACATACATGCATACGCATACACATAGACACATACACACACATAGATACATACATACACATAAACACATACACAATCATAGACACACACACATACACATAGACACACACACACATATACACACACACACATAGACACATACACAGATAATGATGCATGCACACATACACATGCATACATACATGCATACATACATGCATACATACATGCATACATACATGCATACACATACACACATAGATTATCACGACAATGGGCCATAAGTGTCCGCATCTCTTTTAGATACCACTTAAGCGACCATCCTATCCCAAACTCTGTCTCAAGTGAACTAAGTACGTATTTTTTATCCCTCTCATCATGCTCACTACAAAAATAAAAAACATAATGTAGATAAAACATAAGATATTTATTTCAATTTATATGTAAAATTTTTACTTACTTCCATGGTAAGTGGACAAAGCACAGGTAAGAGTCGCATAGTGCATTCTTCTCTTGAACTCCAATCCATTCCCTATGTACACAATGTTCCCCTCTGGCTCTATGTCGCACTCTAGTCCTAAGGTGCATATGCATGTCCTCATAGGCAACTCTGCTGTGCTATCATGATTTGGAGGTGGTATAGGTGTTTTGAAAATAGATAGATAAAAATAAATAAAAATATGTGTTATAATATCATTAAAAAAGTTTATGAAAAAAAAACATACCTATGAGCAGATAGCTCTTTTCCTGCATGTGGAGCCCCAGAAGAGCCCTCCTCTGATCGCTAGGTAAGCATCTGGCTCGTATAGTCGAGCTCCTCATCAAACATCTCTGATTAATCACGCATTATGGCCCCTAGAGTATCAGACGGAACTCTTGCTCTCATAAGACTTTTTATGAGAGTGAGCTTCGCCTTTCTCTCTCTACTAGGGTCCATAATACCTAACATATAAAACAAAATGGTTAGAAATCAATATATATACGTGTACATATGTAAGTGTGTATGCATTAAGTATGTGTATGTATGCATGTGTGTGTGTATGTATGTGTGTGTATGTGTATGTGTATGTGTGTAAGCATGTGTATGTGTGTGTATGCATCATTATGTGTGTATGTGTCTATGTGTGTATGTGTGTGTGTATATGTGTGTGTATGTGTGTGTATATGTGTGTGTGTGTATGTATGCATGTATGTATGTATGTATGTATGTATGTATGTATGTATGTATGCATATGCATATGCATTATGTATGTATATATATGCATGTATGTGTATGTGTGAGTATGTCTCTCTATGTGTGTGTATGTATGCATATATGTGTGTATGTGTGTGTGTATATGTGTTTGTATGTGTGTATGCATGTGTATGTGTGTGTATGCATTCTTATGTGTGTATGTGTCTATGTGTGTTTGTGTGTGTGTATATGTGTGTGTGTGTCTATGTGTATGTGTGTGTGTCTATGAGTGTGTATGTATGTAACATACACACTCATAGACGCATAGCAACACATACACATAGACACATACACATACACACACACATATACACACACACAAACATACACACATAGACACATACACACATAATGATGCATACACACACATACATATGCATACATACATGCATACACATACACACATAGACACATACACACACATAGATACATACATACACATAAACACATACACACTCATAGACACACACACACACATATACACACACACATATACACATAGACACATACACACATAATGATGCATACACACATACACATGAATACATACATGCATACACATACACACTCATAGATACACACACATACACATAGACACACACACACATATACACACACACAAACACACATAGACACATACACACATAAGAATGCATACACACATACACATGCATACACACATACAAACACATATACACACACACATACACACATATATGCATACATACACACATATATGCATACATACACACATATATGCATACACACACATAGAGAGACATACTCACACATACACATACATGCATATATATAGATACATAATGCATATGCATATGCATACATACATACATGCATACATACACATACATAATGCATACACACATATGCCTACATAATGCATACACACACATACGCACATATGCATACATAACACACATAGACACATACACACACATATACACATACACACACATAGACACATACACACTCATAGATGCATAGCGACACATACACATAGACAAATACACATACACACACACATATACACACACACATATACACACACACAAACATACACACATAGACACATACACACATAATGATGCATACACACAGATACATATGCATACACACACATATGCATACATACATGCGTACACATACACACATAGACACATACACACACATAGATACATACATACACATAAACACATACACACTCATACACACTCATACACACACACATACACATACAAACACACATACACATAGACACACACACACATATACACACACACAAACACACGTAGACACATAGACACATAAGAATGCATACACATACATACACATGCATACACACATACAAACACATATACACACACATACACACATACAGACATCTATGCATACATACACACATATATGCATACACACATAGAGAGACATACTCACACATACACATACATGCATATATATACATACATAATGCATATGCATATGCATACATACATACATACATACATGCATACATATACATACATAATGCATACACACATATGCATACATAATGCATACACAGAGATACACACATATGCATACATACATGCATACATAACACACATAGACACATACACACACATATACACATACACACACATAGGCACATACACACTCATAGACGCGTAGCGACACATACACATAGACACATACACACACACATATACATACACACACAAACACACACACATAGACACATACACACATAATGATGCATACACACACATATGCATACATACATGCATACACATACACACATAGACACATACACACACATAGATACATACATACACATAAACACATACACACTCATAGACACACACACATACACATAGACACACACACACATACATGTTGGTGTAATTTGCAAGCCTACACATTTGGCTCAAAGGATGCATTAAAGTCTACACATACATGAAGAAGCATAGGAACATATGCTAGTGGTTAATTACCACTTTACCTCATTGTGAAAGTCAAATTGACTTGGAATATTTTGTAATCACCTACCAAAGTGAGTCATGGAAAAAGTAGTTCATTTGATTGAAGGAATATCTCCAAGCATTTAGGAGCTTGATCATAGGGAGCCAAAATTTGAATTTGAATTCAAATCTGTTGATATATTTAGGTAGTGATGTGTATGAACACACTAGGACCGCCGGGGCACTTTTTTCCCTCTTTAGGAGGTTCTTTTCCCCCGGCTTGTATATACGCCTATTGCCCTAATGGACTACTTATCTTTGTACATTCTCTAGTAATACACTCACTATTGTGTGTTTGTGCTCCAAGCTTCTTCTTCTTCCTTGTGCTGTTCGCGTGCTTCCGCAGACATCTATCTCCAACAATTGGTATCAGAGCAGGTCGTCACTTCTTCTAGGGCGCCATCGACACTCCTTCGTTTGTAGTCTCAGATTCGCACGAAATTTGGTGAGCATACTCAGGGTGTTTCTGAGTTCAAAACGGCTTTGCTCTGTGGTGCCGAAATCGCGATCTGAGCTCATTTTGGCCTCCGAACGCACTATCGCAGCGCTTGTGCAGGCTATTTCATCTTTTTGTGCCAAAGGTATATACCAGTTTCTGTTCGCCAGTTTAAGCGTCTCGAAGTCTTCTACAGGTCTAGCAGAACTTGTCTGGGCAGTTCTGTTCAACTTTTTGAGATACAGTCAATTTTCTGCATCAAGGTATTTTAGTCACCGGCCATGGCTGAAAGCAGTGATGTATTCCGTATGTTGGCTGTTGAGGATAAGTTGGATGGTACCAACTACCCATAATGGGCTTATATGATGTGACATGTATTGGTTGCAAAAGGACTGTGGAACATTGTGCAGGGTGTTGAAAGATGTCCTGTTATACCTGCAACGACAGGTACTACAAATACAGGTGCTGGAGCTGATGAAGATGGTGTCGAAGATGATATTCCACAGATTCCTGTTCGTGCTGCTGTTTCCGTTGCACCTATTGCAGAGAAAATTCGTTGGCATGGCAGAGATGCCCAAGCACATGCATTAATAGCTTTGTCTGTCAAACGTGCCATTATTCCTCATATTCGCTCTTGCAGAACAACTAGGGATGCTTGGGATACACTAACCACATTGTACCAAGCTAGGAATGAGGCTCGTGTTGCTTACCTTCGAAAACAGTTGGAGAGTGAGCACATGAATGAAGGTGATTCTATGGACAGTTTCCTAATAGAGATCAAAGATTTGAAGGAACAGTTGATTTCTGCTAATGAGGTTATACGAGATAGCTCACTTGTGCAGATCGTTCTGAATGGTCTTCCTGATTCATATTAGAGTTTTGCTTCTACTCTTCGGTTGATGATGAAAGGCAATCCGAATGCCTTATCATTTGAGGAGTTAGTCTCTATTCTGTTGTAGGAAGATCAGTCCAGGCAGAACAGGTCCATTATGCGTGTTGCAGATCAAGCTTTCCTGGCTAGTCAGAAGGGCAAAGGAAAATGGAGCTCTTCTTCTAGTAAGTAGAAATCTGCAAATGTTGCACATTCGAAGAACCAGGATAAAGATGAGAAGAAATCAGAAAAGCAGATATTGTTTTGCAAGTACTGTAAAGGGAATGATCATATCATAAAGAACTGTCCAAAACTGGCTACAAAAGAGGCAAAGAAGAAAGAGGCTGGAATGGTTGTTGCAGAGGCCTCTACACCAAAAACAGAGTCTGCAAATCTTGTGCAGGAAGAAGAATGGGCGTTTACTACTGTTTGCAGTTTTGACCCATCTTCTCATGAGCAGTGCATGTCTGCAGTGGACTTAGATGTTTGGTACTTTGACAGTGGGGTGACCAAACATATTACCTCGCAACGTAGTTTCTTCTCTTCGCTGGAGCCTGCCCCTACAGGGAATACTGTCACATGCGCCAACAACTCCTCTTATCCTGTTATGGGAGTTGGTAAGATCATTTTGACTACTGCTGATGGTAGTTCTTTCACCTTGTTAGATGCTTTATTTGTGCCAGGGATCAAGAAGAATCTGTTATCAGTTTCTGCATTAGCCAAGATTGGCTTGGTTGTGAAATTTGTTGATGACAGATGTACAGTTCATGATCTGTCAAATGGCGATGTTATTATTGCTTTTGGCATTTTATGTCGTGGGATGTATAAGCTCATAGACTATGAAAGATCTGTGAATGATTCGGCATGTGGAGTTCATGATTCTCAGGCTATCTCAGATGCAAAGCTTTGGCATGCATGCTTTGGTCATCTGAATTTTGCTAGTTTGCTACGCCTACAGAAATCTAATATGGTGTCTTCCTTGCCCAAGCTTGAGGCACCTGGAAAACATGTATGTGAAGGCTGTATTTTGGGCAAAATGCAGCGTTCCTCCTTTCCAAAAGATGGTTCAGTTCGGGCTACGCAGAAATTGCAGCTTGTACATAGTGATGTCTGTGGTCCTATGCAGACACCTTCTTTTGGAAACTATCTTTACTTCGTGACTTTCATTGATGATTTTTCCAGGCATGCATGGGTATATCCATTGAAGGCAAAGTCCGAAGTGTTTTTGTGCTTCAAACAGTTTTTGGTTTTGGCTGAAAATCTGTCAGCATGTAAAATGGGCACCCTCCATTCTGATCGAGGGGGGGAATATATGTCTTCTGATTTTAATGCATTTTTGGCTGAACGTGGGATAAAACACCAGTGTACAGTGCCGTATACACCTCAACAGAATGGAGTTGCTAAACGGAAGAACAGGTCACGCATGGAGATGGCGAGGTGTATGGTCAAGAGTCAGGCTTTACCACATAGTTTCTGGCTTGAGGCTGTCATGTGTGCAATATATGTACTTAACAGGTGTCCCACTAAAGCGCTACATTCTATCACTCCATATGAGGCTTGGCATGATTGCAAGCCATCTGTTGCTCATCTGCGGGTTTTTGGTTGTTTGGCATATGCACTAGTGCCTGAACAACATCGCAGAAAATTGGATGATAAGGCAGTAAAATGTATTTTTGTTGGGTACAGTTCTGAAAGTAAAGGCTATCGTCTGTATCATCCATAGACTAAACGCATTCTGGTTAGCCGTGATGTTGTCTTTGTGGAAGATGCTATTCAGCCATTGCTTTCATGTACTAAGGAGACATCTGTTAGCTCTAAGGACATGTATGATACTTTGATGCCTCTTTTTACAGGTGAACAGTCTAGTGTTGGTCCTAATGAGGCAACTTCTCAGCCTTCGAAGGCTTCATATGATGATGCAAATCATTCCATTTCTGATGCAGATTTACATGATGCACTTATTGATGAGAGAGCTGATATTGATCAGGCAAAAACTATGCCAAAATGGCTGGTGCGGACTTTGCGTGACAACAAATTAGATGCACCTTTGTCATATCGTACTCGTTCAGGCTCTCATAGTGCCTCCTTTGCATTAGATTGCTATGCTATGGCTGCGTCTAGTCTCTGTGATGAGAATGAGCCTGTTTCTTTTGATGAAGCACAGAATTCAAAAAATTGGATGGCTGCTATGCAATCTGAATATGATGCTATAATGAAGAATGGTACTTGGTCTTTATGTGACTTGCCTCCTGGCAAGAAGGCCATTGGCACTAAGTGGGTATACAAGCTGAAGCGTAAACCGGATGGTACAGTTGACATGTATAAGGCTAGGCTTGTTGCAAAGGTTTATGCACAGGAAAGAGGCATTGATTTTGATGAGACCTTTGCACCCACATGCCGTATGACTACTGTTCGGAGCATCTGTGCACTTGCAGCCCATCATGGTTGGAATGTACATCAATTGGACATTAAAACTGCATTTCTAAATGGTGATTTGCATGAAGAAGTGTATGTTTTTCAGCCCCGTGGCTTTGTGCAGAAAGGGCATGAAAACTAGGTTTGCAGGTTAAAGAAGGCATTATATGGTTTAAAGCAAGCACCACGTGCTTGGTATGAGAAGATACATGCCTATCTGATTGCACATGGTTTTGAGAATAGTCCAACTGAAAGCACCTTATATGTTAAGCGTGCTAATGATGTGCTTCTGATCATTGTTGTCTATGTTGATGACATGTTGCTCACTGGTCCTATTGAGACGCATATTGCTGATTTTAAGTCTGATTTGCATGCCTCATTTGAGATGTCTGATTTGGGGCATTTGCATCACTATTTGGGCATTCAGTTTATGCACGTTGATGGTGGAATGGCTTTGTGTCAAACGAAATATATTGACACATTATTGCAGCGTTTTGGCGTTGAAGACTGTAAGCCTATTGCCACTCCTATGGACACAGGTTTACGATTGAGTCTTCATGATGCTGGAGATGCATTTGATGCTGTTCTCTATCAGCAAGCTGTTGGATGCTTGATTTACTTATGCATTACTCGGCCAGATATTGAGTTTGTTGTCTCACAGATGAGCAGGTTTATGCATTGCCCAGGAGTCACGCATTGGAAGGCGGTTAAGCGCATCTTTCGCTACTTGAGTGGTACTCGGCTACTTGGGTTGTTTTATCCCAAAGGGGGATCACTACCGCCAGATTTGCATGCTTTTTCTGACTCAGATTGGGCTGGTTTCTATGACACTCGTGTGTCCACCAGTGGTTTTTGCTTCATGCTTGGTAGCTCATGTATATCTTGGTTGAGCAAGAAGCAGCCCACTGTGGCCACTTCCAGTTGTGAGGCTGAGTATAGGGCAGCTTTCACAGCGACTATTGAGTGTGTGTGGCTCAGACGCCTTATGGCTGATTTGGGTGTTGGCCAGTCTTCTACCACCACCATCTTCACTGACAGTCAGAGCGCATTGGCACTTGTGAGGAACCCTGTGTTCCATGCTCGCACTAAGCACATTGAGGTGCATTATCACTATGTCAGGGAGAGGTTCTCTGCTGGGGAGATCAACTTGGCATATGTGCCCACGTAGGAGAACATTGTAGACCTTTTCACGAAGGCTCTGCCTAGGGAGAAGTTTGAAGCTTTCCGCAAAGCTTTGGGCTTACTTCCTTTTGTGGAGTGATTTCCACATAGCTTGGCACTTCCTTATACATGAGTGCCAGCTCCTTGCTCACCGCATCACTCCCAGGGGGGATTTGTTGATATATTTAGGTAGTGATGTGTGTGAACACACTAGGACCGCTGGGGCACTTTTTTCCCTCTTTAGGAGGTTTTTTTCCCCCGGCTTGTATATATGCCTATTGCCCTAATGGGATACTTATCTTTGTACATTCTCTAGTAATACACTCACTATTGTGTGTTTGTGCTCCAAGCTTCTTCTTCTTCCTTGTGCTGTTCGCGTGCTTCCGCAGACATCTATCTCCAACAAAATCCTTGTTCATTACATATAAAAGTGAACATGAAAAGTCGCGGGCAGAGAGATCAATTCCCGAGCCTCATTCTACTGATTTTGAGTGTGTGTGAGGACTATACTATAGCCTACACCTCTCTACACCATTAGGCTATGTTGTTCATGCCAATGGGATTGTATACAAGTGTTCATTAATAGATACATTTACATCATTCATCTTTGAGTTCTCTGTTAGTCTACTCAAAAGTCTGTTAATTTATCAAGGGCATATCTCGGTCAATTCTTCACCAAATCAAGTGATTCACATCTTCTTGGATTCAGCTCAAAGTCATCTACATGCTACCAAAGTTTGAAGTAATTCTATTCAACCATTTCAGAGAAATCTGTGTCGAAGTGAACTCTGGTCAATTTTTGCGATAGTCCTAAAAAGTCGGGGGTATAGCTAAACTTGCTAAATTGATTTCTCTTAGAATAGTTTATCTTTTTACATCATTCCACTTGAAAATGGTAGCTTACTAAGCTAATTAAATACCCCTATAATGAATTTTATCAATTTCTACTGTGCTGGTCACGCTGAGTAAAACATCCAATAGATGTCAAGACATAAATAGAAGGTTTTCTTGAGTTTGTGAACTTCAAAGTTATCTGTTTTGGTTGAATCATTACACACATCACTTCCAAAGTGCATAGGTTACTTTTTGGTGTTATTGGAAAGCTAAGAAGGTCTACTTATCAACTCTGAAGCAAAAGAGGGATGGTACAAAGCAGGTTTAGCAGTACCTACTCAGTCTCTTGGAGCATCCATCCATCTTTCCCAATAGTGGTATCAGAGCAATAGAGGTAAAATGGGAGATGGTTTTCCTTCATTTATTGATAAATTGGACAGGAACAACTATCAAGCTTGGTCTCTAAGAATGAAGACCTACTTACAAGGAAGGAGTCTCTATGGATACATCTCAGGAGATGAGGAATTGCCCTCATTCAAAGCAAGAGGATTGCCAACCAAGGAAGAACAAGAAAAACTCAACACATGGTGTGCTAAGGATGCATTGGCAAGGTCATATTTACTCAGTCTATCTCTGACTTTCTTTTGCTACATATCAGAAATTGTAAGACATCCCAAGAAACTTAGGAAACCTTGTCATCATACTTTTCCTCAAATACAAGGGCTAGGAAAAATCAGTTGTGGATTGAATTCACAACACTAAGGAAGCAATCTAAGCAAGCTGTTTCAGAATTTGTGACCAAGATCAAAGATGTTGCAGATCAATTAGCAAGCATAGGAGAAGAGATTGAAGAAGAACAAATTGTAAGGCAAGTGATCAATGGAATCAAGGCTGATGACAAATGGGAAAGCTTCACCACTACAATGGATCTCTACATGGACATGCACACTCCAGATCTTACAACTCCCATGGGACAACTATTTACACATGAAGCAAAGATCACCAAAAATTGAGATACATCCAAAGGTAATAAGTCTTCTGCCCTATACACTGATAAGAAATCTAAGGATAAAGGCAAGAGCAAAAAAATGGAAGATGAAGGTTCTACCTCCCAAGCCAACTATGCAGGGAGAGGTAGATCTTCAAGAGGAAGGGGCAGAGGAGGTAAGCAAGGTAGGGGGAGACCCTATAACTCATCACCATGCAACATTTATGGTTTATCAAATCATACTACAGATGCGTGTTTCAGGAATTACAAAAATCAGAGAGGAGAGGCTACCAAAGAGGTGGATACTCACAGTCAAGAGGAAGGTTCAACCATCACCAAGGCCAAAACAACAATTACAACAAGAATTACAATGGCAACTACCAAGGAGGATTCAAAACCAGAAAGGACTACAACAACTACAGAGAGGAGCAGGATGACTCTCTTCTGATCATGAACATGACTTCAAAGTCAGGTACAAATGATGACCACCTATTCTACATTGACTCAGGGTGCCCAAATCATGTGGCTGGCAATGTGGCACTACTCTCTGATCTTGAGGAACCAAAAGGTAAACATCAAGTCCAAACAGGTGATGATACAAAGCATTCAATAGTTAAAGTTGGAAATGTTAAGACTTGTGATGGTAATCAGAATTTGTTGAGCAGGGTACTCTATGTACCAACCATTACCAAAAATTTGATGAGTGTTGATCAGATTGTGGAGAAAGGTTTGCAGGTTAGATTCAATCAATATGGAGCATATGTGGAGGACCCAAGACATGGGTTCAAGAGGATTGCTAAAGGAGAAAAATCAGGTAGACTTTTCACTTTTGAGTTGGAAGATACAAAGAATATTGCACTATACAGTTATAAAGATCAAACACTTTCAGAGCTTGAGATTTGGCACAAAAGATTAGGGCACATAAGAGAAAGAACCTTGAAACAAATGTGCAGGGACCAATGTGTGCTTGGGATACCTAATGTATTCAAGCAACATATGATTTACAAGTGTGGTGCTTGTCAATTTGGTAAGTCTCACAGGTTACCCTTCTCCAAGAAAGGATATATGCATGAAGACTACCTAGAGCTTGTACACACAGATGTTTGGGGACCTAGCAAAGATCCCTCAGTCTCAGGATCAAGGTACTATGTGTCTTTCATTGATGATTATAGCAGATGGACTGTATTATACTTCATGAAGCATAAGGATGAGGTATTTAATTGTTTTAAGAAATATCTTGCATTAGTTGAAAACCAGATAGGAAGGAATTTGAAGAGGCTAAGGTCAGATGGAGGAGATGAGTACTTCTCCAATGAATTTGAAGACTTCTTGCAGGACAGAGGCATCAAAAGAGAGATAACCACAAGGTATTCTCCTGAACAGAATGGGGTAGCTGAGAGAAGAAATAGGTTAATTGTTGAGACAACTAGATCTATGCTTAATGAGAAGAAGTTACCTAACTATCTATGGGCAGAGAGTGTTTCTACTACCACTTACCTCATAAACATGTTACCATCTAAGTCACTTGATGGTATGACACCCTATGAAGCATGGCATGGTAAGAGACCATCATTAGATCACTGCAAAATATTTGGATGTGTAGCATGTGTGCACATTCCTTCTCAGATAAGAGGCAAGCTAGACAAAGGCTGAAAAATGCATTTTTATTGGGTATGATTTAAATAAAAAAGGTTACAGGTTTTATAATCCTACCAATAAGGGATTTATGGTAAGCAGAGATGTGATCTTTGATGAAAATGATTCTTGGTATGAGAATGAATGCAAGAAGGTCAAATTACCCTATGATTTGGAAGAGGAATTTCCAAAACTTACAAAGGAGGGACCTATTCAGAATGAAAACTCAAGTTCAGATGATGAAGACACTATCAACCTTGAAGAATTCAAGGCATGGAAGTCCAAGGGAAAAATGAAGATGAAGAAGCTTGAAGATATACCTGAATCTTCAACTCAATCAATCAGAAGATCTCAAAGAAAAAGCAAGAAACCTATCAGATATGGGTATGATACATCTCTTGTTACTAAACATTCAGTTTATCTTGCCAAAGATTTGTCAAATGAAGAACTAGGTTCATATGAAGAAGCAATAACCAAATCAGAATGGAAAGAAGCTAGACGAATCTATAAGTTGAAAAGAAATTCTGATGGAACAATTAATAAGTACAAAGCCAGATTGGTAGCCAAGGGTTTTGCACAAACCCAAGGCATTGACTATGAAGAGACATTTTGTCCTGTGGCCAAGATGCCAACAATCAGAGTGTTGGTAAGTGTGGCTGCATCAAAGAATTGGAACATGTACCAATTGGATGTCAAGAATGCTTTCTTGAATGGATGGATTTCAGAAGAAGTTTATATGTCACAGCCTCCTGGCTATGAGGACCCTAAGAAGGTAACTTATGTTTGCAAATTAAAAAGGGCTTTATATGGATTGAAGCAGGCACCTAGGGCATGGAATTACAGGTTAACTACATACCTCCAAGACCAAGGTTTTGTCATGAGCAAGGCTGACACTTCTCTGTTCATTAAGAGAAGTAATTCAGAGGTAATATATCTCTGTGTTTATGTTGATGACATCATCATTACAGGTAATGATATCAATGGAATCAGGTATATCAAAAGCCGGATGATGAAGGAGTTCAAGATCAATGATCTTGGTTTATTGAAGTATTTTCTAGGGCTTGAATTAGTTTACACTAATTCAGGCATATACATTACTCAGAAAAAGTATGTACAGGATATGTTGAAGAAGTTTCACTTGCAGGATGCTAAAGTAGCACGCACTCCAATGGAGGTAAACCTAAAGCTAAGTGCCCATAAAGGTGATGAAGTCAAAGACAATTACAGGTTATCAAAGTATGGTGGGTAGCTTGAACTATGCTACTCTTACAAGAATTGATATTGCATATAGAGTAAGTGTGCTAAGTCAATTTATGCACAAGCCAAGGATACCTCACTTAGAGGCTGCCAAGAGAATCTTGAAGTATCTCAAGGGTACACAGAACCATGGTTTGTATTTCCCTTACACTTCAGATATTGATATAAAAATTTATTCAGATGCAGATTGGGTAGGATGCAAGGATGATAGGAGGAGCACTTCTGGATATATTTCCTTTGCAGGTGACAAACCAATTTCATGGTCTTCAAAGAAGCAACCTATTGTTGCTTTGTCTTCCACAGAGGCAGAGTATAGAGGACTGGCTAATGCCACACAAGAAGCAATTTGGATTAAGCTTTTGTATACAGAATTGGGATTGTATACTAGGTCTCCAATAATGTTTGGAGATAATACAAGTTCTCTTCACCTTGCAGCTAATCCTATCTATCATGCTAGGACCAAACACATAGAGGTTCATTATCATTATGTGAGAGAGAAGTTGATAAGCAAGGACATTCAACTTACCTATGTATCAATCAACATGCAATGTGCATATTTGTTGACTAAAGCTTTGGATGGAACAAAACTTTGCAGGTTCAAATCCATGATTGGATTGCAGTGTTGGAGAAACACTCACTAATTGGACATATATTTGAAGGTCAAAGCTTTAGAAGAAAACCACATGCCTATGTGAAGGGACAAATTCACGTGTATTATACTTGTAAAGTTAGTTCACTTTAGTTCTAGAAGTTTTTTAAAAGTCACGGGAATGAGAAAATCTATATAAGTTAGTTTGTATTAACTGACACGCGAGAGAGAGTGCGAGAGAGAAGAAGTGGAAGAGAGAGATAGAAAGCGCGAAGGAGTTCATTTTATACGACTGAGTATAGTCGGGCTTCTCTACGTGAGAAAGCATTTGTAAAACTTCTGAGTTTTCATAGCTGTGAGAAAGAACTGAGTAAAGTTCTGTGTATGAGACTCTCTCCATCATCTCCATGCTTGCCTACTGTGTGATGAATTCAAAAGTTCAAGTTTTCCAAGCAATTCGATGCCTGGCATCGAGTTTGTGCTGATAAGTCATTATTTTCATTCTCTGTGTGTTAGCTGTTGTTGAATCTTTTAAAAACATGAGGTTTGTGGAGCAACTCGATGCTTGGCATCGAGTTTCAGCATAAAGTCAATGCCTGACATCGACTTCTAGCATACAAGTGGTCTTCTTCATGTGTGTGTAAAAGAGGCAATTTCTGGTGCAGAAAAAGAGGCTAAAAAAGCTCAAAGTCAATGCCCGGCATTGACCTTGGCTGAAATTTGATGCTAGGCATCGAATTTTTATTTTTAGACACCGAAATTTACTAAAGAAGGCAAGATTTCCAGTTTTAGCAAGTCATACAGGGTCATCTTGTGAAGGCCATAACTTGAGTTCTAGAGATCCGTTTCATGCGTATGATAGCTTGTTGGATAAATGATACTTGAGCTAAGAGAAATTAGCAAAATACTGAAGGTATGTCATTTCGGTGACTAGGAATTTTTGTAGAAGCAAAGTTCTCTTTTTAGGCAATCATTTCTCAAAGTTTGGAGTGGCAATGAGTTAATGGTGACCATAGAGGTGTTCTAGTGTCGCATTTATTCATTCCTTGTGGTGTTTCATACATCAACAAGTGGTATCAGAGCAGAAAGGTCCTAACGAACAGAAGGCGGCAAAGGTACGAGAAGTTTTGGAAAGTTTTCCATTAAAGTTTCAAAGGTGAAGTATTTGAAGACACAAGGCATCAAAGGATTATTTTCAAAGTATTCTCATACACAAAGAACTTCAAAAGGTATTATCCTTTATCCTTTAAGCTCACAGGTTGCAGCAGAAGGGAAGGAGTATGGAAGATCATATCTCCATTGACAAACTGGACAGAGATAATTACCCCGCACGGGTAATGAGAATGGAAGCCTTACTTATGAGTAAGGATCTCATGATATATGTTACAGGTGAAGAAGAGAAGCCAGTATTTGAAGATGAAAGACGACCAAAGAAAGAAGAACTAGATGCTTTAAAGCATTGGCAGAAGAAGGATGCAAGTGCAAAAGCCTACATCTACAATACAATCTCTGATCATTTGCTACCACACATCAGAGGATTGGAATCATCTGAAGATATATGGAATGCATTGGAGTATCATTTCCAAAGCACTACTAAAGCACGGAAAGCAAGTCTATGGTCAGAGTTTACAACATTCAAGAAGAAGCCAAGTCAAAGTATTAGTGATTATGTCACTAAGATGAAGGATCTTGCAGATAGTCTTGGATCCATAGATGAAGATGTTGAAGATCACAGATTGATTGCTCAACTACTTGCAGGTTTGAGATGGGATGAAAGGTGGAAACCTTTTGTCTTATCAACAGAACTTTCATTAAATCATTATGTTCCAGATTTGAACCAGTTGCTTGGTTTGATGCTCACATATGAGCAAGACTTGAAGGGAGATGGAGATAAAGGACAAAGTTCTGCAATGTACATGAAGAACAAAAAGAAAGGAGATAAAGGTAAAGCAAAGGATGAAGAAGAGTCAACTTCTCAAGTTTATTATGCAAGAGGTAAAGGCACTGGCAGAGGAAGACCAAGAGGTTTTGGAAGAGGTAGAGGTAATCAGAATAACAACAAGAAAGCTTGTTGGATCTGTGGATTGAGTAATCATTTGGCTCATGAATATTGGCACAATCAACAAGGATCAAGCCAGAATCAAAACAACAATAGCAGAGGCCGAGGTGGAAGATATCAAAGTAATTTTCAAAGAGGTAGACAAAGTCAAAGAGGAGGCTATGGTAGAGGTGGAGGAAGAAGTTGGGGACAGAATCAATCCTACAACACCACCTACTACAATTATGCAAATGACACACAGAATGAAAGTCATACATCATTGATGATGAATTCAATCAGCACATCAGACAAAGAAGATCTAAAGGTATTTTACATTGACTCTAGATGTTCTAATCATTTGTCAGGAAACATAGAATTGATGTCAGAATTGGAAAAAGGCATTTCTAGTCATACAGTTCAAACAGGTGATAATACAAGACATAGTGTACATTCAATTGGAAAAGTGAAATGCAAGAGTGGAGCAGATTTGCTAACCAATGTTTTGTATGTTCCTACAATACCTAAAAACTTGATTAGTGTGGGACAGATAGTTGAAAAAGGTTTTCAAGTCAGGTTTACAAATGAAGGAGTATTTGTGGAAGATCCAGAGAATGGATATAATCAGATTGTCTCTGGTAAGAAAGAAGGTAGACTCTTACTTTAAGAGTGCAAGGGAACATTGGTCAAGCTTTGCTCACACATGGTGAAGCAGTGATTAGTAACAGAACTTGATCTCTAGCATAAGAGATTAGGTCATTTCAATGAAAGAGGAATTAAAGCTATGGTTGCTAATCAGTCTGTACTAGGATTACCAAATGTGCAAAGTCAACATATGGTTTATAAATGTGAAGCATGTCAAATGGAAAAAGCACACAGGTTACCATTTCAAAAGAAAGGATTCAAACATGATGGAGTACTTGAGCTCATTCATACAGATGTATGGGGACCAACAAAAGAAGGATCTATCAGTGGCTCAAGGTATTATGTTCTTTTCATTGATGATGCTACAAGATGGATAACATTATATGTTTTGAAGGAAAGATCAGAAGTGTTTGGAGCCTTCAAGCATTTTCATGCATATGCAGAGAGAATCACAGGTCAAAAGCTTAAGAGACTGAGGTCTGATGGAGGGGGAGAATACTTCTCCCAAGAGTTCAATGATTATCTTTGGAATGCAGGTATTAAGAGAGAAATAACCTGCAGGTATACACCACAAAAAAATGGTGTAGCAGAAAGAAGGAACAAGACTTTGGTTGAGTTTGCTAGAGCTATGCTAAAGGAGAAGAACTGTCCAAATTATCTTTGGGCTGAGGCTGTAAATACAGCCACATATCTTGTGAATAGATTACCATGTGCAGCTCTAAATGGAATGACTCCATATGAAGCTTGGTGGGGTAAGAAACCAACATTAGATCATTGTAGAGTGTTTGGATCAATTGCATATGCTTATGTGCAATCACAACTAAGACATAAACTTGAACCAAAGGCAGAAAAATATGTGTTCATTGGTTATGATGAAAAGCAGATGGGTTACAGGTTGTGGAATCCTCTAACAAAACAATTTCTTGTTTCAAGAGATGTTACATTTGATGAACAGAAAAGTTGGTATGCAGATCAAAGTCATACAGCTGAAGAATTTGAAGAAGAGGTAAGAATATGTGAGAAAGGAAAATCAATTGTGCAGGTAAATAGAGACGAAGACTATATCCAAGAAAGTACATCGAGAAGTGGATTAACAAGAAGGAATGAAGAAGCTCCTATATTTGATGAAGAGGTGTATCCGGACACATATGAAGAATGTGAACCAAGGAGGTCAAGTAGGACAAGGAGACAACCAAAAAGGTATTCTTATGATACTTCTTACATAACTCAGAAGAACTATGCATATATGGTCAAAGATGATGAAGAACCTCGGAACTATGATGAAGCTAAAGGTAAGAAGCAATGGGAAGAAGCAATGAAGGAAGAGTTCAATGCATTGGAGGAGAACAAGACATGGGAACTTGTTCCTAAACCAAATGGTAAGAAAGTAATTGGAAATAAATGGGTTTATAAAGTGAAGAAGCTTGCAGATGGAAGTATAGCTAGATACAAAGCTAGATTGGTGGTGAAAGGCTATGCCCAAACCTATGGCATAGATTATGATGAGACATTCAGTCCTGTAGCTAAGATGTCAACTATAAGGACAATCACTGCTATTGCAGCTTCAAAAGGATGGACACTAAGTCAATTGGATATAAAGAATGCATTCTTGAATGGATACATATCAGATGAGGTATACATGGAACAACCTCAAGGGTTTATAGATTCCAGGTATCCAAATTTTGTTTGCACGTTGAGAAGAGCATTGTATGGATTGAAACAAGCTCCAAGAGCATGGAACTATAGACTGGTGAAGTATCTCAATGAACTTGGATATCAAAGTTCAAAAGCAGATTCAAGTCTACTTATCAGAAGAACAGAGGAAGGTACAATCTACATTTGTATTTATGTAGGTGACATTATAATCACAGGTACTTCAAATGAAGGAATCAAGGAGAGAGTGCGAGAGAGAAGAAGTGGAAGAGAGTGATAGAAAGAGAGAAGGAGTTCATTTTATACGACTGAGTATAGTCGGGCTTCTCTGCGTGAGAAAGCATTTGTAAAACTTTTGAGTTTTCATAGCTGTGAGAAAGAACTGAGTAAAGTTCTATGTATGAGACTCTCTCCATCATCTCCATGCTTGCCTACTGTGTGATGAATTCAAAAGTTCAAGTTTTCCAAGCAATTCGATGCCTGGCATCGAGTTTGTGATGATAAGTCATTATTTTCATTCTCTGTGTGTTAGCTGTTGTTGAATCTTTTAAAAACATGAGGTTTGTGGAGCAACTCAATGCCTGGCATCGAGTTTCAGCATAATGTCGATGCCTGGCATCGACTTCTAGCATACAAGTGGTCTTCTTCATGTGTGTGTAAAAGAGGCAATTTTTGGTGCAGAAAAAGAGGTTAAAAAAGCTCAAAGTCGATGCCCGGCATCGACCTTGGCTGAAATTTGATGCTAGGCATCGAATTTTTATTTTTAGACACCGAAATTTACTAAAGAAGGCAAGATTTCCAGTTTTAGCAAGTCATACAGGGTCATCTTGTGAAGGCCATAACTTGAGTTCTAGAGATCCATTTCATGCGTATGATAGCTTGTTGGAAAGGTCTCTCTTCTAGTTTCATCCACTAAATTTTCATGGATAAATGATACTTGAGCTAAGAGAAATTAGCAAAATACTGAAGGTACGTCATTTCGGTGACTAGGAATTTCTGTAGAAGAAAAGTTCTCACTTTAGGCTATCATTTCTCAAAGTTTGGAGTGGCAATGAGTTAATGGTGACCATAGAGGTGTTCTAGTGTCACATTAATTTATTTCTTGTGGTGTTTCATACATCAACATGCAGGATATACTTGAAGATTGAAAATGAAGACTTAAGCCAAAATGTTTGGCTTGAGGGGGAGCTGTTGGTGTAATTTGCAAGCCTACACATTAGGCTCAAAGGATGCATTAAAGTCTACACATACATGAAGAAGCATATGAACATATGCTAGTGGTTAATTACCACTTTACCTCATTGTAAAAGTCAAATTGACTTGGAATCTTTTGTAATCACCTGAGCCAAAATTTGAATTTGAATTCAAATCTTTGTTCATTACATATAAAAGTGAACATGAAAAGTCGCGGGCAGAGAGATCAATTCCCGAGCCTCATTCTACTGATTTTGAGTGTGTGTGAGGACTATACTATAGCCTACACCTCTCTACACCATTAGGCCATGTTGTTCATGCCAATGGGTTTGTATACAAGTGTTCATTAATAGATACATTTACATCATTCATCTCTGAGTTCTCTATTAGTCTACTCAAAAGTGTGTTAACTTGTCAAGTGCATAGCTCGGTCAATTCTTCACCAAATCAAGTGATTCAAATCTTGTTGGATTCAGCTCAAAGTCATCTACATGCTGTCAGTTTGAAGTAATTCTATTCAGCCATTTCATAGAAATCTGCATCGAAGTGAACTCTGGTCAATTTCTGCTACAGTCCTAAAAAGTCGGGGGTATAGCTAAACTTGCTAAATTGATTTCTCTTAGCATAGTTTATCTTTTTACATCATTCCACTTGCAAATGGTAGCTTACTAAGCTAATTTAAATACCCTAGAAGGAATTCTATCAATTTCTATTGTGCTGGTCACACTGAGTAAAACATCCAACAGGTGTTAAGACATAAATAGAAGGTTTTCTTGAGTTTGTGAACTTCAAAGTTATCTGTTTTGGTTCAATCATTACACACATCACTTCCAAAGTACATAGGTTACCTTTTGGTGTTATTAGAAAGATAAGAAGGTCTACTTATCCACACAAATCTTGTACTTTATCGTCTTTTGAATATAGATCTTTCAACTTTGCATATTGCACAGGATTAGTTTTGTGTAGCCTCCTCATGAGGATTCACAGCATTGTGATTCTCTTGAAATTCATAGCATCGCGATTCTCTTGAGATTCACAGCATCGCAATTCTCTTGAGATTCACAGCATTGCAATTCTCTTCAGATTCAAAAATCCAGGTTCTCTATTTTCCGCCTAAAAGTTTTCTGAAAGAAACACGATTCTGTGGTCATTCTCAGAATCGCTATTCTCTGGTTGTGCTCAGAATCGTGATTCTCTAAGTTTTTCAAAAACACAATTCTCTGGATGTGTTCAAAATCGCGATTCTCACAAATCACGATTTTCCCTCCACCAAGATCCAATGTTTCCCATGGCCTCCAAGGAGTAGTATCATCTCAAGCTCATGAAGCCCAGAGAGAAAGAACTAGAGAGAGAGACATCAAGCGCATAGTCAACAGAGAGATGCATAGGATTTTCCATTGCCTAGACCCCGAGAGCACCCAAGAACCCTTAGACCCACTCAAGTGATCAAGGCAATGAAGAATTATTTTGACAGGACAACATATCCTTATGATCATGTGGCCGAGTTCAAACAAGTGTTAAGAGCTGAAGAGGTTGAGGATTTGTTCACCGAGTATGAGGCATTTGGTTTGACTCTTAAGGGAACTGCCTTAGCTTGGTTTCAACCACTGAGTAGTCGCAACTATCGTGATATAGGTCAGCTGCTAGAAGAATTCATTGTAGAATTTTCCAAGAGTGGTATCAGGCATAACACATCATCTTTGATCCACAATTTCAAGCAGACACCCCAAGAAACAGTGCGACTAGCAGGTAGAAGGTTCAGACAGTACCTTGAAAGATGCTTACTGAGCACAAAGTTAAGATCATATGTGTACTTGAAAGAGCCTAGATCCATAGAAGAGTGTGTGCGGACGTGCATTGACATAGAAGATAACTTGGGTGAGGCGTTAGGCTTGTCCAAACTCTATAAAGATTCTGATAGTTCTCCTAGTCATACTTCGAAAATCTCCATGGAAATAGATGAGATAGCTGAGCAAGTTGCCAAGAAGCTAGGAGTCCAAAATAGACAAACACAATGAGTCACCTCATTGAACCTATGTTATACCTGCGGAGGGGACCACATGGCTAAAGTATGCCCAATGCAAAACCAAAACATTAGAGAAAGGAATGCTCCATATTGCACTACTGAGAGAAAATACAGGAACCACACGGCTCAAGATTGTCCCTACAATAGGCAGGCGATTCTCTTGAAATTCAAAAAACACGATTCTCTATTTCCCGCCTAAAAGTTTTCTGAAAGAAACATGATTCTGTGGTCATTTTCAGAATCGCGATTCTCTGGTTGTGCTCAGAATCACGATACTCTTTCAGTGGACTCAAAATCACGATTGTCTTCAGATTCACAGCATCGCGATTCTTCGCCTAAAAGTTTTCTGAAAGAAACATGATTCTGTGGTCATTCTCAGAATCGCGATTCTCTGGTTGTGCATAGGATCGCGATTCTCTAAGTTTTTCAAAATCACGATTCTCTGGATGTGCTCAAAATCGTGATTCTCACAAATCACGATTTTCAGCCATAAACACGATTGTGATCAAACATGATTCTCTATTGGCAATCACAATTTTCAAAAAACACGATCTTCATACAAAGTCGCGATTTTCATGTCAAAAACATGACTCTAAGAAAACAGGATTTTTAGTGGACTCAAAATCGCAATTCTCTTGAGATTCACAGCATCGCGATTCTCTTGCGATTCACAGCATCGCGAGTCTCTTGAGATTCACAGCATCGCGATTCTCGTGAGATTCACAGCATCACGATACTCTTGAGATTCACAGCATCGCGATTCTCTTGAGATTCACAACATCGCAATTCTCTTGAGATTCAAAAATCATGATTCTCTTTTTTTCGCCTAAAAGTTTTTTGAAAGAAACACGATTCTGTGGTCATTCTCAGAATCGCGATTCTTTGGTTGTGCTCAGAATCGCGATTCGCTAAGTTTTTCAAAAACACGATTCTCTGGATGTGCTCAAAATCGCGATTCTCACAAATCATGATGTGTAGCCAAAAACACGATTGTGATCAAATATGATTCTCTATTGGCAACCACAATTTTCAAAGCACACGATCTTCATACAAAGTCGCGATTTTCATGTCAAAAACACGACTCTGAGAAAACACGATTTTCAGTGGACTCAACAACGTGATTCTGTTGAGATTCACAGTTTCGTGATTCTCTTGAGATTCAAAAATCCGGATTTTCTATTTCGCGCCTAAAAGTTTTCTGAAAGAAACACGATTCTATGGTCATTCTCAGAATCGTGATTCTCTGGTTGTTCTTAGAATTGCGATTCTTTGGTTGTGCTCAGAATCACGATTCTCTCGTTGTGCTCAGAATCGCGATTCTCTTGAGATTCACAGCATCAGGATTGTCTTGAGATTCACAACATTGCGATTCTCTTGAGATTCACAGCATCGCGATTCTCTTGAGATTCAAAAAACACGATTCTCTATTTCCCGCCTAAAATTTTTCTGAAACAAACACGATTTTGTGGTTATTTTTAGAATCGCGATTCTCTGGTTGTGCATAGGATTGCGATTCTCTAAATTTTTCAAATACACGATTCTTTCGATGTGCTCAAAATCACAATTCTCACAAATCACGATTTTCAGCCAAAAACACGATTGTGATCAAATACGATTCTTTGTTGGTAATGCCGATTTTCAAAAAACATAATCTTCATACAAAGTCACGATTTTCATGTCAAAAACACGACTTTGAAAAAACACGATTTCCAATGGACTCAAAATTGCCATTCTCTTGAGATTCACAACATCCTGATTCTCTTGAGATTCACAACATCACGATTCTCTGGAGATTCACAGCATCGCGATACTCTTGAGATTCATAGCATTGCGATTCCCTTGAGATTCACAGCATCGCAATTCTCTTGAGATTCAAAAATCACGATTCTCTATTTTTCGCATAAAAGTTTTCTAAAAGAAACACGATTCTTTGGTAATTCTAAGAATCGCGATTCTCTAGTTCTGCTCAAAATCGCGATTCTCTAAATTTTTCAAAAACATGATTCTCTGGATGTGCTCAAAATCGTGATTCTCAAAAATCACGATTTTCAGCCAAAAACACGATTGTGATCAAACACGATTCTCTGTTGGCAATCGTGATTTTCAGAAAACATGATTTTCATACAAAGTCGCGATTTTCATGTCAAAAACATGACTCTGAGAAAACATGATTTTCAGTGGACTCAAAATCACGATTCTCTTGAGATTCACAGCATTGTGATTCTCTTGAGATTCACAGCATCACGATTCTCTTTAGATTCAAAAAACACGATTCTCTATTTCTTGCCTAAAAGTTTTCTGAAAGAAATACGATTCTGTGGTCATTCTTAGAATCCCGATTCTCTGGTTGTGCTCAGAATCACGATTCTCACAAATCACTGGATGTGCTCAAAATCGCGATTCTCACAAATCACAATTTTCATAAAAAAACACGGTTTTCATCAAACATGATTCTCTGTTGGCAATCATGATTTTCAAAAAACACGATTTTCATACAAAGTCGCGATTTTCATGTCAAAAACATGACTCAAAGAAAACACGATTTTCAGTGGACTCAAAATCGCGATTCTCTTGAGATTCACAGCATCGCGATTCTCTTGAGATTCACAGCATCGCGATTCTCTAGAGATTCACAGCATCGCTATTCTCTTGATTTCACATCATCGTGACTCTCTTGATTTTCACAAAATCGCAAATTTCACATAAAATCGTTATTTTTTCCAAAGGTCTTGTTTGCTTGTTTTGACCCCCCAGGAGCCTGATTTGACATAACTTTTTCATCCAAAGTCGATTTTTTGGGCTCTTTAGCATTTTCTATAAGAAACTTAGGCAAGGATAAACAAAGCATTAGATCTTCTAAGGCTAGTGTCAACCATACAACTAAGTCTTGGGCACAACAACTAAGTGGTTGTCCTTACGTTCTAAAATCTAACACAAGTGACTCAGAAAGGTCTTTTAGCATGGGGAAACCTGCAGGTGCTCAGGAACTGCCCATTTACAAACACCAGAAGCTCCCTATAAGACACAATTGGAATATATTCGGACCAACCGATTAGGTGCTCGCATCTATGAGAATGGCCTAAGGCGATTAGTGGTCCAACTCAAAAATCCAGATCAACCCTTTGGACTTGAACACCCAATGGTCAAGTTCGAAGAGGGTTCATACAATTATAAGGAAGGAACCATGTATGTGGTCACCAACCTACCCGATAGGACCGATGAGTTTGGAAATATCATTCATGAGAATGAGATAGGAGACCTAGAACAAGGAAATGTAGGACAAGGACCCCAGACTCCTAGAGGTAAGTCAGTTTTGACGAGAGTGATCACTCCAGATTGGATCCCTCAAGACAACAAAAGCATAGAACTATTCTTGAGTAGAGAAACAAAGGAAACCTTTTGGAGATTGAAGCCAGGTCAACCTCACCAATTGGGCATAGTCATCATCTACAAGTTCAAAGATCCAGAGATACCAGGCAAAGTTGTCTACCTGGATAACACATCAGAGATTGTGATCAAACACGATTCTTTGTTGGCAATCGCGATTTTCGAAAAACACGATTTTTATACAAAGTCGTTATTTTCATGTCAAAAACAGGACTTTGAGAAAACATAATTTTCAAATCTCAATTTTCAACCAAAAACACGATTATGATCAAAGACGATTCTCTCTTGGTAATCGCGATTTTCAAAAAACATGATTTTTCATACAAAGACGCTATTTTCATGTCAAAAACACGACTATGAGAAAACACGATTTTCAAATCATGATTTTCAGCCAAGAACAGGATTGTGATCAAACACGATTCTCTGTTGGCAATCACGATTTTCAAAAAACACGATTTTCATACAGAGTCGCTATTTTCATGTCAAAAACATGACTCTGAGAAAACACGATTTTCAGTGGACTCAAAATCGTGATTCTCTTGAGATTCACAGCATCGCGATTCTATTGAGATTCACAGCATCGCAATTCTCTTGAGATTCATAGCATCACGATTCTCTTGAGATTCACAGCATCACGATTCTCTTGAGATTCATAGCATCGCGATTCTCTTGAGATTCACAGCATCGTGATTCTCTTGAAATTCACAGCATCACGATTCTCTTGAGATTCACAACATTGATATTCTCTTGAGATTCATAGCATCGCGATTCTCTTGAGATTCAAAAAACACGATTCTCTATTTCCCGCTTAAAAGTTTTCTGAAAGAAACACGATTCTGTGGTCATTTTTAGAATCGCGATTCTCTGGTTGTGCATAGAATCGCGATTCTCTAAGTTTTTCAAAAACACGATTCTCTAAATGTGCTCAAAATCCCGATTCTCACAAATCACGATTTTCATCCAAAAACACGATTGTGATCAAACGCGATTCTCTGTTGGAAATCCCGATTCTCTATTTTCCGCCTAAAAGTTTTCTGAAAGAAACACGATTCTATGGTCATTCTCAAATTCGCGATTCTCTGGTTGTGCTCAGATTCGTGATTCTCTAGTTGTGCTCAGAATCGCAATTCTCTGGTTATGCTCAGAATTGCAATTCTCTTGAGATTCACAGCATCGCGATTCTCTTGATATTCACAGCATTGCGATTCTCTTGAGATTCACACCATCGCGATTCTCTTGAGATTAAAAAAAACACGATTCTCTATTTCCCGCCTAAAATTTTTCTGAAAGAAACACGATTCTGTGGTCATTCTCAAAATCGCGATTCTCTTGAGATTAATAACATCACGATTCTCTCGAGATTCATAGCATTGCAATTCTCTTGAGATTCACAACATCGCGATTCTCTTGGGATTCAAAAACCACAATTCTCTATTTTGTGCCTAAAAGTTTTCTGAAAGAAACACGATTCTGTGGTCATTCTTAGAATCACGATTCTCTGGCTTTGCTCAGAATCACGATTCTCTAAGTTCTTCAAAAACACGATTCTATGGATGTGCTCAAAATCGCGATTCTCACAAATCAAGATTTTCATCCAAAAACACGATTGTGATCAAACGCGATTCTCTGTTGGCAATCACGATTTTCAAAAACATAATTTTCATATAAAATCGTGATTTTCATGTCAAAAACACAACTCTGATAAAACACGATTTTCAGTGGACTCAAAATCGCGATTCTCTTGAGATTCACAACATGGTGATTCTCTTGAGATTCACAGCATCCCGATTCTCTTGAGATTCACAACATCGCGATTCTCTTGAGATTCACAACATTGCGATTCTCTTGAGATTCATAGCATCACGATTCTTATGAGATTCATAGCATCGCGATTGTCTTGAGATTTTTAAGGTTGAGAATAAGTAAGTTCGCCTAGACCCCGAGAGCACCCAAGAACCCTTAGACCCACTCAAGTGATCAAGGCAATGAAGAATTATTTTGACGGGACAACAGATCCTTATGATCATGTGGCCGAGTTCAAACAAGTGTTAAGAGCTGAACAGGTTGAGGATTTGTTCACTGAGTATGAGGCATTTGGTTTGACTCTTAAGGGAACTGCCTTAGCTTGGTTTCAACCACTGAGTAGTTGCAACTATCGCGATATAGGACAGGTGCTAGACGAATTCATTGTAGACTTTTCCAAGAGTGGTATCAGGCATAACACATCATCTTTGATCCACAGTTTCAAGCAGACACCCCAAGAAACAGTGCGACTAGCAGGTAGAAGGTTCAGACAGTACCTAGAAAGATGCCCTGCTCCAGATTTACCAACACCAGCCAAATAAGTGGCTTTGTTCTTAGATGGCTTACTGAGCACAAAGTTAAGATCATATGTGTACTTGAAAGAGCCTAGATCCATAGAAGAGTGTGTGCGGACATGCGTTGACATAGAAGATAATTTGGGTGAGGAGTTAGGATTGTCCAAACTCTATAAGGATTCTGATAGTTCTCCTAGTCATACTTTGAAAATATCCACAAAAATAGATGAGATAGCTGAGCAAGTTGCCAAGAAGCTCGGAGTCCAAAATAGACAAACACAAAGAGTCACCTCATTGAACCTATGTTATACCTTCGGAGGGGACCACATGGCTAACATATGCCCAATGCAAAACCAAAACATTAGAGAAAGGAATGCTCCATATTGCACTATTGAGAGAAAATACACGAACCACATGACTCAAGATTGTCCCTACAATAGGCAGGCGATTCTCTTGAGATTCAAAAAACACGATTCTCTATTTCCCGCCTAAAAGTTTTCTGAAAGAAACGATTCTGTGGTCATTCTCAAAATCGTGATTCTCTGGTTGTGCTTAGAATCACGATACTCTTTCAATGGACTCAAAATCGAGATTGTCTTCAGATTCACAGCATCACGATTCTCTTGAGATCCATAGCGTCGCGATTCTCTTGACATTCACAGCATCGCGATTCTCTTGAGATTCACAACATCACGATTCTCTTGAGATTTAAAAACCGCGATTCTCTATTTTCCGCCTAACTTTTCTGAAAGAAACTAGATTCTATGGTCATTCTCAGAATCACGATTCTCTGGTTGTGCTCAGAATCGCGATTGTCTAAGTTTTTCAAAAACACGATTCTCTGGATGTGCTCGAAATTGTGATTCTCATAAATCATGATTTTCATCCAAAAACACGATTGTGATCAAACGAGATTCTCTGTTGGCAATTGCGATTTTCAAAAAACACGATTTTCATACAAAGTCGTGATTTTCAACTCAAAAACACGACTCTGAGAAAACACGATTTTCAGTGGACTCAAAATCGTGATTCTTTTGAGATTCACAGCACCGCGATTCTCTTGAGATTCACAACATCGCAATTCTCTTGAGATTCACAGCATCGCGATACTCTTGCGATTCACAGCATCACGATTCTCTTGAGATTCACAGCATTGCAATTCTCTTGAGATTCAAAAATCACCATTCTCTATTTTCCGCCTAAAAGTTTTATGAATGAAACACGATTCTATGGTAATTCTTAGAATCGCGATTCTCTAGTTCTGCTCAGAATCATGATTCTCTAAGATTTTCAAAAACATGATTCTCTAGATGTGCTTAAAATTGCAATTTTCACAAATCACGTTTTTCAGCCAAAAACACGATTGTGATCAAACACGATTCTCTGTTGGCAATCGCGATTTTCAAAAAACACGATTTTCATACAAAGTCGCGATTTTCATGTAAAAAACATGACTCTGAGAAAACACGATTTTCAGTGGACTCAAAATCGTGATTCTCTTGAGATTCACAACATCGCGATTCTCTTGAGATTCACAGCATCGTGATTCTCATGAGATTTACAGCATCGCGATTCTCTTGAGATTCATAGCATCACGATTCTCTTAAGATTCACAGCATCGCGATTCACTTGAGATTCACAGCATCGCGATTCACTTGAGATTCACAGCATCGTGATTCTCTTGAGATTCACAGCATCACTATGCTCTTGAGATTCACAGCATCACGATTCTCTTTAGATTCAAAAATCATGATTCTCTATTTTCTGCCTCAAAGTGTTCTAAAAGAAACACGATTCTGTGGTCATTCTCAGCATCGCGATTCTCTGGTTGTGCTCAAAATCACGATTCTCTAAGTTTTTCAAAAACACGATTCTCTAGATTTGCTCAAAATTGCAATTCTCACAAATCATGATTTTCATCCAAAAGCACCATTGTGATCAAACGCGATTCCCTGTTGGCAATCGCGATTTTCAAAAAACATGATTTTCATACAAAGTCACGATTTTCATATCAAAAACACAACTATGAGAAAACATGATTTTCAGTGGACTCAAAATCGCGATTCTCTTGAGATTCACACCATCACAATTCTCTTGAGATTCACACCATCACGGTTCTCTTGAGATTCACAACATCGCGATTCTCTTGAGATTCACAACATCGCGATTCTCTTGAGATTCACAGCATCACGATTCTCTTGAGATTCAAAAATCACAATTCTGTATTTCCCACCTAAAAGTTTTTTGAAAGAAACAGGATTCTATGGTCATTCTCAGAATCGCAGTTCTCTGGTTGTGCTCAGAATCGCAATTCTCTAAGTTTTCAAAATCGCGATTCTCTTCACATTCACATCATCGCGATTCTCTTTAGATTCATAGCATCGCGATTGTCTTGAGATTCAGAGCATCACGATTCTCTTGAGACTCATAGCATTGCGATTCTCTTGAGATTCACAACATCGCGATTCTCTTGAGATTCACAACATCGCGATTCTCTTGAGATTCACAACATCACGATTCTCTTGAGATTCGCAGCATCGCGATTCTCTTGAGATTCACAGCATCGCGATTCTCTTGAGATTCACAACATTGCCATTCTTTTGAGATTCACAGCATTGCGATTCTATTGAGATTCACAGCGTCGCGATTCTCTTGAGATTCAAAAAACACGATTCTCTATTTCCCACCTAAAAGTTTTCTGAAAGAAACACGATTCTGTGGTCATTCTCAGAATCGCGATTCTCTGGTTGTGCTCACAATCGCGATTCTCTAAGTTTTTCAAAAACACGATTCTCTGGATGTGCTCAAAATCACAATTCTCACAAATCACAATTCTCATCCAAAAACACGATTGTCATCAAACGCGATTCTCTGTTGGCAATCGCAATTTTCAAAAAATATGATTTTGATACAAAGTCGCGATTTTCATGTCAAAAACATGACTCTGAGAAAACACGATTTTCAGTGGACTTAAAATCGCGATTCTCTTGAGATTCACAGCATCACGATTCTATTGAAATTCAGAGCATCGTGATTCTCTTGAGATTCAAAGCATCGCGATTCTTTTGAGATTCACAGCATCGCGATTCTCTTGAGATTCACAGCATCGCGATTCTCTTGAGTTTCACAGCATGGCGATTCTCTAGAGATTTAGAGCATCACGATTCTCTTGATTTCACATCATTGCGATTCTCTTGATTTCACAAAATCACGATTTTTACACAAAATCGTGATTTTTTTCAAAGGTCTTGTTTGCTTGTTTTGACCACCAGGAGCCTGATTTGACATAACTTTTTCATCCGAAGTCCATTTTTTGGGCTCTTTAGCGTATTTTATAAGAATAATGCGTTGATTTTTAGATAGACTAATTTGAAGTTGACCCTCAGGTAGGACTAGGGAAGCAAGGGGACTCCAAAGGATGTTGAACCATACCAAGGGGAAATTTTGGACTCTTAACCAAAGCTTATGAACCTGAGATCTGGTAGAAACCTAGGCAAGGATAAACAAAGCATTAGATCTTCTAAGGATAGTGTCAACCATACAGCTAAGTCTTGGGCACAACAACTAAGTGGTTGTCCTTACGTACTAAACTCTGACACAAGTGACTCAGAATTTCAAAAAACATGATTTTCATACAAAGTCGTTATTTTCATGTAAAAAACATGACTCTGAGAAAACATGATTTTCAAATCATGATTTCAGCAAAAAACATGATTGTGATCAAACACGATTCTCTGTTGGCAATCACGATTTTCATACAAAGTCTCTATTTTCATATCAAAAACATGACTCTGAGAAAACATGATTTTCAGTGGACTCAAAATCATGATTCTCACAAATCACGATTCTCAAAAATCACGATTTTCAACTAAAAACACGATTGTGATCAAACATGATTCTCTGTTGGTAACCCCGATTTTCAAAAAACACGATTTTCATACAAAGTCAGGATTTTCATGTCAAAAACACGACTCTCAGAAAACACGATTTTCAGTGGACTCAAAATTGCGATTCTCTTGAGATTCAAAAATCCGGATTCTCTATTTCCGTCTAAAAGTTTTCTGAAAGAAACAGGATTCTGTGGTCATTCCCACAATATCGATTCTTTAGTTGTGCTCAGAATCCTCATTCTCTCGTTGTGCTCAGTATCGTGATTCTCTTGAGATTCACAGCATCGCGATACTCTTGAGATTCACAGCATTGCGATTCTCTTGAGATTCACAACATCACAATTCTCTTGAGATTCAAAAATCGCAATTCTCTATTTTCCGCCTAAAAGTTTTCTGAAAGAAACACGATTCTGTGGTCATTCTCAGAATCGCTATTCTCTGGTTGTGCTCAGAATCATGATTCTCTAAGTTTTTCAAAAACACAATTCTCTGGATGTGTTCAAAATCGCGATTCTCACAAATCACGATTTTCCCTCCACCAAGATCCAATGTTTCCCATGGCCTCCAAGGAGTAGTATCATCTCAAGCTCATGAAGCCCAGAGAGAAAGAACTAGAGAGAGAGAGACATCAAGCGCATAGTCAACAGAGAGATGAATAGGATTTTCCATTGCCTAGACCCTGAGAGCACCCAAGAACCCTTAGATCCACTCAAGTGATCAAGGCAATGAAGAATTATTTTGACGGGACAACAGATCCTTATGATCATGTGGCCGAGTTCAAACAAGTGTTAAGAGCTGAAGAGGTTGAGGATTTGTTCACCGAGTATGAGGCATTTGGTTTGACTCTTAAGGGAACTGCCTTAGCTTGGTTTCAACCACTGAGTAGTCGCAACTATCGTGATATAGGTCAGCTGCTAGAAGAATTCATTGTAGAATTTTCCAAGAGTGGTATCAGGCATAACACATCATCTTTGATCCACAATTTCAAGCAGACACCCCAAGAAACAGTGCGACTAGCAGGTAGAAAGTTCAGACAGTACCTTGAAAGATGCTTACTGAGCACAAAGTTAAGATCATATGTGTACTTGAAAGAGCTTAGATCCATAGAAGAGTGTGTGCCGACGTGCATTGACATAGAAGATAACTTGGGTGAGGAGTTAGGCTTGTCCAAACTCTATAAAGATTCTGATAGTTCTCCTAGTCATACTTCGAAAATCTCCATGGAAATAGATGAGATAGCTGAGCAAGTTGCCAAGAAGCTAGGAGTCCAAAATAGACAAACACAATGAGTCACCTCATTGAACCTATGTTATACCTGCAGAGGGGACCACATGGCTAAAGTATGCCCAATGCAAAACCAAAACATTAGAGAAAGGAATGCTCCATATTGCACTACTGAGAGAAAATACAGGAACCACACGGCTCAAGATTTTCCTTACAATAGGCAGGTGATTCTCTTGAAATTCAAAAAACACGATTCTCTATTTCTCGCCTAAACGTTTTTTGAAACAAACACGATTCTGTGGTCATTTTCAGAATCGCGATTCTCTGGTTGTGCTCAGAATCACGATACTCTTTCAGTGGACTCAAAATCGCGATTGTCTTCAGATTCACAGCACCGCGATTCTCTTGAGATTCACAGCATCGCAATTCTCTTGAGATTCACAGCATTGCGATTCTCTTGAGATTCAAAAATTGCGATTCTCTATTTTTTGCCTAAAAGTTTTCTGAAAGAAACATGATTCTGTGGTCATTCTCAGAATCGCGATTCTCTGGTTGTGCATAGGATCACGATTCTCTAAGTTTTTCAAAATCACGATTCTCTGGATGTGCTCAAAATCGTGATTCTCACAAATCACGATTTTCAGCCATAAACACGATTGTGATCAAACATGATTCTCTATTGGCAATCACAATTTTCAAAAAACACGATCTTCATACAAAGTCGCGATTTTCATGTCAAAAACATGACTCTAAGAAAACACGATTTTCAGTGGACTCAAAATCGCAATTCTCTTGAGATTCACAGCATCGCGATTCTCTTGCGATTATAGCATCGCGAGTCTCTTGAGATTCACAGCATCGCGATTCTCGTGAGATTCACAGCATCACGATACTCTTGAGATTCACAGCATCGCAATTCTCTTGAGATTCACAACATCGCAATTCTCTTGAGATTCAAAAATCATGATTCTCTATTTTTCGCCTAAAAGTTTTCTGAAAGAAACACGATTCTGTGGTCATTCTCAGAATCGCGATTCTGTGGTTGTGCTCAGAATCGTGATTCGCTAAGTTTTTCAAAAACACGATTCTCTGGATGTGCTCAAAATCGTGATTCTCACAAATCACGATGTGTAGCCAAAAACACGATTGTGATCAAATACGATTCTCTGTTGGCAACCGCGATTTTCAAAACACACGATCTTCATACACAGTCACGATTTTCATGTCAAAAACACGACTCTGAGAAAACACGATTTTTAGTGGACTCAACAACGTGATTCTGTTGAGATTCACAGTATCGCGATTCTCTTGAGATTCAAAAATCCAGATTTTCTATTTCGTGCCTAAAAGTTTTCTGAAAGATACACGATTCTATGGTCATTCTCAGAATCGTGATTCTCTGGTTGTTCTTAGAATTGCGATTCTTTGGTTATGCTCAGAATCACGATTCTCTCGTTGTGCTCAGAATCGCGATTCTCTTGAGATTCACAGCATCACGATTGCCTTGAGATTCACAACATTGCGATTCTCTTGAGATTCACAGCATCGCGATTCTCTTGAGATTCAAAAAACACGATTCTCTATTTCCCGCCTAAAATTTTTCTGAAACAAACACGATTTTGTGGTCATTTTTAGAATCGCAATTCTCTGGTTGTGCATAGGATTGTGATTCTCTAAATTTTTCAAAAACACGATTCTTTTGATGTGCTCAAAATCACAATTCTCACAAATCACGATTTTCAGCCAAAAACACGATTGTGATCAAATACGATTCTCTGTTGGTAATGCCGATTTTCAAAAAACATAATCTTCATACAAAGTCGCGATTTTCATGTCAAAAACACGACTCTGAAAAAACACGATTTTCAATGGACTCAAAATTGCCATTCTCTTGAGATTCACAACATCCTGATTCTCTTGAGATTCACAACATCACGATTCTCTTGAGATTCACAGCATCGCGATACTCTTGAGATTCACAGCATTGCGATTCGCTTGAGATTCACAGCATCGCAATTCTCTTGAGATTCAAAAATCACGATTCTCTATTTTTCGCATAAAAGTTTTCTAAAAGAAACACGATTCTTTGGTAATTCTAAGAATCACGATTCTCTAGTTGTGCTCAAAATCGTGATTCTCTAAATTTTTCAAAAACATGATTCTCTGGATGTGCTCAAAATCGTGATTCTCACAAATCACGATTCTCAGCCAAAAACACGATTGTGATCAAACACGATTCTCTGTTGGCAATCGTGATTTTCAGAAAACATGATTTTCATACAAAGTTGCGATTTTCATGTCAAAAACATGACTCTGAGAAAACATGATTTTCAGTGGACTCAAAATCACGATTCTCTTGAGATTCACAGCATTGTGATTCTCTTGAGATTCACAGCATCACGGTTCTCTTTAGATTCAAAAAACACGATTCTCTATTTCTTGCCTAAAAGTTTTTTGAAAGAAATACGATTCTGTGGTCATTCTCAAAATCGCGATTCTCTGGTTGTGCTCAGAATCACGATTCTCACAAATCACAGGATGTGCTCAAAATCGCGATTCTCACAAATCAGGATTTTCATAAAAAAACACGATTTTCATCAAACATGATTCTCTGTTGGCAATCGTGATTTTCAAAAAACACGATTTTCATACAAAGTCGCGATTTTCATGTCAAAAACATGACTCAAAGAAAACACGATTTTCAGTGGACTCAAAATCACGATTCTCTTGAGATTCACAGCATCGCGATTCTCTTGAGATTCACAGCATCGTGATTCTCTAGAGATTCACAGCATCGCTATTCTCTTGATTTCACATCATCGCGACTCTCTTGATTTTCACAAAATCGCAAATTTCACACAAAATCGTTATTTTTTCCAAAGATCTTGTTTGCTTGTTTTGACCCCCTACGAGCCTGATTTGACATAACTTTTTCATCCAAAGTCGATTTTTTGGGCTCTTTAGCGTTTTCTATAAGAAACTTAGGCAAGGATAAACAAAGCATTAGATCTTCTAAGGCTAGTGTCAACCATACAACTAAGTCTTGGGCACAACAACTAAGTGGTTGTCCTTACGTACTAAAATCTAACACAAGTGACTCAGAAAGGTCTTTTAGCATGGGGAAACCTGCAGGTGCTCAGGAACTGCCCATTTACAAACACCAAAAGCTCCCTATAAGACACAATTGGAATATATTCGGACCAACTGATTAGGTGCTCGCATCTATGAGAATGGCCTAAGGCGATTAGTGGTCCAACTCAAAAATCCAGATCAACCCTTTGGACTTGAACACCCAATAGTCAAGTTCGAAGAGGGTTCATACAATTATAAGGAAGGAACCATGTATGTGGTCACCAACCTACCAGATAGGACCGATGAGTTTGGAAATATCATTCATGAGAATGAGATAGGAGACCTACAACAAGGAAATGTAGGACAAGGACCCCAGACTTCTAGAGGTAAGTCAGTTTTGACCAGAGTGATCACTCCAGATTGGATCCCTCAAGACAACAAAAGCATAGAACTATGCTTGAGTAGAGAAACAAAGGAAACCTTTTGGAGATTGAAGCCAGGTCAACCTCACCAATTGGGCATAGTCATCATCTACGAGTTCAAAGATCCAGAGATACCAGGCAAAGTTGTCTACCTGGATAACACATTAGAGATTGTGATCAAACACGATTCTCTGTTGGCAATCGCGATTTTCGAAAAACACGATTTTTATACAAAGTCGTTATTTTCATGTCGAAAACACGACTTTGAGAAAACATAATTTTCAAATCTCAATTTTCAGCCAAAAACACGATTATGATCAAACACGATTCTCTCTTGGTAATCGCGATTTTCAAAAAACATGATTTTCATACAGAGACGCTATTTTCATGTCAAAAACACGACTATGAGAAAACACGATTTTCAAATCATGATTTTCAGCCAAGAACAGGATTGTGATCAAACACGATTCTCTGTTGGCAATCACGATTTTCAAAAAACAGGATTTTCATACAAAGTCGCTATTTTCATGTCAAAAACATGACTCTGAGAAAACACGATTTTCAGTGGACTCAAAATCGTGATTCTCTTGAGATTCACAGCATCGCGATTCTCTTGAGATTCACAGCATCGCAATTCTCTTGAGATTCATAGCATCGCGATTCTCTTGAGATTCACAGCATCACGATTCTCTTGAGATTCACAGCATCGCGATTCTCTTGAGATTCGCAGCATCGCGATTCTCCTGAGATTCACAGCATCGCGATTCTCTTGAGATTCACAACATTGCCATTCTTTTGAGATTCACAGCATTGCGATTCTATTGAGATTCACAGCATCGTGATTCTCTTGAGATTCAAAAAACACGATTCTCTATTTCCCACCTAAAAGTTTTCTGAAAGAAACACGATTCTGTGGTCATTCTCAGAATCGCGATTCTCTGGTTGTGCTCACAATCGCGATTCTCTAAGTTTTTCCCGCCTAAAATTTTTCTAAAGGAAACACGATTCTGTGGTCATTCTCAAAATCGCGATTCTCTTGAGATTAATAACATCGCGATTCTCTCGAGATTCATAGCATCGCAATTCTCTTGAGATTCACAACATCGCGATTCTCTTGGGATTCAAAAACCACAATTCTCTATTTTTTGCCTAAAAGTTTTCTGAAAGAAACACGATTCTGTGGTCATTTTCAGAATCGCGATTCTCTGGTTGTGCATAGAATCACGATTCTCTAAGTTTTTCAAAAACACGATTCTCTGAATGTGTTCAAAATCCCGATTCTCACAAATCACGATTTTCATCCAAAAACACGATTGTGATCAAACGCGATTCTCTGTTGGAAATCCCGATTCTCTATTTTCCGCATAAAAGTTTTCTTAAAGAAACACGATTCTATGGTCATTCTCAGAATCGCGATTCTCTGGTTGTGCTCAGATTCGTGATTCTCTAGTTGTGCTCAGAATCGTGATTCTCTGGTTGTGCTCAGAATTGCAATTCTCTTGAGATTCACAGCATCGCGATTCTCTTGAGATTCACAGCATTGCAATTCTCTTGAGATTCATAGCATCGCGATTCTCTTGAGATTAAAAAAAACACGATTCTCTATTTCCCGCCTAAAAGTTTTCTGAAAGAAACATGATTCTATGGTCATTCTCAGAATCTCAATTCTCTTGAGATTCATAACATCGCGATTCTCTCGAGATTCATAGCATCGCAATTCTCTTGAGATTCACAACATGGCGATTCTCTTGGGATTCAAAAACCACAATTCTCTATTTTCTGCCTAAAAGTTTTCTGAAAGAAACAGGATTCTGTGGTCATTCTCAGAATCGAGATTCTCTCGCTGTGCTCAGAATCGCGATTCTCTAAGTTTTTCAAAAACACGATTCTCTGGATGTGCTCAAAATCGTGATTCTCACAAATCACGATTTTCATTCAAAAACACGATTGTGATCAAACGTGATTCTCTGTTGGCAATCGCGATTTTCAAAAATACAATTTTCATATAAAATCGTGATTTTCATGTTAAAAACACAACTCTGATAAAACACGATATTCAGTGGACTCAAAATCACAATTCTCTTGAGATTCACAACATGGCGATTCTCTTGAGATTCACAGCATCGCGATTCTCTTGAGATGCACAATATCGCGATTCTCTTGAGATTCACAGCATTGCGATTCTCTTGAGATTCACAGCATCACGATTCTTATGAGATTCATAGCATCGTGATTGTCTTGAGATTTTGAAGGTTGAGAATAAGTAACTTCGCACTTAGTCGTGTCAAACGACTTCCTTCATATACATGCTTTAGACATTCCTCTCGAAGATATTTCTCATTTTTAGAAATATCAATGCTCTCACTGTCATTTTGATACCAATCCTCAATAGAATCTGCCATGCCATCATCTTCATCATTGTCACACAAATCTTGTACTTTATCGTCTTTTGAATATAGATCTTTCAACTTTGCATATTGCACAGGATTAGTTTTGCATAGCCTCCTCATGGAAGCTTCTGATAAATGAGGTCTTACTGGTAATTGTGAATGCTGTGGATGAATATCATCAATATCATACGTTGGAATCTACACATATAAATAAAACTCATTAGTATTCCATAAATGAATAAAAAGTAAACTTTAAATATAAAATTAAGTTTATAACTTATTAAATATGGATAGAAAATTTTTATTCTCTCTAGGTAAAAGGTGCTCCTGGAGGTCTACGCCATCCATAATTCACTAATAGTTCATCACCACCATGTAATGTAGTAATAGCATTGAAAACTATGTATCTTGATACATCTCTACTCATGTATGGTGATTCATGACTATTTTCATGCTCCTCAAATGTGCAATTAGCCCTTGAACTATTATGTAACCCTTGACTACTATTTGTTAATGCTATATTTCCATGTGTGTAAGATCTTCCATCAATATATAATCTTTCATTTTCTGCATGTAAACTGCTTCTACTAGTAAGGGATGTTGTGTTCAAGCATATTCCATAAGTACTCATGCTTTGAACCTGAAGCTCCCTATAAGACACAATTGGAATATATTCGGACCAACCGATTAGGTGCTCGCATCTATGCGGATGGCCTAAGGCGATTAGTGGTCCAACTCAAAAATCCAGATCAACCCTTTGGACTTGAACACCCGGTGGTCAAGTTCGAAGAGGGTTCATACATTGATAAGGAAGAAACCATGTATGTGGTCACCAACCTACCAGATAGGACCGATGAGTTTGGAAATATCATTCATGAGAATGAGATAGGAGACCTACAACAAGGAAATGTACGACAAGGACCCCAAACTCCTAGAGGTAAGTCAGTTTTGACCAGAGTGATCACTCTAGATTGGATCCATCAAGACAACAAAAGCATAGAACTACTCTTGAATAGAGAAACATAGGAAGCCTTTTGGAGATTCAAGCCAGGTTAACCTAGCCAATTGGTCAACCTAGCCAGGTCATCATCTACGAGTTCAAGGATCCAGAGATACCAGGAAAAGTTGTCTACCTGTATAACACATCAAAGAAGATGTTCTTGGTAATAGAACACGATAGACATGCATATACTTGGAAGAGTGAATTGATTTTCCCTCCACCAAGATCCAATGTTTCCCATGGCCTCCAAGGAGTCGGATCATCTCAAGCTCATGAAGCCTAGAGAGAAAGAACTAGAGTGAGAGACATCAAGCGCATAGTCAACAGAGAGATGAACAGGATTTTCCATTGCCTAGACCCCGAGAGCACCCAAGAACCCTTAGACCCACTCAAGTGATCAAGGCAATGAAGAATTATTTTGACGGGACAACAGATCCTTATGATCATGTGGCCGAGTTCAAACAAGTGTTAAGAGCTGAATAGGTTGAGGATTTGTTCACCGAGTATGAGGCATTTGGTTTGACTCTTAAGGGAACTGCGTTAGCTTGGTTTCAACCACTGAGTAGTCGCAACTATTGCGATATAGGACAGGTGCTAGACGAATTCATTGTAGAATTTTCCAAGAGTGGTATCAGGCATAACACATCATCTTTGATCCACAGTTTCAAGCAGACACCCCAAGAAACAGTGCGACTAGCAGATAGAAGGTTCGGACAGTACCTAGAAAGATGCCCTACTCCAAATTTACCAACACCAGCCAAATAAGTGGCTTTGTTCTTAGATGGCTTACTGAGCACAAAGTTAAGATCATATGTGTACTTGAAAGAGCCTAGATCCATAGAAGAGTGTGTGCGGACATGCATTGACATAGAAGATAATTTGGGTGAGGAGTTAGGATTTTCCAAACTCTATAAGGATTCTGATAGTTCTCCTAGTCATACTTTGAAAATCTCCACAAAAATAGATGAGATAGCTGAGCAAGTTGCCAAGAAGCTGGGAGTCCAAAATAGACAAACACAAAGAGTCACCTCATTGAACCTATGTTATACCTTCGGAGGGGACCACATGGCTAATGTATGCCCAATGCAAAACCAAAACATTAGAGAAAGGAATGCTCCATATTGCACTATTGAGAGAAAATACACGAACCACACGGCTCAAGATTGTCCCTACAATAGGCAGGCGATTCTCTTGAGATTCAAAAAATACGATTCTCTATTTCCCGACTAAAAGTTTTGTGAAAGAAACACGATTCTATGGTCATTCTCAAAATCGCGATTCTCTGGTTGTGCTCAGAATCATGATACTCTTTTAGTGGACTCAAAATCGTGATTGTCTTCAGATTCACAGCATCACGATTCTCTTGAGATTCATAGCATCGCGATTCTCTTGACATTCACAGCATCCCGATTCTCTTGAGATTCACAACATCGCGATTCTCTTGAGATTTAAAAACCGTGATTCTCTATTTTCCCCCTAAAACTCTTTTGAAAGAAACTAGATTCTATGGTCATTCTCAGAATCACAATTCTCTTGTTGTGCTCAGAATCGTGATTCTCTAAGTTTTTCAAAAACACGATTCTCTGGATGTGCTCGAAATTGCGATTCTCATAAATCACGATTTTCATCCAAAAACACGATTGTGATCAAACGCAATGCTCTGTTGGCAATCGCGATTTTCAAAAAACATGATTTTCATACAAAGTTGTGATTTTCATGTCAAAAACACGACTCTGAGAAAACACGATTTTCAGTGGAATCAAAATCGTGATTCTTTTGAGATTCACAGCATCGCGATTCTCTTGAGATTTACAGCATCGCAATTCTCTTGAGATTCACAGCATCGCGATACTCTTGAGATTCACAGCATCGCGATTCTCTTGAGATTCACAGCATCGCAATTCTCTTGAGATTCAAAAATCACAATTCTCTATTTTCCGCCTAAAATTTTTATGAAAGAAACACGATTCTGTGGTCATTCTCAGAATCGCGATTCTCTGGTTGTGCTCAAAATCATGATTCTCTAAGTTTTTCAAAAACATGATTCTCTGGATGTGCTTAAAATCACAATTTTCACAAATCACGTTTTTCAGCCAAAAACACGATTGTGATCAAACACGATTCTCTATTGGCAATCGCGATTTTCAAAAAACATGATTTTCATACAAAGTCGCGATTTTCATGTAAAAAACATGACTTTGAGAAATCACAATTTTCAGTGGACTCAAAATCGTGATTCTCTTGAGATTCACAGCGTCGCGATTCTCTTGAGATTCACAGCATTGCCATTCTCATGAGATTTACAACATCGCGATTCTATTGAGATTCATAGCATCGCGATTCTCTTAAGATTCATAGCATCGCGATTCACTTGAGATTCACAGCATCACGATTCACTTGAGATTCACAGCATCGCGATTCTCTTTAGATTCACAACATCACTATGCTCTTGAGATTCACAGCATCACGATTCTCTTTAGATTCAAAAATCGTGATTCTCTATTTTTTGCGTCAAAGTGAACTAAAAGAAACACGATTCTGTGGTCATTCTCAGCATCGCGATTCTCTTGAGATTCATAGCATCGCGATTCTCTGGTTGTGCTCAAAATCATGATTCTCTAAGTTTTTCAAAAACACGATTCTCTGGATGTGCTCAAAATTGCAATTCTCACAAATCATGATTTTCATCCAAAAGCACGATTGTGATCAAACGTGATTCTCTGTTGGCAATCACGATTTTCAAAAAACATGATTTTCATACAAAGTCACGATTTTCATATAAAAAACACAACTATGAGAAAACCTTATTTTCAGTGGACTCAAAATCACGATTCTCTTGAGATTCAGACCATCACGATTCTCTTGAGATTCACAACATCACGATTTTCTTGAGATTCACAACATCGCCATTCTTTTGAGATTCACAACATCACGATTCTCTTGAGATTCAAAAATCACAATTCTCTATTTTCCGCCTAAATTTTTTTTGAAAGAAACTGGATTCTATGGTCATTCTCAGAATCGCGGTTCTCTAGTTGTGCTCAGAATCGCGATTCTCTAAGTTTTTCAAAATCGCGATTCTCTTGAGATTCACATCATCGCGACTCTCTTTAGATTCATAGCATCGCAATGGTTTTGACATTCAGAGCATCGCGATTCTCTTGAGAGTCATAGCATCGCGATTCTCTTAAGATTCACAACATCGCGATTCTCTTGAGATTCACAGCATCGTGATTCTCTTGAGATTCACAGCATTGCGATTCTCTTGAGATTCACAACATCACGATTCTCTTGAGATTCGCAGCATCGCGATTCTCTTGAGATTCACAGCATCGCGATTCTCTTGAGATTCACAACATTGCCATTCTTTTGAGATTCACAGCATTGCGATTCTATTGAGATTCACAGCGTCGCGATTCTCTTGACACAAGTGAGTCAGAAAAATTTCAAAAAACACGATTTTCATACAAAGTCGCTATTTTCATGTAAAAAACATGACTCTGAGAAAACATGATTTTCAAATCATGATTTGAGCAAAAACACGATTATGATCAAACACGATTCTTTGTTGGCAATCGTGAGTTTCAGAAAACACGATTTTCATACAAAGTCTCTATTTTCATATTAAAAACATGACTCTCAGAAAACATGATTTTCAGTGGACTCAAAATCGAGATTCTTACAAATCACGATTCTCACAAATCACAATTTTCAACCAAAAACATGATTGTGATCAAACACGATTCTCTGCTGGGAACCGCGATTTTCAAAAAACATGATCTTCATACAAAGTCAGGATTTTCATGTCAAAAACATGACTCTCAGAAAACACGATTTTCAGTGGACTCAAAATTGCGATTCTCTTGAGATTCAGAATATCGCGATTCTCTTGAGATTCAAAAATCCGGATTCTCTATTTCCCATCTAAAAGTTTTCTGAAAGAAACATGATTCTATGGTCATTCCTAGAATATCGATTCTTTAGTTGTGCTTAGAATCTTGATTCTCTCGTTGTGCTCAGTATCGCGATTCTCTTGAGATTCACAGCATCGCGATACTCTTGAGATTCACAGCATTGCGATTCTCTTGAGATTCACAACATCATAATTCTCTTGAGATTCAAAAATCACGATTCTCTATTTTCCGCCTAAAAGTTTTCTGAAAGAAACACGATTCTGTGGTCATTCTCAGGAACGCTATTCTCTGGTTGTGCTCAGAATCGTGATTCTCTAAGTTTTTCAAAATAACGATTCTCTGGATGTGCTCAAAATCGCGATTCTCACAAATCACGATTTTCATCCAAAAACACGATTGTGATCAAACGCGATTCTCTATTGGCAATCGCGATTTTCAAAAAACACGATTTTCATACAAAGTCGCAATTTTCATGTCAGAAACACAACTATGAGAAAACACGATTTCCAATGCACTCAAAATCGCCATTGTCTTGAGATTCAGAGCATCGCAATTCTCTTGAGATTCACAGTATCACGATTCTCTTGAGATTCACAGCATCGCGATTCCCTTGAGATTCACAACATCGCGGATCTCTTAAGATTCACAGCATCGCGATTCTCTTGAGATTCACAGCATCGCAATTCTTTTGAGATTTAAAAAACACAATTCTCTATTTCCCGCATAAAAGTTTTTTGAAAGAAACACGATTCTGTGGTCATTCTCAGAATCACGATTCTCTTGAGATTCATAACATCGCGATTCTATTGAGATTCATAGCATCGCAATTCTCTTGAGGTTCACAACATCGCGATTCTCTTGAGATTCAAAAATCACAATTCTCTATTTTCCGCCTAAAAGTTTTATGAAAGAAACATGATTCTGTGGTCATTCTCAGAATCGCGATTCTCTGGTTGTGCTCAGAATCGTGATTCTCGAAGTTTTTCAAAAACACGATTCTCTGGATGTGCTCAAAATCGCCATTCTCATAAATCATGATTTTCATCCAAAAACACGATTGTGATCAAACGTGTTTCTCTTTTGGCAATCGCGATTTTCAAAAAACACGATTTTCATATAAAGTCGCGATTTTCATGTAAAAAACACAACTCTGATAAAATACGATTTTTAGTGGACTCAAAATCGCGATTCTCTTGAGATTCAAAGCATCGTGATTCTCTTGAGATTCAGAGCATCGCGATTGACAGCATCACGATTCTCTTGAGATTCATAGCATCGCGATTGTCTTGAGATTTTGAAGGTTGAGAATAATTAAGCTCGCACTTAGTTGTGTCAAATGACTTCCTTCATATACATGCTTTAGACATTCCTCTCGAAGATATTTCTCATTTTTAGAAATATCAATGCTCTCATTATCATTTTGATACCAATCCTCAATAAAATCTGCCATGCCATCATCTTCATCATTGTCACATAAATCTTGTACTTATCGTCTTTTGAATATAGATCTTTCAACTTTGCATATTGCACAGGATTAGTTTTGCGTAGCCTCCTCATGGAAGCTTTTGATAAATGAGGTCTTACTGGTAATTGTGAATGTTGTGGATGAATATCATCAATATCATACGTTGGAATCTACACATATAAATAAAACACATATATCATACGTTAAGATCATATGTGTACTTGAAAGAGCCTAGATCCATAGAAGAGTGTGTGCGGACATGCATTGACATAGAAGATAATTTGGGTGAGGAGTTAGGATTTTCCAAACTCTATAAGGATTCTGATAGTTCTCCTAGTCATACTTTGAAAATCTCCACAAAAATAGATGAGATAGCTGAGCAAGTTGCCAAGAAGCTGGGAGTCCAAAATAGACAAACACAAAGAGTCACCTCATTGAACCTATGTTATACCTTCGGAGGGGACCACATGGCTAACGTATGCCCAATGCAAAACCAAAACATTAGAGAAAGGAATGCTCCATATTGCACTATTGAGAGAAAATACACGAACCACACGGCTCAAGATTGTCCCTACAATAGGCAGGCGATTCTCTTGAGATTCAAAAAATACGATTCCCTATTTCACGCCTAAAAGTTTTCTGAAAGAAACACGATTCTATGGTCATTCTCAAAATCGCGATTCTCTGGTTGTGCTCAGAATCACGATACTCTTTCAGTGGACTCAAAATCATGATTGTCTTCAGATTCACAGCATCACGATTCTCTTGAGATTCATAGCATCGCGATTCTCTTGACATTCACAGCATCGTGATTCTCTTGAGATTCACAACATGGCGATTCTCTTGAGATTTAAAAACCGCGATTCTCTATTTTCCCCCTAAAACTCTTCTGAAAGAAACTAGATTCTATGGTCATTCTCAGAATCACGATTCTCTTGTTGTGCTCAGAATCGCGATTCTCTAAGTTTTTCAAAAACACGATTCTCTAGATGTGCTCAAAATTGGGATTCTCATAAATCACGATTTTCATCCAAAAACACGATTGTGATCAAACGCGATTCTCTGTTGGCAATCGCGATTTTCAAAAAACATGAGTTTCATACAAAGTCGTGATTTTCATGTCAAAAACACGACTCTGAGAAAACACGATTTTCAGTGGAATCAAAATCGTGATTCTTTTGAGATTCACAGCACCGCGATTCTCTTGAGATTTACAGCATCGCAATTCTCTTGAGATTCACAGCATCGCGATACTCTTGAGATTCACAGCATCGCGATTCTCTTGAGATTCACAGCATCGCAATTCTCTTGAGATTCAAAAATCACGATTCTCTATTTTCCGCCTAAAAGTTTTATGAAAGAAACACGATTCTGTGGTCATTCTCAGAATCGCGATTCTCTGGTTGTGCTCAAAATCATGATTCTCTAAGTTTTTCAAAAACATGATTCTCTGGATGTGCTTAAAATCGCAATTTTCACAAATCACGCTTTTCAGCCAAAAACACGATTGTGATCAAACACGATTCTCTCTTGGCAATCACGATTTTCAAAAAACATGATTTTCATACAAAGTCGCGATTTTCATGTAAAAAACATGACTCTGAGAAAACACGATTTTCAGTGGACTCAAAATCGTGATTCTCTTGAGATTCACAGCATCGCGATTCTCTTGAGATTCACAGCATCGCGATTCTCATGAGATTTACAGCATCGCGATCCTATTGAGATTCATAGCATCGCGATTCTCTTAAGATTCATAGCATCGGGATTCACTTGAGATTCACAGCATCGCGATTCACTTGAGATTCACAGCATCGCGATTCTCTTTAGATTCACAACATCACTATGCTCTTGAGATTCACAACATCACGATTCTCTTTAGATTCAAAAATCGTGATTCTCTATTTTCTGCGTCAAAGTGAACTAAAAGAAAAACGATTCTGTGGTCATTCTCAGCATCGCGATTCTCTTGAGATTCATAGCATCGCGATTCTCTGGTTGTGCTCAAAATCACGATTCTCTAAGTTTTTCAAAAACACGATTCTCTGGATGTGCTCAAAATTGCAATTCTCACAAATCACGATTTTCATCCAAAAGCACGATTGTGATCAAACGCGATTCTCTGTTGGCAATCACGATTTTCAAAAAACATGATTTTCATACAAAGTCACGATTTTCATATCAAAAACACAACTATGAGAAAACCTTATTTTCAGTGGACTCAAAATCGCGATTCTCTTGAGATTCACACCATCACGATTCTCTTGAGATTCACAACATCACGATTTTCTTGAGATTCACAACATCGTGATTCTCTTGAGATTCACAACATCACGATTCTCTTGAGATTCAAAAATCACAATTCTCTATTTTCTGCTTAAAAGTTTTTTGAAAGAAACTGGATTCTATGGTCATTCTCAGAATCGCGGTTCTCTAGTTGTGCTCAGAATCGCGATTCTCTAAGTTTTCCAAAATCGCGATTCTCTTGAGATTCACATCATCGCGACTCTGTTTAGATTCATAGCATCGCGTTTGTCTTGACATTCATAGCATCGCGATTCTCTTGAGATTCATAGCATCGCGATTCTCTTGAGATTCACAACATCGCGATTCTCTTGAGATTCACAGCATCGCGATTCTCTTGAGATTCACAGCATTGCGATTCTCTTGAGATTCACAACATCACGATTCTCTTGAGATTCGCAACATCGCAATTCTCTTGAGATTCACAGCATCGCGATTCTCTTGAGATTCACAACATTGCCATTCTTTTGAGATTGAGAGCATTGCGATTCTATTGAGATTCACAGCGTCGCGATTCTCTTGAGATTCAAAAAACACGATTCTCTATTTCCCACCTAAAAGCTTTCTGAAAGAAACACGATTCTGTGGTCATTCTCAGAATCGCGATTCTGTGGTTGTGCTAACAATCGCGATTCTCTAAGTTTTTCAAAAACACGATTCTCTGGATGTGCTTAAAACCGCAATTCTCACAAATCACGATTCTCATCCAAAAACACGATTGTCATCAAACGCGATTCTCTGTTGGCAATCGCGATTTTCAAAAAATACGATTTTGATACAAAGTCGCGATTTTCATGTCAAAAGCATGACTCTGAGAAAAACGATTTTCAGTGGACTTAAAATCGCGATTCTCTTGAGATTCACAGCATCACAACTCTATTGAAATTCAGAGCATCGCGATTCTCTTGAGATTCAAAGAATCGTGATTCTTTTGAGATTCACAGCATCGCGATTCTCTTGAGATTCACAGCATCGCGATTCTCTTGAGTTTCATAGCATGGCAATTCTCTAGAGATTCAGAGCATCACAATTCTCTTGATTTCACATTATTGCGATTCTGTTGATTTCATAAAATCGCGATTTTTACATAAAATCGTGATTTTTTTCAAAGGTCTTGTTTGCTTGTTTTGACCACCACGAGCCTGATTTGACATAACTTTTTCATCCGAAGTCCATTTTTTGGGCTCTTTAGCGTATTTTATAAGAATAATGCGTTGATTTTCAGATAGACTAATTTGAAGTTGACCCTCAGGTAGGACTAGGGAACCAAGGGGACTCCAAAGGATGTTGAACCATACCAAGGGGAAATTTTGGACTCTTAACCAAAGCTTATGAACCTGAGATCTGGTAGAAACCTAGGCAAGGATAAACAAAGCATTAGATCTTCTAAGGATAGTGTCAACCATACAGCTAAGTCTTGGGCACAACAACTAAGTGGTTGTTCTTACGTACTAAACTCTGAAACAAGTGACTCAGAATTTCAAAAAACACGATTTTCATACAAAGTCGCTATTTTCATGTAAAAAACATGACTCTGAGAAAACATGATTTTCAAATCATGATTTCAGCAAAAACACGATTGTGATCAAACACGATTCTCTATTGGCAATCGCGAGTTTCAAAAAACACGATTTTCATACAAAGTCTCTATTTTCATATAAAAAACATGACTCTGAGAAAACACGATTTTCAGTGGACTCAAAATCGAGATTCTTACAAATCACGATCTCACAAATCACAATTTTCAACCAAAAACACGATTGTGATCAAACACGATTCTCTATTGGGAACCGCGATTTTCAAAAAACACGATCTTCATACAAAGTCAGGATTTTCATGTCAAAAACATGACTCTCAGAAAACACGATTTTCAGTGGACTCAAAATTGTGATTCTCTTGAGATTCAGAATATCGCGATTCTCTTGAGATTCAAAAATCCGGATTCTCTATTTCCCGTCTAAAAGTTTTCTGAAAGAAACACGATTCTGTGGTCATTCCTAGAATATCGATTCTTTAGTTGTGCTCAAAATCCTATTTCTCTCGTTGTGCTCAGTATCGCGATTCTCTTGAGATTCACAGCATCGCGATACTCTTGAGATTCACAGCATTGCGATTCTCTTGAGATTCACAACATCATAATTCTCTTGAGATTCAAAAATCACGATTCTCTATTTTCCGCCTAAAAGTTTTCTGAAAGAAACACGATTCTGTGGTCATTCTCAAAATCGCTATTCTCTGGTTGTGCTCAGAATCGTGATTCTCTAAGTTTTTCAAAAACACGATTGTCTCGATGTGCTCAAAATCGCGATTCTCACAAATCACGATTTTCATCCAAAAACACAATTGTGATCAGACGCGATTCTCTGTTGGCAATTGCGATTTTCAAAAAACACGATTTTCATACAAAGTCGCAATTTTCATGTCAGAAACACAACTCTGAGAAAACACGATTTTCAATGCACTCAAAATCGCGATTGTCTTGAGATTCAGAGCATCACAATTCTCTTGAGATTCACAGTATCGCGATTCTCTTGAGATTCACAACATCGCGATTCCCTTGAGATTCACAGCATCGCGGATCTCTTAAGATTCATAGCATCGCGATTCTCTTGAGATTCACAGCATCGCAATTCTTTTGAGATTTAAAAAACACGATTCTCTATTTCCCGCATAAAAGTTTTCTGAAAGAAACACGATTCTGTGGTCATTCTCAGAATCACGATTCTCTTGAGATTCATAACATCGCGATTCTATTGAGATTCATAGCATCGCAATTCTCTTGAGACTCACAACATCGTGATTCTCTTGAGATTCAAAAATCACAATTCTCTATTTTCCGCCTAAAAGTTTTATGAAAGGAACACGATTCTGTGGTCATTCTCAGAATCGCGATTCTTTGGTTGGGCTCAGAATCGCGATTCTCGAAGTTTTTCAAAAACACGATTCTCTGGATGTGCTCAAAATTGCCATTCTCATAAATCATGATTTTCATCCAAAAACACGATTGTGATCAAACGTGTTTCTCTTTTGGCAATCACGATTTTCAAAAAACACGATTTTCATATAAAGTCGCGATTTTCATGTAAAAAACACAACTCTGATAAAACACGATTTTCAGTGGACTCAAAATCGCGATTCTCTTGAGATTCACAGCATCGTGATTCTCTTGAGATTCAGAGCATTGCAATTCTCTTGAGATTCACAGCATCACGATTCTCTTGAGATTCATAGCATCGCGATTGTCTTGAGATTTTGAAGGTTGAGAATAATTAAGCTCGCACTTAGTCGTGTCAAACGACTTCCTTCATATACATGCTTTAGACATTCCTCTCGAAGATATTTCTCATTTTTAGAAATATCAATGCTCTCATTGTCATTTTGATACCAATCCTCAATAAAATGTGCCATGCCATCATCTTCATCATTGTCACACAAATCTTGTACTTTATCGTCTTTTGAATATAGATCTTTCAACTTTGCATATTGCACAGGATTAGTTTTGCGTAGCCTCCTCATGGAAGCTTTTGATAAATGAGGTCTTACTGGTAATTGTGAATGTTGTGGATGAATATCATCAATATCATACGTTGGAATCTACACATATAAATAAAACTCATTAGTATTCCATAAATGAATAAAAAGTAAACTTTAAATATAAAATTTAGTATATAACTTATTAAATATGGATAGAAATCTTTTAATCTCTCTAGGTAAAAGGTTCTCTTAGAGGTCTACGCCATACATAATTCACCAATAGTTCATCACGAGCATGTAATGTAGTAATAGCATTGACAACTATGTATCTTGATACATCTCTACTCATGTATGGTGATTCATGACTATTTTCATGCTCCTCAAATGTGCAATTAGTCCTTGAACTTTACGTAACCCTCGACTACTATTTATTAAACCTGCTATATTTCCATGTGTGTAAGGTCTTCCATCAATATATAATCTTTCATTTTTTGCATGTAAAATCCTTCTACTAGTAAGGGATGCTGCGTTCAAGAATATTCCATAAGTACTCATGCTTTGAACCTGAAGCTCCCTATAAGACACAATTGGAATATATTCGGACCAACCGATTAGGTGCTCGCATCTAAGAGGGGCCTAAGGCGATTAGTGGTCCAACTCAAAAATCCAGATCAACCCTATGGACTTGAACACCCGATGGTCAAGTTGGAAGAGGGTTCATACATTGATAAGGAAGGAACCATGTATGTGGTCACCAACCTCCCAGATAGGACCGATGAATTTGGAAATATCATTCACGAGAATGAGATAGGAGACTTAGAACAAGGAAATGAAGGACAAGGACCCTAGACTCCTAGAGGTAAGTGAGTTTTGACTAGAGTGATCACTCCAGATTGGATCCCTCAAGACAACAAAAGCATAGAACTATTCTTGAATAGAGAAACATAGGAAGCCATTTGGAGATTCAAGCCAGGTCAACCTAGCGAATTGGGCATAGTCATCATCTACGAGTTCAAGGATCGAGAGATACCAGGCAGAGTTGTCTACCTGGATAACACATCAAAGAAGATGTTCTTGGTAATAGAACACGATAGACATGCATATACTTGGAAGAGTGAATTGATTTTCCCTCCACCAAGATCTAATGTTTCCCATGGCCTCCTAGGAGTAGGATCATCTCAAGCTCATGAAGCCCAGAGAGAAAGAACTAGAGAGAGACCTGAGGTACGTTCTGCACACACCGTGGGTACGAATAGATCAAGATTTGAAAATGAAAGACCTAAAAGAGAGAGACATCAAGTGCATAGTCAACAAAGACATGAACAGGATTTTCCATTGCCTAGACCCCGAGAGCACCCAAGAACCCCTAGACCCACTCAAGTGATCAAGGGAATGAAGAATTATTTTGAAGGCACAAGAGATCCTTATGATCATGTGGCCGAGTTCAAACAAGTGTTAAGAGCTGAACACGTTGAGGATTTGTTCACCGAGTATGAGGCATTTGGTTTGATTCTTAAGGGAACTGCCTTAGCTTGGTTTCAACCACTAAGTAGTCGCAACTATCGCGATATAGGAGAGTTTCTAGACAAATTCATTGTAGAATTTTCCAAGAGTGGTATCAGGCATAACACATCATCTTTGATCCACAGTTTCAAGCAGACACCCCAAGAAATAGTGCGACTAGCAGGTAGAAGGTTGAGACAGTACCTAGAAAGATGCCCTGCTCCAGAGTTACCCACACCAGCCAAATAAGTGGCTTTGTTCTTAGATGGCTTAGTGAGCACAAAGTTAAGATCATATGTGTACTTGAAAGAGCCTAGATCCATAGAAGAGTGTGTGCGGACATGCATTGACATAGAAGATAACTTGGGTGAGGAGTTAGGATTGTCCAAACTCTATAAGGATTCTGATAGTTCTCCTAGTCATACTTTGAAAATCTCCACGAAAATAGATGAGATAGATGAGCAAGTTGCCAAGAAGCTGGGAGTCCAAAATAGACAAACACAAAGAGTCACCTCATTGAACCTATGTTATACCTGCGGAGGGGACCACATGGCTAACGTATGCCCAATGCAAAACCAAAAGATTAGAGAAAGGAGTGCTCCATATTGCACTATTGAGAGGAAATACACGAACCACACGACTCAAGATTGTCCCTGCAATAGGCAGGCGATTCTCTTGAGATTCAAAAAACACAATTCTCTATTTCCCGCCTAAAAGTTTTCTAAAAGAAACACGATTCTGTGGTCATTCTCAAAATCGCGATTCTCTGGTTGTGCTCAGAATCGTGATTGTCTCGTTGTGCTCAGAATCACGATACTCTTTCAGTGGACTAAAAATTGCGATTGTCTTCAGATTCACAGCATCACGATTCTCTTGAGATTCATAGCATCGCGATTCTCTTGAGATTCTCTATTTCCCGTCTAAAAGTTTTCTGAAAGAAACACAATTCTATGGTCATTCTCAGAATCTCGATTCTCTAGTTGTGCTCAGAATCCTAATTCTCTCGTTGTGCTCAGTATCGCAATTCTCTTGAGATTCACAGCATCGCGATACTCTTGAGATTCACAGCATCACGATTCTCTTGAGATTCACAGCATCGCGATTCTCTTGAGATTAAAAAATCACGATTCTCTATTGTTGAAGCTCAAGGTCAAGCACAGGCATAAAAGCACGTCAAGGAAGTGGAGACACAAGAAGGAGGAGCAAGTAGGGAGCTCCAAGAAGCACCTGTCAAATTTTCAGAAGAAATCCCTATAAAAATAGTGATTTTTATCACTAAAAATCATTGTAAATACCATTTTCTATTTTTAGAACTCCATTTTGTTCAAGCGAAGGAGTCCTTGAGCTTGAGGAGTATTAGGTGTATCATACTACCAATTTTCATAATTTTTAGATTCCGTTTGAGTCCGCAAATAAGCCCGAGAACCTAATTTTTAACTAGGCCGGACATTAGGTCTGGACAGGGCCAAAACCACTCAGAAACTATAAAAAGGGCTGGAGAGCTCATTTTTGGGGGAGCTTGTTGTAGATTTCAGCCTTGTAAGAGAGCTCTTTGGTAATCGAAGATCTTCCATTGTTCCACTCTTTGCTCTTACCTTGTGCGTGTGTGTGTGTATGTGTGTGCATGCATGTGTGCTTTCACTCACGCACTTGTGCACTTCACATGCTCTTAGTCTTCATACTAGTCCTCACGTCTCCACGGATTGACATTTATGAGGTGTATCTCCTCACGTTGGTACTCACCATTGTGCTAGAGTGACACCAAATTTGGCGCCGTTGCCGGGGAGAGAGCTTGGAGGACGAGCGTGTGACGGTAAGACGTAGAGTAGCGACGTTGGAAGGTAAAAAAAATCACCATTTTCAGTTCAGTTTTTGAGTTTTTCTTCTCCTTCATCTTCATCATCATCACCATCTCCACCCACCTTCATCTTCTCAGTTTTTTTCCATTATCTAGAGTACATTCACCTCGCTTTTTACTGGTGGTTGTGACAAAGAACCTTAGAGAGGGTGTAGAACAGAGGCGCTGAAGAAGTAGTACCAAAATAGCTGAAAATCTGAGTGAACAGCCCCGGACATGACGAAACCTGTGCCAAGTATCGTGAGTGCAATATCGTGGGTTTGAAGGAAGATTTTGCATCTACAGACACATAGGAGTGACAAGGAGGACACAAGATACTCATATTTGCAAAAATTTCTGAATTTGGACTCCAAAAAATCCAAGTATCGTGTTTCTCCCGCGGTTGAGGTATCGCGATACCTGACAAGTATTGTGATTTCCTGTGGTTGAGTATCGCGATACTTCACAAGTATCGTGTATCGTGTTTGCCCGATCGCGATACTTGCCAGAGATCTTGTATCGTGTTTTCCTGATCGCGATACTTGCCAGAGATCGTGTATCGTGTTTGCCCGATCGCGATACTTGCCAGAGATCGTGTATCGTGTTTGCTGACCAAGTATCGTGTATCGAGTATCGTGAGATCCCTGATCGCGATACTTACCAAGTATCGAGTATCGTGGTCATCCCCGATCGCGATACTTCTTGTGTATCGAGTATCGTGTTCTCTGAGTATCGAGTATCGTGAACATCAAGTATCGCGATATTTCCCAAATATCGAGTATCGTGACAAGGTAAGTATCGTGTATCGTGGAGTTTTGCTCGCGATACCTGTTGAAGATCGTGTATCGCCTACTTCAAGTATCGCGATACATACCAAGTATCGTGTATCGAGTTCCTCAAGTATCAAGTATGGTGTCCTACAAGTATCGTGTATCGTTTGCTTCCAAGTATCGAGATACTTGATAAGTATCGTGTATCGCCTGTTTTGAAGCATTTCCTGAGAGGCCCTTTTTCCCTGTTTTAACCCCCAGAACCCTGAACTGGCATAACTTTCTCATACGAAATCCATTCGGAGTGATCTTGGGTTTGTTGGAAAGCTCGTGGGGAGTACAACAAAAACATCGATTGGTTATGGTAAAATTAATAGCAGAATTATTAGATAGGGTATTTTTAAGTTGACCCTCAGGTTGGACTAGGAAGCAAGGGGTTCCACAAGATTTTGAGCAATTCAAAGGACAATTTTGGACTTGTAGACAAGGCTTATGAGCCTAAGCTCAAGTTGAAACTTAGGAAGAGGAGGGTAAAGTACCAAATCAATTGAAACTAAGTTCAATTGCACAACCAAGTCAACTCAGGGGTTAACAGTACGTGCTGAGTTCATAGACAAGTGAGCCTAAAATGTCACTTAACTGGGAGGGACTCTTGGCCGCTGAAGACATGCATAGATCCATACCTAGGGAAGGTCTCATGTCTATAGTGGAAGGGGAATATAGGATGTCTCTTCAATACGTATCCACTTACATGCAAGGAATACCCATCTACCTCGACGGTCTATACAGGTCAGAAGCCAGAATGAGAAACTCTACTGAATTAGAAATAGTTCCAAGTCCAGCTGTCAAGTACAAAGACGGAGTCTACATGGACAAGATGGGCCAGATATATGTGGTAATCGAAAACCCTGATCGGATTAATGAAAGAGGAGAGTTAGCTCGAGATCAGGCAACTACCTCACAAAACCCATTTGAGACCTAGCAAAGAACAGAAAATGTGATGCTAGGACAAACGAGCCAAGGTAGTATACCCAATGGGCCACATGAGCAATTCACTATGCGAGGAATTAACCCCCACAGCCACTATAGTCAACGGATGGGAAATATGACTAGACCTACTTTTAGGACAGAACCGCCCCAAGGTGTCCCCATTGTAATTCGGCCCCCAGAGCCCAACAAAAGAGTGAGACCAATCCAATTGGCCAAATGTATGAGATATCGTTACGATGGCACAAGAGAACCCTATGACCACATTGCAGAATTCAAGAAGGTGTTGCGAGCAGAGCAAGTGGATGACTTTTTCATGCAATATGAATCCTTTGGGCTAACCCTTACAGGAATAGCCTTAGCTTGGTTTCAATCCTTGGATCCAATTTCCTTTGGCAATATTGAACAATTCTTTCAAGAACTTATTTGGGAATTCACTAAGCGAGGGATCAAGCACAATTCGTCATCCTTACTACATAGTTTCAAACAAGCTCCTAATGAGACAGTAAAAAATGCAGCACGAAGATTTAAGCAATACGTAACCCGATGCCCTATAACAGAGAGACCTTCTTAGCAAAAAATGATATCCCTATTTTTAGAAGGTCTAACCAATGGAACAATGAGAATGTTAGTATACGTAAAACGACTGCAAACCCTAAGCGAGTGTCTTCAGGAGTGCATAGATTTGGAAGACAACCTTGCTGATGATCTCAAAATCACACAAGATCCTATGAGAAGAGAGTGTTAATGTTAGACTGCTACTCGTTTATGGGTTTAAGCGTTACTCTACTTCGATTCAGATACGTCACGTTCGATCGGTTCCAAATTCTTCTAACCGCAATCCCTCTCCTAGCCACGTGGGTTCTTGGGAGTGGTAGGGGTCTGTTAGACAGAGGCCCTGTACTATTTTCCCAATTTAACACACAATCTTACGGTCGTTCCGTCCTTAGCTCAGTATCCGTCCCTGAACAACGGAAGTCTGTCCAGTGTATTGGAATTAGAACTACAGGACTGAGGGTAGTCGGCCGATTACGTACTCTACACGCAAAAGATACTTCAATAACAAAATTACCTACTGCGTACTTCTTCAAAGTAGGTAGGTATGCCAATTAGACCGTATGCCTTAAAGTCACGCGAATTCGAACAGTTAATCTCCTCAACAAACATACACCGCCACTGTTCTACTCATACTCAGACCGTTACAGCTACTAATCTTCCGAAGTTGAGGTAAACAACAAATATATGGTGTAGTAACAACTTCAATCGCTCACAAGGACTCTACAAACAATTAATTCGCGATTACTCTTCGCACTACTTACTTCCCAGAAGAACTAACAAATAACATGTCACGCTTGTTCACACTCAGAATCATACTTAACCATCACCGCTCAGCTTCGCCACACAATACAACTAATTTGTCATTCCGTATTATGGTGAGGGTAATCAACTAGTAGGCTACAGACGGAACAGATCGAGCAGAACTTATCCTTTCAACAACATATACGCGCACACAGGACGTGATAGCAATCTCCGTGAGACTTAATCAGACAACACGCTACAATTCCCGCAAAAACAGGGACTGCCTGCTCTTTCTTTTCATTGCCTTAAATAGGGGATTTTTTACAAGGGTGCGCTCTTCTGCAGTTACTTGCGCGTTCCCTGAAAGATTCTCTTTTTCATTTAAACTCCCTGTCCTCGTACTCTTGTCCTTGTTCGGCGGCCGTCTAGCACTTTTACATTTAAGGCACCTGTCCGGGTTCATGCGTCTGTCCGGGTTCATCCGTCCTGATTCGGCGGCCCTCTAACACTGGCACGCACGGTGGACTCGAACCCGCAGGTGCATTACTGTCCTCAACATGCTTTGGCACCGCCTGTCGGTCCATGCCAGGGTTTGACTCCCCAATCCTTTCTGACCGCACTTGGTCAAGTGGCGGAACAAGTATAGCCAGCCATCTCCTGCGAAAAAGTGTCTAGCTATTTTGAACACGACTATCCAATTGCTGTTTTAATAAGTCTATGTCCACATTTGTCATCAATGTGGCATTTAGTTCTACGCCCTCCTCTTTTAATATCTGCTTTTCGAACTCCTGCAAAACTTGTATCCTTGACTGCAAAATTTCATTTTCGGCTTGCAGGTGAGCATTCAGGGTAGAAAAACTTGACATTTCGGCTTGAATTTGTGTTTGGATAGTTTGCTGCCACTGATTAAAGTCTTGAACACACTTTTTGCGGTGATCAATTCTGCCATTAGATGCCGGTTGTTACTCTGTAACACCTGTATTAAATCTTCTTTGCCATCCAATTCTTTTTGCATCTGTGTCATTAATGAATTGGACTTAGTCATCGTGGCAAATAATAACTCGTTTTTGTGCTGAATCGCTTGTTCTTGTTGCCGCAAATATTGAGAAACCTCTTGTAGTTGGTTTTGCATCCTTATGACAAAATCGGGTTGGAGATCGTCTGGTGCTTGCTCTGGACTGGCAGTTGGCAAGTTGTCTGCCATTCGTCGTTTAATGGACAGCCGAAACGGCGTCCCTACAGTCTGGTTCTGTGCGCTGTTACCTATGTGGAAGAAAGATGCAGATGAGGTGGAGGGTTGAGCTGCTTCCTCAGGCTCTGTGTGGTGTTCTGTATCTATTCGATCATGTTCATCGGGATAAAAAGGGGGGGACCAGTGTAGCTGCTTAGCCTTTACTGATTGGACAAAATTAAATATAGCAGCTAAATAGGCTGCTAGTCTGCTGTTGGTGTGGGATCTTCTCTTATCCCCGACTATGATTTGTGCGTAGAGGTGGTTATACAGCCAATGTGTCCAGCTAACCGGACCTCCTTTTTCGGCATGTAATAGGGGGGAAAAATTTTCTTTCGACATTAAGTCGAATTTTACTAGTAAACAGAGCTTTTCTAAATACCATTTAAATTGTTCTCGTCGGTGATAGGTGGCGTTTTTCAACATGTTATACCGTCGGGGGCCTTCACAGTCGCCAAATTCCTTCCTCAGATCCTCATTTGAACATTTAAGATATCAGGCGCCATCATAGAGTGGTAGTTTAAATACGGCTGAGACGAGCTGGGGCGAAAATCGTACCTGATTGAGAATGAAGCCGCTGGTTTGTCGCATGCTATGTAATTGGTCCTCTGCATCGTCATTAGCAATCCACTGCTCCCATGGTAATTGGGCAAACTGGAGGAGCCCTATCTTTTGTAGCCAGTCTTCATTCTTTTTCGACTTGATGTCGAGCTCGATTTTAAATTCGGTGGAGAATTTATGCTGAGTTCTTAGGGATGCAGAAGTTACTGCGTCATCTGCATCGTCTTGGAGGGTAGTACCTGTTGTCGTTACCACGTGGGTCAGTGGATGGGCGCGCTTTCTGAGTTGCCAGCGGAGAATGTCAGATTCCGACATGCTTGGTTAAGGGTTGCTGAGAAGAATATACTGGAAGTTGCTAACTGGCGCTGAATCTCGAAGAATACTAATGAAGAAAGCTATGTTCTGTATACGTATTTTATAAACACCGGTGCTTGAACGGCCATTTGCTATAGTGATTGTATGTCAATAGGACATGACTCTTCCCTCCCTTGATAATATTTGTATCAGAGTAAAAATCATTATGCCACGTGTTACACTGTAGATTGGTGCTAGACTGAACAAGACTTTTCATGTGCGAAAATGTCAGAAAACCAAAAGTTGATTATCATATTCATACATTATGAATTTGGATGGGCGAATATACTTATTCTTCGATGAGACCTTCGAGATACATACTCCTAGCCGATCTAAATGTGCGAGCTATCTTTTTCTTAAGGGTTTCTAGTAGTTGTTTTAGCGTGTCGGGCTCTAAAACTTGTGCATCTATTCTAACAGAGCTAAGTGCGATTGCTTCGGTGAGCACGTTCTCGGCCTGGGTCTGCACAAAAGCTTCCTGTAGATAGAAATCGTTGGATAGTGCGGCGTCCTTGGAAGTCTTCATTTCGGTCAGTTTGGTCTTCAGTTCTATAATATACTCCTTCTGGTTGCGCACTTGGTTGTCTTGGCGTTCAAACTGCTGGGTTTGGAAATCAAGAGTTTTCTTAAATGCATCTCGTTCTCTGCGCGTCTTGTCGATATCCTTGAGGTATTGTCCTTCCCGTATCAGTTGTCGTTTGAGGATACTGTTAACCTCATTTGCGCATTCTTCGGCTCGTTGTAACTGTTCTTGGATTTGTTCGGTTTCTTTCTGTTGATCCTGATTCTTCTGGATGGACTCCTGCAATTGAGTTTTTGTCTCTGCGATCAACTCTTCGAGAGAGGCGTTGATATCTTCGTTTTCGTGGAGGGTGGCCTTCAGGGCTCGGATTTCTTCATGCGCGGCGTGTAGGAGTCGTTCTTTGGCTGCATGTTGCTTGAGGGCAGCATCTCTTTGCTCTACTAGAATCTGTTCTGCCGAGAATTTGGCTTGGAGCTCTGCTAACTGCGTCTGTAGCTGATGGTTCTCAGTCTTTATGGCATCGATTTCTTCCTAGAGGGGGGTGATGTCAGCTTCCAGGACGTCGACCTTGTATTGGTATTCGGCCTTCAGAGTGTCCGTGGCTTCCTTAAACTGTATGGGCAGCTGGTGTGATAAGTGCATGAGGAACTGCCCCATGGAGGCTAGTTCCGAAAATACGGTGGGTGGTGGTGGTGGTGGTTGACGAGGCTGAGAGGAGGTATCGGTGAGGAGATTCTGGGAGTTTGGCGGAGAGTAGTTAGGGGAGGAAGAGGAGGAGGGTGTAGGTTCAGAACCGGGTCGGCGGGATGGTTCCGGTGGGATGTTGGGGTTGACAGGTGGGGTAGGCAGAACAGAGTCAGTCGTGGTTACCTTTGCAACGGTCTGTTGTTCGGCTTCTGTATGATTGATGGCCGCGATAAGTTCATCCAGTGCTTTTGTGGCGGTTTCCGGTTCGTCCTGTTGATGCTCGGATTCCTTTTCGGTGGACACTATCTCTCTATCTGCTTGGTTTTGCTGGTCTTGTTGCTCTGTCGAAGTGTCGTTGTGTATTGACGTGGCGGTGTCGTGGTAAGTTTCTTCTTGCTTATCTTCTTCGGCGTCGTGTTTCTTTCCGGCGGATCCTTGGACTTCACTTTCTGAAGAGCTGATCCGGATTGGCTTAGTGCGGAAGAGTTGATTGATCTCTTCGTCGTCTTCTTCAGTTTCCTCGAGCGGTTGTGCTGATTCTTCATGCCTAAGTGCTGGGCCTGAGGGTGGGGGTTGTGCGGCGAGAATGGTTGGGAAGAGGAATGAAATGATGTGGGGAAGGCGAGAGCGCGGAGAGGTGCCCTTTTGGAGTTGCTTTACTATAGCTACGGATTCCTTATGAATTCTTTGGAAGAAGTAGGAGGCAAAGTTTACGGGTTCGCGGGCGGCTAACTCCAAGGCGGAATAGAAGGGGCGAGAGATGTCGTAGGTTCGTTTTTGCAGGTTGAGAATTGCTACGAGGAACTGTAGGGCGGACCGTTCGGGTTCTGGGCGGCAGAGAATGGCATATTCGTTTGATGAGGAGCGGGGGAAGAGTTCGGTCATGCGAGCGATAGGGATGCTAGGGCCATTTTCGCGTCCTTGCGGGGTGAGGCGTTAGGCTGTAGAGAAGGCTTGGAAGGTGATGACGGTTCTATATGGGAGGGAAGGGAAGACCCACTGTCATTCGGTGATGGGGAATTGGGCAATGGCGTGGATGATCTGCGCGGAGAAGGGATGGGCTTCCACTGAGTGCCAGGGCAACTCAGCGAAGTTAGCCAACCCTCTGCAGCGCAGGTATTCGCCGACGTCTGTCGGGATACCATCACGGAAAGCAGCGTAGTTGGCTAGCGCTTCCATAGTGTTCACGAGCACACTTACAGGCAACACAGAGGACAGGGATAATACGTATAATCTTGAGAACACGATAACGTTTATGGCTCAACCGAGGGGGTTAAATAAGGAGAACACGGTGGGGGTGGGAAGGAGGGGGGGTGGGTATCATTGTGCGGTGCGGGAATGATACTGTTTGCATGCTGGCATGCGTGCTTGAGTGACCGGTAGGGAGGGGCGGCTGGTAACATAAACATTCGTACAAAACACGACTAAAAAAGGGAGAAATTTATACAAAACGCAAAAACTTTATACAAAACGCGGTTCGCCGCTGAATAATTTAATGCGTACTAGTAGTGGGATAATACGGCCGTAGCTTCGACCCATTGATTACCTTTGGAAGTGGATTTCCGGTCAACGTAGTCAACCGAAAAGTTGCCGGACCGATTTGTTTAGAGATCTTGAAAGGGCCGAACCATCGTAGTTTGAATTTTCCTGCTGCTCTATCCGATTTTGCATTATAGAAGAGTACAAGCTGGCCTACCGAAAAGATTGGAGTCTTCAAATATCGATCGTGTGTCTTGGCTTGCCTTAGTTGTACTTCGCGCATAGTTAAAAAACTGAGCCATCGATGCTCATCAAGTTCTCTGAGTGCGTCCATTCGTGCTGTCAGCGAATATTCCGGTAGCATCTTCTGAGTGATTGCTACACGCAGACTTGGGATGACTATTTCCATGGGTGCTATTGCTTCTAAGCCATAAGCTAGTTTGAAAGGTGTCAAGTTTGTTGTTACCTTATATGTAGTCCGGTATGCCCATAATACTGCAGGTAGTAGTTGATCCCATCTTTCCGGTGCTTCCATGATCAATTTCCGGAGGATATTCAACAGTGATTTGTTTGTACTTTCGGCCAATCCATTGGCACGTGGATAATAAGGAGAGCTAAATTTATGTGTGACCTGGAATGATTGTGTAAGGGCCTTCATTAGATTGTTTACAAAGTGAGTGCCTTGATCTGAGACAATTTCCAGGGGTAAGCCAAATCGTGGGAAGACATCCGTGAGTAGGCATTTTGCTACCGTAACCGCTGTAGCAGACCGTAAAGCGCAGGCTTCTGCCCATCTTGTTGCATAGTCTGTACAGGTTAGTATGTATCTGTTGTTAGTGAAGACTGCTGGGGGTGTGATTGGACCGATAAAATCTAATCCCCATTTTTGAAATGGTTCGAGTGGTAAGATGGGTTGCAGAGGAAAAAGATGCCTTTGCAAAGGCTGACCAGTTCTTTGACAAGTATCACATTGTTTAACAAACTGTGCGACATCTCTGTACATCGTTGGCCACCAGAGACCTCCTTGCAGGATTTTCCGTTGAGTTAAATCTACTGCGAAATGGCCACCAGAAGGAATTGAGTGCGCGAAAGTGATAACTGAGTTAACCTCATGAGGTGGAATACAGCGAAGTAAGATTCCGGTATGATCTGCATAATATAGTTCTCCTGCTACTAGCCGGAATCGGCGGCTAAAGACTGCTAATTTCCTTCGAACTGCCTTGGTCGTCTCAGATGGGAAGCATCCTTCGGTGAGAAAAGTTAAAATCTGATCATAGTATGTAGATGGTGCTTGTAGGTTGGCCGTTTCCTTGGATAGTGGTTCAGCATTATAAATCGCAGGAGTCGTGTCATCTATGCCTAGCGGAGCTTCACCGGAATCCAGGCGAGATAAGAAATCTGCTAGGGCATGTGCTTTTCCGGGTCGGTGAATGACTTCATAATCAAATTCTTGCAAGAGTAGCACCCATCGGGCTAATCGTCCGCCTAGATGTTGTTGTCTTACTAGATAAACAAGGGCAGCATGGTCCATATGAAAGGTAAACTTCCGGCCTAGTAGATAATGTCTGAACTTTTTGATTGAGTAAATCAATCCTAGACATTCTCTTTCAGTAGTGGAATAGTTCTTTTCTGCCGGTGCAAGCCTTCTACTGGCGTAATAAACAGGGCGAAACCACTTATCTGTTTGCTGCATCAGAATACTGCCAATTGCAATATCTGAAGCGTCGACAAAAACATGGAACGGATTGTCCCAGTCCGGTGGTTGTAAAATTGGGGCTTGCGTCAGGAGATACTTGAGCCGATCAAATGTAGTTTGGCATTCTCCAGTCCATTCAAACTGTCGGGGAGTTTTTGTGATTAGCCTGTTCAGTGGTACTGCGAGGTGAGCCAGCCACCGTAAGTGTCTGCCATGCCACCATATTTGACCCATAAAACACATTACTTCTTTTGGGGTTGCGGGTACCGGGGCTTCTAAAATTGCCGAAATCTTATCTGGGTCTACTCGGATACCTTGAGCAGATACAATATGCCCAAGTAGTTTGCCGCACGAAACTGCAAACACGGATTTGTTTGGATTAAGGCAGAGTCTATATTCTCTACACTTCTGAAAACAACATCGTAAATGACTTAAATGTGCTATCATCTTCCCAAAGATTGAGAAGTCGTCAAGATATACTTGCATGAATGAAGTGAGATAAGGAGAAAATATCTCCTGCATACATCGCTGAAATGTACTTGGTGCATTTCTTAATCCGAACCACATTACGGTGCAGGCGAAGACTCCCCAATTGGTAATGAAAGCAGTTTTTGGTATATCTTCTTCAGCCATTCTAACCTGATTGTAACCGCTGTATCCGTCTAAGAATGAATACATTTCAAGGCCTGCTACTCTATCAAGCATGGTATCCAAAAAGGGGATCGGGAAAGGATCTGGTACTGTTGCTGCGTTCAATTTCCGGTAGTCTACACAGATTCGTAGTTGCTTATTTTTCTTTGGCACAATCACAATTGGTGAAATCCATTTAGCATGTTCTACTGGTACGATGAATCCTACTTTTAATAATCTGTCAAGTTCGGCTTTTACCTGAGATGCATAATTGGGATTCATCTGATAGCTGGACTGCCTATTTGGTTTAGCTTCAGGCTTCAGCATGACTCTGTGCTGATATATGCGCGGATCTAATCCTTTCATATCTTTGTAATCCCATGCAAAGACGTCTGAGAATTCGCGAAGGAGCTGAATCAAATTAGCCTGAAAGATTTCCGGTAAGTTTTGCCTTATTTTTACAGGTCGAGGATGGTCCTTGTCTCCTAGATTGTACGTGATCAGCTGGTCTTCAGGGACATAAAATTGTTGTGGGTTCTCTGTATCCTTTGTTGGCTTGAATAGTGGTTGTAATTCAGTATCTGCTTGTTCAGACTTTTCGGTGATAGCTACTACTGCACAAACTGAAGTGTTCCAGTTATTAATGACGGACTGTAGATCAACAGTTCCTAGAGACATTAAATCGGCGTTATTCTTCAAAAATTGTTCTTCTTCATCATCCGATAGTCCATCTAACATATGAACTGGTTCAGCAAGATAAGGTCTAGCGTGAAGTTCGCAGGGTTGTATAGCATCTAGTTTTACCACATATTTATGATTGGCATCCTTAAATGTGAGCTCTTGCGCAGACCAGTCCTGTATTACCTTTGCATGCTTCAGCCAAGGTCGGCCGAAAAGAAGGTTGTAATCCAAGGTGGATTCGGGCAGATCTAGTATAACAAAAGTCATTTTGAAAGTCGTACCTTGTAGGGTAATGGGTACATTCAGTACAAGTCCTACGGGATGGACTCTAGATTGATCAACCATTCTGACAAAGAATTGAACTGGTTCGATTTCGGTCCAGCCTAGCTTTTTACATAATGCTGCGGTTGCAATGTTTACGCCGGAGCCTCCGTCAATTAATACCTGCGTGATCTTCTGATTCTTATACCATACTGTAAGCAAGGGCACTGCATGATCAACCGTAGAATCAGATTCTGGTTGAACTGCGGCGGTTGCCGGAATGCAAGAGGGTGCCGGGCTAAAATGTTGTTGAAACTGTTGCCGGATTCCAGGTACTAACGCCAAAAGTTGGCCGAGAGGTAGGGTGATAGATGCCTTGGATAAAATTTCCCAGGCCTGCTGAGATTGGTTATCCTGCTCCTTCGAGCTTGAGGTCTCTGCTGTTGCCGAAGTATCTGCTGTTATGTCTACTACTGATGGTTGTTCTGCTACTGCTTCCTTTTGTTGTGTTCCTTCTTTTATCGACGAGGTCTGAGTCACCGGAATGGGTTCTGGGAATACTGGTGGTTCTGTGGCGGTCCAGTGACTAGCCTTGTTATACATCCTATGTTGTTCTCGTATCCCTAGTTCAAATACTTCTGCTGCTGGCTGCAGTTGTTTACCTGATCGGGTCTGGACTGTAGCAGTTTGCATTTCCACCGGTGTAATTTGTACCATGTTGGCCATTGGGTTTTGCCGCTCCTTCTTCCTTTGATCATACTCAGCTGCGTCTTTGCAATATCTTCTAATGTGTCCGAATTCACCACAAAAATGACAGCGTGGCGGTGGTAAATTGGGTTTTTCCGGTGGTGGCTCGTTCTGCCAGCGGTTTGCATTATAGTTATTGTTCCTCTGTCCTCGGTAGTTTCGATATCCTTGTGGTTGGTTGTTTCTCAGTTGCGGAGGTACATAGTGATTCGCTGCCTGTCCATGTTCTTGAATAACATCATTGACTATTGCTGTTCCCTGTATTCTGGCATTGTAGACACAATTTCCGGTGGAGTGTCCGGTAGTGTTGCAGATAGCGCAGAATGTTTGATTTAGCGCACAGTTAGCACTTGTATGCCCTGAATTTTTGCACGTGGTGCAGTATACTTGCCTGGTTATATCGTCAGTCATATTTTTGTTTGTCCTTAACCATTCCAAGTCTTCTGAAAATCCACCAACCTTGGATTCCAACTGTAGAGCCATTGCAATGACTGCATCCAGTGTCATTGCTCCAACACATCTGATGATCATAATCTGCTTCAGTTGTGGGGTTAGTCCATTGATAAACCATTGAGAGATGACATCGTCAGGTAGATTAGCATGTGCCTGTGGTATCTGTCGTAAATGTGTGCTGAAGAGAGTAGCGTATTCCTGGACAGTCTGGTTTGTCTTCTGTCGGTTGTTCTGTAGATACTCAAAGATTTCAGCAGGATTCTTCTTTAGTCTGAATCGTTGTAGAAAGGCATCTCGTACTGCATCATAGGTACCGAAATGATTAATGTCGTATTCCGTAAGCCATCTAGCCGCTTCATTGACCAAAGTAGATTGAAAAACAATGGCCTTGTACGCCTGATCTGGTGGATGGTTAAGAACTGCATAACTTATCTCAAAAGTTCGTACATGAGCGTCTGGGTCATCTCCTGGGAATCCACCGAATTTCGTGTAGGTTACTCCTGTTGGAGGCGGCCTTGGTTGAGCTAACTGTTGTTGTTGTTGTTGTCCGTTCATCGTGGGTGTCTCCGGTCCTTCTTCTGTATCTTGAGGTTGATTAGTTGAACTATCAGAATCTGGATCGCCGGATGGCGTGCCTTCCGGTGTGCTGTTTTTGCGCAGGATACTTCGGACCTCAGCTTCGAATAGGTCTCCTTCTTTCTGGATGTCCAATATCCGAAATCTTTCTTCCAGACACGCGGGTCTGACTGAGGATTCTGCAAAAAATGCTAATCCTTGACCGCCAGTTGGTGTTTCTATCACCGGAATATCACCGGAATGAGCTGACAGTCTACGAGACTGTAGCGTTTTTTCGCTTTTACTGATTTCTTTTCCTAGAGTTTGTCTAATCTCTAGCGGCGTATTGATAAATTCTGGAATCACTATACTTTGGTTAGGCTGGGTCGAGGTGACACCAACATGTACCAAAGGTGCTGATCGTTCCACCGGAATATGACCGGAATTAATTCTAGCGTCCTTAACTTGCTCGACCACTGAGTCAGGTCGCGTTATACCTTCTTCTCCTAGAGTTGTTTTTTGTACTTTTCTTGTTCCCGTCGTCTGGGTCCTAGGATACGTTTCACCAGACCGAGTAACCGGCATGTATCATTGCCCAGTGATACTATCTGAGCAGTTTGCAACAATCTGGGTCTGTTGCTACTGTCAATAGATCAAATGGTACTGGATGCTTGCTTCTTACAAAACCGCTTAGCACTCTAATGCCACTTTCTCACAAGTAACTCGTAATCAATTGCTACTTTACCGCAGAGACTGATAAACAGTAGCCACTTTCCCACAGACGGCGCCAAATGTTAATGTTAGACTGCTACTCGTTTATGGGTTTAAGCGTTACTCTACTTCGATTCAGATACGTCACGTTCGATCGGTTCCAAATTCTTCTAACCGCAATCCCTCTCCTAGCCACGTGGGTTCTTGGGAGTGGTAGGGGTCTGTTAGACAGAGGCCCTGTACTATTTTCCCAATTTAACACACAATCTTACGGTCGTTCCGTCCTTAGCTCAGTATCCGTCCCTGAACAACGGAAGTCTGTCCAGTGTATTGGAATTAGAACTACAGGACTGAGGGTAGTCGGCCGATTACGTACTCTACACGCAAAAGATACTTCAATAACAAAATTACCTATTGCGTACTTCTTCAAAGTAGGTAGGTATGCCAATTAGACCGTATGCCTTAAAGTCACGCGAATTCGAACAGTTAATCTCCTCAACAAACATACACCGCCACTGTTCTACTCATACTCAGACCGTTACAACTACTAATCTTCCGAAGTTGAGGTAAACAGCAAATATATGGTGTAGTAACAACTTCAATCGCTCACAAGGACTCTACAAACAATTAATTCGTGATTACTCTTCACACTACTTACTTCCCAGAAGAACTAACAAATAACATGTCACGCTTGTTCACACTCAGAATCATACTTAACCATCACCGCACAGCTTCGCCACACAATACAACTAATTCGTCATTCCGTATTATGGTGAGGGTAATCAACTAGTAGGCTACAGACGGAACAGATCAAGCAGAACTTATCCTTTCAACAACATATACGCGCACACAGGACATGATAGCAATCTCCGTGAGACTTAATCAGACAACACGCTACAATTCCCGCAAAAACAGGGACTGCCTGCTCTTTCTTTTCATTGCCTTAAATAGGGGATTTTTTACAAGGGTGCGCTCTTCTGCAGTTACCTGCGCGTTCCCTGAAAGATTCTCTTTTTCATTTAAACTCCCTGTCCTCGTACTCTTGTCCTTGTTCGGCGGCCGTCCAGCACTTTTACATTTAAGGCACCTGTCCGGGTTCATCCGTCTGTCCGGGTTCATCCGTCCTGATTCGGCGGCCCTCTAACAAGAGGATACAAGGAGCAATGAAACTTCAAGTTCGAGTTATGTGGAGGAAGTGACAGAGTTAGTGGCCAAGAAATTAGGAGTACAAGGACATAGGAACTACTAGAACTCTTCCTTGAGAGTGCCAATGTTAGGAAGTTGCACACCTTGTGGTGGTGATCATCCATCTCATGTCTGCACCGGAGAAGCATTAGGGTTATCACAATCTTACCTTTATGATAGACAACCAACTCAAGTGCCTAACATGTACTCTTATAGTGAGCAGAAGTACATCAACTACAACACCGAAAACTATCCAATGAATAGACAGCCACGACCGTTTGTACCACCCCACTGTAGACCATACAAGTATCCTCCTACAAAACAAGGCAGAGAAGTTCCTAGGTATAACCCATGTCCAGGATCACGAGGAGCATCTAGACTATATGAACATGGAGGATATGGCCAACCTCAACCTATACCAGGACAATAATCACCCCACCCACTATCTCCGACACAAGGGCAGAACTTCACAATACAAGTTGTTTGTCTTGAGTGTGGCAAAGAACAACTTCTGAGAGATTGTCCCGGACATCCCGCTAGTGCACCAAAGGTTACACCCATTAATGTAGTAGGCCTAGCAAGGGATTCAGGTTCCAGTAGTGATAATGTGGCTCCTATACACGCAGTTACTAGGGCACACGCCTTACAACAAACTAAACCAGCTGAGCAATCAGAGCCAAGTGAAGCAGGAGAGCCTAGTAAGCGAAGAACAAGAACATGGAAGGATACTAGAGAGAAGGCCAATCGTAAGTGGACCAAGAAGTTATCCGAACTAGAAGAAAGCCTTAAAGATGCAAAAACAAAAATAGAAGATATTGCCTCTCAAAGCCCCTCTGAGCTCAAAACTCCATCCACACCACCTCATCCCCACCCACCGAGTGTAAATAGACCACCACAATCAGGGTCTGTCCTTGCAGATCCAACCCCAGAGGACTTGGACATGTTGTTCAAGGCATACCAGGCTCAACTTCAAGAAGGGCCAACACCTGCAAACCTAGACAAGAGCTACCCTAGAGCAGATTTAGAGATTGAACGGACAAAAATGTGCATTAAAATGGTGGAATTGGCTCAAGCTATGTTCGAGGCCAATCAATCATTCAATCAGACGAATGCTATTACACCGGGTTTGCAATTCTAGGGCTTACTAGAAAGATTAGAGCAATTGGTAAATAAACCGCAAGTTTCCTTACCTCCACAGGCTCAACTAATGATTGAAAGAGAAAGCTCATCACCAAAGAAATTCTATGTTCCTAACTCCATAGATGAGGGGGAACCTCTTTCAATTCAACAGCACACTCAAAAGTTCTTGCGGGAAATACAAGAATCAAAATGGGCCAAGGAGAAGGATGTTCCCCCTCCTATTCTTGAGATTGATGATCTTCATGACCAGTTTCCCCAAGACATCCCATCTGTCTATGGAGACCAAACAGAGCAACAAGAAGATGAACGATTAGATTTTGAATCTAATTCCTTACAAGAGTTGCCACAGTTCACAGGCCCATGGGAATCTGAATCTCTCCAGATCAGAGCTCCCACGATAGTGATCAGAAACGAAGACTCGGTGGTTCCAAGAAACACTGACGTAGTGAAGAACACTAAGGTTTAGTGACATCTCACGGTAGAGGAGCTGCTCAAAGCGAAACCTGAGCTATGGAATCACGTGAAGGATAAGGTTCCCGAACTTGATTCCAAAATGCCAAAAGCAAGCTCTAAAGAGAAAGTTCCAGAGATACCTCGATAAAATAGGGGACATGAGTGAAGGTGAAGAAGGTAATACTTATCTTCCAATCACCTACCAACGTTACACAACCAAAGCAATCATAGATTCAGGTGCTAGTGCTGCCATTGCAACCACCTCCTTGTGGAAGCGATGGGGCAAGCCCACAAGACCAACTAGAATGACTCTTCAAATGGCCAATGGTCATTTTGAAAGACCTCTAGGATTTCTCGAAGGGATAACTCTAACCACTTGTGGTGTAGAGTTTGAACACACATTTGCTATATGTGACTTTGAGAAAAATAATGTCTACGAGATGATCCTAGGGAGACCCTTCCTATGACAACTGCAAGTTGTACAGGATTGGGGAACCAACTCCTTGTACTTGCAGCGCTTAGGGGTCACAACCAAGGTCAATTTGAAGGATTACACCTTCAGAGATGTACCACCCCTACAGTGGAATTCTATCCACGAGGAGCAAGAAGATTCAATCTCTGTGCATTCTAAAAGTTCATCTGAGACATCCTGGATGCATGAAGATACTCATTTGTGGATGTGCAAGGTCGCAAAGGAAGAGGAGAAACGCCTCAAAGCGAGAGAAAAAGGAACTTCTCAAGGAGATAGACCAGTTAAAGACCCAGCCTATACACCAATGATATTTCCAGATGAGGAATTTGAGCCTCATGGCTGGGCAGAAATCTTAGCTACCATGGACATTGCAGTTAATGAAGAACAATGGACACCTCATTGTGATGAGGAGGGTTATGATATCTCAGTTTTCATGTGTCAGCCCTTGCTCGAAGAATGTCACCCTAGTGACTCCATAGAAGAAGAAGAGAACGATGATGATCTAGAGTCCATTTTGATGGATAGTTGCTTTATTTCAGAGGAGCACTATCTAGAAGATATAGGAGTATTTACACAAAAAGAAGAAGAACCTCTCACAAGCATCAAAACGGTAAATTCAAAGGATGGGAGTGATGGCAGTCAAAAGAAAAAGAAAAGAAAAGTAGCGAAACAAGGAGAGGAGGAGCAATTATTTGAAGTACCAGAAAATTTCAAGAAATATGAAGTGGAAGACCAAAAAATTTTGGTACGAATGCCTAAGAGAGAGGCCACAATAGGAGAAGCATATGATAACAAAGAAAAGACCAAAAAAATTGTAGTCACCATCGAAGATAACGAAGAGAGATGTACATACATAGGAGATGACCTAAGTAAGGAAGAGGAAGTAGAGTTGGTAGCCTTGTTAAGGGAATATAGGGACGTGTTTGCATGGCACTATAGAGACTTGAAGGGAGTAGATCCGAAAATTTGTTCTCATACGATTCCCATGATAGCAGATGCCAAGCCCACCAAACATAAGCCCTACACATATAATGACACTTATGCAACCAAAATAAAAGAAGAAATTGATAGATTGATTGAAGTTGGATTCATTTATGAGATTGAGCATACTGAATGGGTGTCCTTCATTGTAATGGTGCCCAAGAAGAATGGAAAGTTACGTGTGTGTATTAACCTTAAAAAAGTTAATGCCGCCACGATAAGAGATAGTTATCCGCTTCCAATCACTGAACATTTATTGGAGCGTGTTGCAGGCAAGGAAGTTTATAGCTTCCTTGATGGATTTTCAGGTTACAATCAAGTAGCCATTGCCCCAGAAGATCAACATAAAACAGTTTTGCCATAGAGTGGGGGATCTTTGCATTTCGTGTGATGCCATTTGGGCTCACCAATGCACCTGCAACCTTTCAACGGCTCATGTGTCATGTCTTCAAAGAGTTCTTGCGAAAGAGCTTAGAAGTATATGTGGATGATTTATGTGCTCATTCCCAAGAGCGAAGATACCACATCCCTGAGCTCAGACAGATCTTCAACAAGTGTAGAGAATATCGAGTGTGTCTGAACCCAGAGAAGTGTGTGTTTGCAATAGAACAAGAATTACGACCACCACATACTAGAGAGATGACTCTCCTCCCAACCAAATGCCTCTATATATAGCTCTCTCCAGGGGACTGCCTTCTTGGGCAGGTGGATACTAACCATCCAAGTGTCAGCCATGTAACTACATGTGCGCCAAGTGTCCCAGTTAACTCGAGTTAACTCAAGTGGATGCTTCTAGAAGGCTCTAGAGCTCTTTGGGCAAAACACTCTCCCCATGTACCCCATGGGGGTTGAACCCAAGACCTCCTCCTTCACATCCTTGAGACTTAACCACTAAGCTAAGTGGATCACTTGTTCACAAGAGCACAAGACCTCCTAGTAAGTCTAAACTCGAGATCTTTGGTCATACACACGGATGACCAAACGGTGTCCGATTTCAGATCTGTCTAAACCGGCTAGACCCTTGGATCATAGACTTACTTTATTACATTCTTCCCCCCTTGGAAAAGATTTTCGTCCTCGAAAATAGAGCTATATACATACTGTAGGCAACCCCCGAGCCTCATGTTCTAAAACTGGAAGAACATGGTCATGTTCTAGAACTGGAAGAACATGTCTCATCTCTGTGGTGGCATCCTTGCCCAAATGATTCTAAACACTATCTCGCTTTGCACTTTGATAAACTAGTCAAAGTACAAAATAGTGAATGAATAATAAAGGTGTATCTAAACACATATCCCTGGCTAATTCACAGTTTCTGGATGTGCGATCTAGGCACAAACATGTGAACTAGGTGGATTCAAATTACTAGTCCATTTCTAGGCATAACTGGTGCATGGGCTTAGTAATGAAGGTGGGATTCTTATCCCTCACAAGACTTTGAGAATTCTTGATTCACTTGAATTTGTTTTGGAGAACTTGAAGTTTGGTTGTCCCATACATCTAACTTTAGATGTTTATACAATGGTTTACTTTGATCCAACAGTTACTTGATTTTTTCACCCGACTAGAGGACTACTTTGTCCCAATGAGTTGAAAAAATCCTATGTAAACTGTACGAGAAAGTTTACCATTCCGGTGGAATCAACCATACTAACTTCACCAATTCAAATTCAAAATGAAAATTGTCCAACTTAGGACACTTTTCTCAAAGACTTTTAACTGAAAGTTCTTGGGAATTGTCAATCTGATGAGCAATTCCTAACTTCCCTATTCTAGAGTATACTGGACTCCAGGAAATCATTTATGCTAATACTTGAAGCAAACTCAAATGAATAAGTCCACTTAGACTTATCATCTTTTGAAGATTGAAAAGGTTCTTGTACATAACATCTATCTAGGATGTTCAAGTTAGTTATCTAATTCTAACCGGCTATCCCTGGTCTTTTGCAAAAGGAATCAGATACCATATCTGAGTCAATTCCAAAAGATTTGGAAAGCGGAAAGAGATAACTGAGACTTTGTACAACCAATTCAAACTTCGCACATACATAAACTTGCTATGAGTCAAAGTCTAGTTGACTCAGGACTTTAACTTCTCATCGATCTATTTCAATAAGATATTGAAGCATTGACTTTATCTTTAAGAGAAATAAGCTAGCTTCTCAAAAAGATTCAAAGCAAATAAAAAACATCATCCAACCACAAGATACTAGTGTGGTAACCAACATCAGTGTGTCGACCCACTGAGGTTACGCTGATGAGTTTTGTATTCAAATAATGCTTCACTTGAGACTAAGTTCAGGTCACATTCAATCTTTTTGACTCCGTGAATGCAATTCTTGTGCATTTCTTTGAGTCTAAAAGAGTGAATTTTATCAAGTTACACTAGGAACTTGATGCTTGACTTAGTCAATTAAATCTTTAGTTGAAAAGATCAACTCAAAATCAAAGTCCAACTTCTTTCAGAAATTTATCAAATATTTCTTATCAATAACACTTAAACTTGAAGTGTTCTATGAAGATCTTGGAAGTTACTTACTTCATATCTTCAGTTTCCTTAATCTCGAAGTTACCTTGAAGTATCGTAAGATACTACTTTCATCCTTTACAAATTAAACTTTTCTTGAAGTCTTAATTCCCTTGAGGATGAAACCTAACTTCAAAATCCAAACTAGGACTAAAAGATAATCATCATCCCACGGTCCGATGTCCCATTCCATCTTTCCTACATCAATCTGAGTATAAAATCTGGTGTCCCATACCACCCTATTTTATATTCACATTAATGTGTGGGTGATTCTTATCCTAAAGTCTAAAACATCTCTTGATAGAGTACCTTATTTCTTCAATTCTTTTACAAGAATTGGAAGTTTCAGGCATAACCTCTAACTAGATTTTCTAGGTTTTGATTCCTTCACATGATCGTCTCACAATCATGTGCTTTGCCTTGGAAACTTGAAAACCTTTTTGACAGAATATCAATCAGAATTCCAAGTTCTTGAATTTTCTCGAATTCAAGTTCAATTGGTTTACCCTTGACCAATTTTGTAGCGACAAGAGCTTTTGACTTCTTGTCTTTAGATTCCTTTCTTTACTGTTGCTTTAGGTACCTACCCCGGGGACTTTATTTAGGAATCTCTTTACTGCTTAAGTCTTAAGCATCCGCTCATGCTTTCTGGATTTGTACCAAAATCCCTTTAAGGATAGGTAAACACTTATGTTTTACCTTCCACAGACTTAATTACCATTTTCACGGTTGCAGACTACATTCTTGGAATTTCTTCACTCTATTCAGACTTAGAACAGCTTACTTTTTTTTTTTTTTTTTTCATAATTTTCCATTGGATAAATGGAACTTGAGTGAATAATTCCCAAAAGGAATTTTATTGCCAATACTTGGGCAATCTACAAAGTAGTTCAATCGCACATTACTTGGACAATCATGGCCAAGTTTGATCAAGTCTGGTTGATCTTGCGATAAAAATAAAGACTTATAGTCTTTATCTTTAAGATCTCTTAAACTATCTTTAAGCTTCTTTGCTTACCTGCAGGATTTTTAGAGATCTTTCTCAAGTCCAAGCATACACTTATGCCTCACAGATTCCAAAGCTAAGAATCTTTGATATACCTTTAGGTTATATCACAAATAGGACTTGAAATACCACTTATAGTGGTTTGGGACGTCTAGGGAACTACTTATAGTATGAAGAATTTCATTCTCAAAACTTGAAAGAATGCCATTTCTTCAAAGACTTGAGATTCCTTCTAGGGAATCAAATAACTTGAGCAAATGATTCATCTTGGAATCTTTTGCAAAAAGAACATTTAAAAGAAATTCTTTCAAATGATATCCAAAAATTTACTGATTCAATTGTATTTATTTCCTGAGTATCAAACTAGAGACGAAATATCACATTTGCCAGTATGAAAGTTTAAGTTGAACTTTCATTTATGTGATATCGACTTCTATTCTTGAGTTTGATACAAAACTCATTATTATTGATCAATCTTCAGATGTTACTAGAGTCCTTTAAACATATTTCACTAATCAAATTTATGTTTTAAAGTCCAAGCATCTATTGATTGATCCAATAGTAATGCAACTATGAACACTTTGAACTTTATAACTTGTTTAGGCGAAGTTCATGGATTGAAAATCCATTTCTAGGAACTTTCTATTCCTAAATGAAAAGTTCACACTTGCTTCAAGTTTTTTAGGAACTTATATTATTTCCTAAAAATTGCTTAGCTAGTTGCATCATTTACCAGAGATGCAACTATAGAACTTAACATCCTTTTATTGACGTCAAGGATCAATTGATGTTGAGGTTTAACCTTTGATTTCCATCACCCCTTGAGATGAAATCAAATGAAAATTTATAAAAGATTGGTACCTTTATATCTTGGCAAAACATTTATATCCTAAAGAGGTTTTGCCTTCATCATTCCTTGGACCTATCATATAATATGAATTTATGTGTATTTTGGGAAGAGTTCATGAATCAATTAAGATCCTCTACTTGGAACATCTACCTTCCCAACAATAAATTCATCTTAAACATGGTAGGAGAATGATCTCACATGAAATAGAAGGCTTGACTATTTCATATCTCAATTCCAAAAAGTTACTTACCGAGGTTTCATCATGAGATACAAATCTTGAAACCACAAAGAAAACTTCTTTAAACTTTCGAAATCTTCTAAGTAGAAGAGTACTCAAGGAACTTGGAAATATAGTTGATGCTCTCATCCAACCTTGGGATGCTTGAGAAGTTATAAAAATATATAACTAATCAACTAAAGCTTTATCCGCATGACTTTCTAAGTACATCCAGGACTTAGAGTCATCATACATCACAAAAGAGTTTGCAAGTAATTAAATTTTCTTGGTCATCAAGAAAATTTATTACTTTTCTCTTAGTGCTTACTCATACCTAGCAAGACATCTAACATACTTAATTCTCATTAAGTATTTATGTTTGATAGTAGAGTATCGACTTGGGAAGAAATTGACTAATTACTTGAGTTGCAACTAGAACTAGTATCTCTTTGCAACTAACTAGTCCTTAGTCTTCCCTAATGTCAAACTGCGAGCTCTATAAAGTAAGCTAAGTATTAAGAGAGTACATTCTCATATCTACTTGCAAACATCATTCCATTCTTCCATGCAAATGCATGTATCTACATGCAAAAGCATATGTTCACATGCGTATGCATGCATGTTCTTTTGAATGCTCAAAAAATAATACAATAATCGTGCATGAACTTGATGCACGATTTTTTCCTTGTACTAAGAATGTATGTCATGCAATCCTGATGCATGTATATCCTTTCCTTTGTCTAAATGCACTACGATATAAAAAATACCCTTAAGGTGCAATAGAAAACTTACTCAATGGAAAGGAAATCTGTATTTAAACTACCAAAATACATTCTTTGATGCACAAGGATCTTTTTGAAATCAAGTCTTTCCTTAATGCAAACTAATGCTTGGAATGAGAAATGGATTAATTCATTATTCTAATCTAGACTTAATCAATTGAAATCTTGGCTATTTCAATGTGCATCTAGGATTAAGTGTAGAATAATGAAAACAAAATAAATCAAGCATTAAGGCCAAGCAAAAACTGGAAAATACTTAGCTTCACATAAAGCTACGTCCTTCCCTTGATCCTTTGGAAGAGTGATTCTCTCAAGACTTTGGTCCGAATTCAAAGTTGGTTTGACTTTGATCACCAAAGGCCTCCGGATCTTCACTCCAGAGCTCCACTTCCTTCAAACTTGGCTCAAAAAACTTTAACTTTCTTTGTTTTTGGCTTCTTTGGCTAAGGAAGAGTGCCCCCAAGACTCAGTAGATCTCGGGTTCCGGGTTGTTACAGTTGCTGGTTCGAATCCCGTCCCCTTCCCAAATGGAGCTTCAGTTTTGCGGCCGCTTCATGAATCTTCTTCAGCCCGCGACTGCGATTAGAAGGTCCTGCAGACGAAGGAGATCACGAAGAGCGCTTGTCCTCTTGGCTAACATAGAATTCTCATACTCAAGAGGTCGGGGGTTCAAAACTGATCTCCGAATTTGCAGAACCGTCCTTTTTATATCTGGATGAACCTTTCTTTGTTCGATGAATCTCTGCCAATACGTATTGCCGCCAGCAGCAAAGCGCGAACGCCGGTGGACTTTATGGATAGGCCAGCACTTCTTACTGAAGTCTTCTACAGCGATAACTTCTGAATAAATAATACTTTGGCAGTTTAAGACAAAGAACAGTTGTCAACCGTCCTGGATAGGTGAGTTCCTTCTTGAGCGAGGGACCTGAGTTCGAATCTCTTGTCGCTCACAGCAGAGATGATATTCTCTGTTTTGCTCCTCGACGAGACCTTCTTCAGCCGAAAAGCCACATTATTATAAACTAAATTATTATCATATGCAATAATACTCCGCGAGCGTCTACGGGCTTGTGGATAGGCTGGAGCTCTCCCAACGAAAGGTTCCGAGTTCAATCCTCCTGCGGGGTCACGGCAGAGATTATCGTTTACCTTTTGCTACTCAAGGCCATCGACGGCCAGGATAATCTCGGGCCGCTATTGAAGACAGCCGCGTGTAGAGATTCGAAAGAGAGCAAGACATCCACGAGCAAAAATGATGAGCAAGATGATGGAGAGAGCTATGGAGAAGGCTCTGATACCAATGCAATAGAACAAGAATTACGACCACCACATACTAGAGAGATGACTCTCCTCCCAACCAAATGCCTCTATATATAGCTCTCTCCAGGGGACTGCCTTCTTGGGCAGGTGGATACTAACCATCCAAGTGTCAGCCATGTAACTACATGTGCGCCAAGTGTCCCAGTTAACTCGAGTTAACTCAAGTGGATGCTTCTAGAAGGCTCTAGAGCTCTTTGGGCAAAACACTCTCCCCATGTACCCCATGGGGGTTGAACCCAAGACCTCCTCCTTCACATCCTTGAGACTTAACCACTAAGCTAAGTGGATCACTTGTTCACAAGAGCACAAGACCTCCTAGTAAGTCTAAACTCGAGATCTTTGGTCATACACACGGATGACCAAACGGTGTCCGATTTCAGATCTGTCTAAACCGGCTAGACCCTTGGATCATAGACTTACTTTATTACAGTGTTCATGGTACGACAAGGTAAAATCTTAGGTCATATTGTGTCTAAGAATGGAATATCAACAAACGAGGATAAAGTAAAAGCCATAGCGGAGTTACCGAGACCAAGGAATGTTAAAGAGGTACAAGCCTTCATGGGCCATTGTGGATATTACCGTAGGTTTATTCACATGTATGCAATTATAGCTAAGCCTCTTTATGCCTTGTTGACAAACTTTGAGTGGAACGATGACTGCGAAAAGTCCTTCAATGAGCTGAAGAGACGCTTGTGCACAACGCCAATACTGACCACTCCTGATTGGACGAAGCCATTCCATGTACACGTGGATGCATCCAATTATGCCATAGGATGTGTGCTGTCACAACCAAGCGGTGAAGGAAATTTAGATTTGCCTATAGCATATGCTAGTAGGCAATTGAATGTTGTTGAACAAAACTACACCACAACGGAAAGAGAAGGCATAGGCATGGTATATGCTGTAAAGAAATTTAGACACTATTTATTGACCAACAAGTTTAAGTTCACTGATCATCAAGCCTTATTATACTTGGTCAATAAACCTTGCAATACTGGACGCTTAGTAAGATGGTTCCTCTTACTAATGGAATATGACTTTGAAGTGGTTGTTAGGAAAGGTAAGACCCATCTCAGAGCATATCATCTTTCTCGCATCACCTCAGGCGAGTCACCACAAGGAGTGTCTGATGAATTTCCCGACGCTTATCTATTCAATCTAGAAGTTGTTCCTAAATGGGCAAATAAGTTGGTGTCAGTCCTAACTTTCGGACCTGCAAACAAGAATGTAAAAACAAACAAAGATGAAATTGTAAAATCACAAAAATATCAAATGATGGCAGGAAGCATGTATAAACAAGATACGGAAGGTGTTCTTGCTTGTTGTGTCGAGGACGATGAACATAGCAGTTGGTTGCAACAAGCCCACGAAGGATTTCTAGGGAATCACTATTCTAAACAACGAACATTGCAAAATCTAAAACGTTTAGGAGTGTATTGGCCTAGTATGGATAAAGAAATTCATGAGTGGATTAAGAATTGTCCAATGTGCAAAGAGAGACCCCCAATCGAACATGCTACCCTTTATCATGTGTCATTGATTCCAGATTGGAGTGCTCCATTGGTAGAATTTATGAGATCAGGCACATTACCCAAGGAGGCTAGTCTAGCAAGGAAACGAAGCATAGAGCAAGAAGCTCAAGACTACGCCCTCATAGGAGATAACCTATATAGGAGAGGAAAAGATGGTTACCTAAGATTGTGCGTTCACGAATCAGACTATTTGAAAATCTTAGAAACTGCCCATAGTAGTGTTGCAGGTGGACATTTTGGTCCTGATAGAGTAATTAAGACTATTCTATTCTCATGACTTTGGTGGCCCACTCTTCATATGGATGCACATACCTATGTGAAGAAATGTGACACATGTCAACGTGCCCAGTACCCGATTATAAAAGATGAGATGCCTTTGAGGCCAATGATGGGGAGACGTGCATTCTCGAAGTGGGGCATAGACTTTGTAGGTCCTATCAACCCCCCAGCTAGAAACTCCCATGCCGAATACATTATTGTAGACACTGATTACCTCACAAAGTGGGTCGAAGTCAAAGCCACAACAAAGAACGATGCTCAAACTACAGCAAAGTTCTTATTTGAGAATGTGTTCACGAGATATGGACTTCCAATAGAGTTAGTAAGTGATAGAGGTACACACTTCTTGAATGAAGTCATTGAAAATCTTCTTCAAGAATTCTTGGTGATACATAAGAAGTCTGCCCCCTATCATCCACAAGCTAACGGAAAAGCTGAGAGCACGAATAAGATCCTATGTAACGTATTGACAAAACTCGTAAATAACAAACGCTCTGATTGGGACAAACAACTTCATCATGCTGTTTGGGCCTACCGAGTGGCCTATAAAATGGTACTCAATGCCACCCCATTTCAGATGGTCTTCGGACAAAATGATGTGCTACCATTGGACTTCCTAATCCCAACTTTAAAAGTAGCACAAGAGCATGAGTGGAATGGACATGAATTATCCTCTAGGATCCATGATCTAGAACGCTTAGGTGAGACGAGGTTACGTGCGGCTACAGGCATCTACGCAGCAAAGAAAAGGCAAAAGGCATACTTTGATGCACATATCAAAGATAAAGGCTTGAAAGAGGGAGACCTAGTGTTGGTTTATACGCTAAAGCAACATGCCCGAAAATTGGAAAAAAGAGGATATGGACCCATGATCATTAATAGAATTTCCACTAGCGGTGCAGTTCAATTGGCCACACTAGAAGGTGATATCTTGCCCAACTATATCAGTGGTTGTCGAGTCAAGCTATATCAAGAACCTCTTACAGAGGATATGCTAAAGAGACTCAACACTGCTAAGAAGCGAAAAGAAGAAGAGCTAAGGGTTAGAGAAGAAGCACAGGCAGAGGCTCGGGAACGCATTAGGAGAAATAAGTTAAGACGCCTAGGCCTAGATGTTAACCCTGAGGCCCCAAGATACCACATGGCCATGTGTCAAACATCACGTGTAATTGGTTCTCAAATAATGGATTGACGTCCTTTTGTGACCATAGCGGTAGGACAAGGGAAGAATGCAAGGACTCTGAGAGCATTGATTGACTCAGGTGCAACAACTAGTGCAGTTAGACTATCCTACTGCCAAGACTTGCAATTGAACGTAAAGCCCATAGAAGCCTATCTCATAGGTTTGGGAGGTGTGGACACCCCTTGTTTGGGCGAGGTGGAACTTCCCATCTACCTTCAAGATGCTCCAATGAAAGTCAAAATGCTAGTATGTCATGATGAGGACATTATAGAGCCGCTTGTCCTGGGTCAAGATTGGATTTACGACCATGCAATCAACTTGAACCTAAGAAGTCAAATCCTTCAATTTTGGGCACATGAACAATGTATCACATTAGAATTAGACAATTGCATGCTCACAAATTCAAAGGTCACACATTCTCTTTGTTCTTCCGAAACTAATCTTTGCAACGAAAATGTTGTGTGTGTCACCTACCCTATGAAGCACAAGAACTCAATCATGAAAGCAAAAGCTCAAAGGCCATCACACCTCTCTTCTTCTTCACATACCAATGCAAGTGTAACCCAACCAAGGAGGCAAGCAAAAATGACATCTGCTATATCAACTAGACAGACGGAATTCAAGAAGAAAGAAGCTCCAGGCATGAAGCAGATTTGGGTACGAAAAGGAGAACAACCACCAGCTTTGCCACAACCAATCCCATCAAAGCAAGCTAAACATGCTAAAAGAAGCATCAAGAAGTGAGGACCAGCTCAATCTCACGATCTTCGACAAATTTGGGTACCAAAGCAATCGATGAAGGCCAACCAGACTAACGTACAAATTTGGGTGCCAAAGAAATTAGCGGCAGCTCAACAAGAGCGACTACAAATGTGGGTACCCAAGGCACTCTTACATGCACAAAACCATCTGATCTCCCTCACGAGGAAAATCTCAGAAAAAACACCACGGAGAAGCAAGAGTCGAAACCACGGGCAGAGAGCAAAAGAAGATGAATTCATCTCCTGGCCGATAATAAAAAGAAAATCACAAAGGATATGGGTTTGGAATCCAAAAGTACCACTGGCTTCCACAGAGCCAAAAAGCCAACCACGATGGATACCAAAATTCAAAAACCACCCAAAGATAAAGAGGACAGAGCTTACGTTTATGGGGCCAAATACTATCCTGAAATGGATCCCTATAAGAAGGATTACGTCATTTCAAGATCCATTCGCTACCTCCAACAAAGACTGCATCATCATCCACCAGCAACATTGAAAGCCTCGACGTACAACAACCATGTGCCTTTGGCATAACCTTGTCTTTTTCACCATTCAGGTCATGCATTTCCAAAGTATGCATTAATCTAGGGCCACATTACACGGCCGTGCATAGACACAATTGAGAAACCCCAGGCACATGAGACACAATTTCCACATGTAAAATATTTTCTTGACACTAACTTCTTTCTTCTTGTTTTCTGCCATTGTTCTACACAAAAAAAAAAAAAAGCTTGAAGACGCCCATCTGTGCTCCATGAGCAAGGACATCCATCAACAAAAATGACAAGCCAATGGTCAAACACGATGATGGAAATACAACACAAAGAGATGCAGATCAGCGGACCTTTCACCATGGTGAGACGTGTATGCTTCAACAACACTATAACCATGATAGATTAGGAAACCTCTTCGTCAGCATACCCTTGAGCACTTAGCTCACGACCCAATCTCTTGCACCATACTTCTTATCATGCATTTTCCAAGTACGCATACGTAGGGCCACATTACAAGGCCATGCACAAGGCACATATTTTGTTCAACCCATGCACTAATGCACTTAGCCATCATACATTATGAGTTACAAGTACTTGGCATGAAAACTATGAAAGCCATCTTTGGGAGTGTAGCTCAGTGATGAGTAGCACCTCCTTTAATGTCAATCCGGGAAGGCGTGAGGATGGTATGAAGACCTCGAGCAAGTGGCGGCACAAGTGCGTGAGTGAGAAGCACACAAGCATGCACACACATACACACACACGCGCACACACGGCAAGACAAAGGGAGAGAATCAATGGAGTGCTTTAGATTACTTTCACAAGCTCTTACAAGTTTGTTTCAATTACAATCTAACCCCAAAAATGAGCTCTCTAGCTCTTTTTATAGTTTTTGACTAGCTTTTGGCCCTGTCCAGACCTAGTGTCCGGCCTAGTTAAAAATTAGGTCCCAGGGCTTATTTGAGGGCTCAAACGAAGTCTAAAAATTATGAAATTTGGTACGATGGTACTTCTAATACTCCTCAAGCTCGAGGACTCCTCGGCTTGCACAAAATGGAGTCTATTCTACCAAAAACGGGATTTACAATGTTTGTGTAGTGATTAAAATCACTTGAGTTGTACATAACCCATGGGGAAAAATGATCTGGCCTTGTTGCCATATTGTGCATGATTCCTCTGTTGCTTTGTGTGTCAACACTCCCCCCTTCCTAGCGTCTGTCGCCCCTGACAGACCTTTGTTCGCGCGGGTGGTCGATGTAATATTGGATGACATTGGTGGCCAGTTCATGTTCTCCTATCCTTAAGCCTCTTGCTAGATCGGCTTCCAATGCCTCCCAATTTATTGCACCGGGGGTTTCTGGTTGCGGGGTGGTGTAGTACTCTGAATACATTGCTTGTTCACAAGCAAACAGTTGAAGCAGATGTGTCGGCTTTGGTGCGAAAATCTCCGAGTGGTACTCCCAGAACCCTGATCTGAACATTTCTTCGAAGGTCTGTTTGTAGCAGGCGGGGAGGTACTTGATGCGTGCATGCCAAGCGTAAGCCACACGGATACTGGGGGTGGTGCTCATGTCATACACCAAATCGTAATTTCCATTGCTAAACCCCGGAAGACGTACCTGCGGTGCGACTGCATTTCTAAAGGTCTTCAGCACTACTTGCATCATATCTAAGATTTTAAGCATCATTTGCGCTGCTACATCTTGCATGGGCTTCAAGCGCGGCATCCAGTGGCGAATGGTCCCCATCATATATGCTACCGATGGTGGTCCTTGTGGTGGCGCGATGTACGGGTAGTTCAGCCATTCCTTGCATTGCGCATTGTTCTGTACCTTGATATTAAATGCCTTCCACGACCTGCGGCGGGGGACTGGACCGTAGCATGGGTTGTACAGGAGGTGCAGAGGCGCGTTGTTCCATGTGCGTAGCATTTCTGGATAAGTCTCTAAAAGTTTCTGCCGCCATGTTGGTTGACGAATCTTGCCTTTTCGCACCTCTGGAGGAAGGTCTTCGGGTTGAAATTGGGTCGCAAAAGTAGGAATCTGACCCGTGACTCTTTGTATTTCTGCATTATAATCAGCTAAGATAATATAATATGGCCTGTACTGGAGTTCCGATGAGAGAATCAGGCGTCTCGATGACAAGTTCTTGAAGTAATCTGATTGTAAAACAGTCTCCTCTATGACCCTCATAGCCTGATTTTGCACTACAGTGCGCTCTTCATGCGAGGTCCCTATTTCCTCCACTTGTCGTAACCATGGCGGCCGTGGTGCCTCGAACGTGTCTTGCGCTTCTTCTGTTTGTTGGCCTCCTGGGAATGGTTGCGGATCATATTCTTCATCAAACGTTTGTTCCACAGGAATTTGCACAACTTCTTCGTCCGTGGGAGCCTCCGGAGGGGAAGATGGCCTCTCATATTGTAGTAGGCGTGTTTGCAATTCAGTTACCTGTTCCTGGAGATCTTTTATGGCCTCTGCGTTGAGAAGTGAAGCCGCAGAGGGGGTGGTTGGAGGGGCAGCTGTTGGTCCTTGTTGGTGTTCCTGCTTCAGTTGTCCTAGCTCCTTCGATAGCTTATCATGTGCTTCGAGCAGCTTGGCATAATCTTCCAATATAATCTTGATATTATCGGGGGTCACTGCTTGAAACTTGGATGGGCTGATGGGTGCCCCCGGTGTGCTCTCAATAGCTGCCTCCAGGTTCTCTTGATTTTGTATTTGCAGACGTCTGTTCTCTTCCTGAGCAGCCGCAAGATGGCGTTTAAGTAGTGCCATATTTCGCTGAAGTTTTGAGTTGCGTTCCAGCTGTGTCCGTAGGTGACCTTCTACCACCTGCACTGCTTCCTGATCTACGTTCTGTAGCTGTACCTCCAATATATTGTGGGCTTCTTGGAGGGTGTGGAACTGTGTGTGGAGGCGAGTGTTCTCCTCTTCTAGTACCGCAAGGCGGAGCTGTAGTGTCGCTGAGTGCTCTTGCAGGCGTGCGTTTTGTTGCTGGAGCTGAATGTAATCTGTTCTTAAATTTGATATACAAGCCAACATGGTGTCCAATGCATTACCTATAGATGAGTGGGGGGTGTTTACCGTGGAAGATGCATGGGAAGGGAATTGGGGAAGGGAGACAGTGAATGATGTGTCTACGAAAGTTGTGTGTGTGGGTGAAATTGGTGGAGGGGGAATGGGAGGAGGTGAAACCGTGGGTGGAGGTGCCGTGGGTGGTGAAATGTCCATCCCTTCAGGAGTGGGTGTTAGTGTGGGGCCTGCCATATACACTGGTATGGTAGGTGGTGTGTGTGTGGAAGTGGTGAATAGATGTGAAGTGGGGTGGGGAGCTGAAAAGACAGGGAATGGTTGAGGGCCTGGTTGAAAAGCCCTAGCAAAGATGTCCTGGAGGGATTGTAGAAATGGAGAGAGGGATATCGGGGGTTGGGGTCGTAAATTTGAGGAGGGCTGAAAGGGTTGCGTGGTAGCAGGGAAGCCCATGAATGTGGATCTGGGGTCAGGGTGGCCCGTGGCTGAAGGCATTGGGGATGGTTGTCCTAGGGCAGGCTCGGGAAGGGTTTCAGTGGGTTGTGTGGTGATGGGGTTTGCGTCAAAGATCGGGTTATCAGTGGTAGAGAATAGGGTGGCACTAGAGATGGGAGTACGAAAGATGAAGGTTGGGTCAGTGGGTTGAGTGGTCGATGGGATTTCCACTGTCTCTGTTCTAGGAGGTGATGGTGGGGGAGTAGGTGGTAGTGGTTCGGTGGGCTCCTCATGGGTGGCGGGGTGCTGTTGACTAGCTGTTTGGGAGGTTGGTGTAGTAGTTGGCTCTTCTGCAACTGTAACGGGAATTTGGATATTTTTACCTGAGCGAGGTCGTGTCTGGAACCTTCGTGGGTCATATTGAACTGAAGGCCTCTGAATGGCAGTGCGCACAGCTTCTACAACTCCATATGTTTCTGCCATCAATAAGAGACCTTCCCTGTACTCTGAGTCAATTCCCGCTTCTTCCAACAACTCAGTCATAAGTACTCTGCTGCTCTGTTCAGTGAGTAACTGCTGCGATCGCACTCTTTCCATAATCTGATACAGCCTTCGGAGTTCTGCTGTATATGCTGGGGCTTCTGTGGTCTCTTCTTCATACGCTTCTTCTTCTTCCGGGTGTCCGTGTTGTTGACTTTGCTGAGCGTCACTCCAATGGACATGTCTACCGTCTGTAGACTTTCTTCTTCTTCGTGAGGATGTGCCCTGCTCCTCTGCCTCTGAATAAAACTCTACATCAGAGAATTGTGTGCTTTGTAGGAATGCTTCGAAATCCTGGGGGTCCAATCCTTCAGCCTCTCCAGTGGCAGCAAATTCGAATTCAGGTGTAACCGGAGGAGCCGATGGGGTAGGTTGTGTCGTAGTGTCAGATTCCGACCTGGGTATCCTAATGGTAAAGGGAGGTACAGTGCCCTCTCTTAATGGTGATGCCTCAGGAGTAGTCAGGACTTCCCGTGTCTGGACGCAAGGGATCGCGCCCCTCATGCGCTTGGACTGATGTGTGGATGTCTTGAGCCTTTTAAACATTTGTAATTGTGCCCAAGTTAAGGCACGCTCAATGGGGACATCATATGCCAAGCATCGGTAAATGATGCGTGTGAGTGCACAGCATCCGTTCACCACTAATTTCCTAGAAGCCCGTTTGTTTGCTTCATACAACTGATCTATAATCCACACTGGTAGCTTAATAGGTAACGCACCTGCTTCCGCCAAGTAGAGAGCAAACCAGATCTTCTTGTGTGGTTGCGTGAATCGGTCTTGACCGGGGAAGGCGAAATGTTGCATGCACATGCGGAGAGGGATGGACACATTTGGGGTGAGTGCTGCCATGTCTTTCAGCTTCACTACTTTCCTGTCCTTCATGTTGGTGGGAACGAGAGCATCCTTTTCTGAGGGCACATGCGTGCCATGCATATTTAAAGCATCGCTTACCAACTCCACAGTGAGTTCAAACCTCTTCAACTCGTTGTTGCCCAGCAATGAGGGGAGAACAAATGATCCGGGTTGGTCCTTATCTTCATTAGCTTGTAATGTGGAGACCAAATAGTAACATCGGAGGAGATCGGGTTTAGGTAGTGGGGCTTCAAAATATTCCGCCAATCCTGCTCGTTGCCATATGGTCTGTAGATCTTCGGTGTTCTGTAAAGTCTCGAACTCCTTGGAGAAAAATTGGAATCGCACCCATGATCTGTCATACTCGCATTTAGACTCCCAGATATACTTGGCCTCACCTAATGGACCGGGCATGCCGTTGAACCAATGAGAATTGGCATGAACTCTTTCCGTGATGCCTGTAGGTGGATCTGGCACCGGGAGTTGCTGAAGGTGTTGCATCTCCACTGGTCGTTCAGTCGGAGGCACGTCCACAGGTAGGCTATCCACATCAATTCCTGCAGTAAGTATCCCTACTTGTGAGCCCGAACCTGTCGCTTCTGCCATTTTCTTCTTGCCTTCTGATTCTGTGAGAATATAGAATCATGTGTTAACATCGTAATGGACAGAATAAATCCGTTGTTGTCCCCGTTACAACATTAACATGAGGTAGATGGTGAGTTAGTGGTTAGTAAGTGCATGAAGACAGTGAGTGTAGTTAATATTTGTGTATTCCTAGGAGACTAATGCCGTGAGTAAGTGGGGTGAATTTACAATTTGGGGTCGGGGGGTTTATTACAGGTCTTAGACTGCCAAATGCAGCGGATGGGCTTTGCTTTCGGTTTCGTAGAGACTCTAGAGAGCTGTGTCGGTGTCGCTGTTTGGGAATGGGGCCTTTTAGGGACCCACTTATGAGTGATTACATGCATGCTCATGGGTCTTGGTGTGTTCCTAAGTGTTGAGAGCGAGTGAATACTGGTTGTACTCGTAGTTGGGTTATGCTGCATAGGTTGTGGCCTTGGCGTAGCTACTTGTGCCCTCAAGCAAGCCTTAGACACCCAAATTTATCTTGATTGTGGGCTTGCCTTCATCGACTTCTTGGGCACCCAAATAGATTTTACTTTGGCAGAAGAATTTCTGAAAGACTTCTTATTAGCGTCGTGTTGTTGGTTACTAATAAGAGACTTTGCCCGTGTAGTTGACGGTGGTGCACCCGGTCGTTCGCCTTTCGGCACCCACACCTGGTTTATTTTCTGGGACATTCTGCTGCGCAGGTATTTTTTATCTCGGACATAGGTAGTACTCTGCTTCTTCTGCTTGTGATCCGCCTTTGGTTGCTGCCTCCTTCTGGCCTTTGGAAAAGAAGGGAGTTCCGTTGCATCCCTGACTCCTTTTTTGCAAATATCATTCCTCTGCAACACAGGGTTTTGAACAAGAACAGCATGGTCATCTTCATGTGTACCCCTGGAAGGACCAGGAGTCTGTGCCTTTCCTAGTTCCTTGAGTGCTCCATTGTCTAATTCTACTGTAACTCGACTATGATTGACCCAAACCTGGAGAAGTCCACTTCTTAGGTTTAAGTTAATTGCTTGGTCATAGATCCAATCTTGACCCAAGACTAGAGGTTCAGTGAGATCCTCATCTTGACACACCAGTACTTTAACTGTCATTGCCTCATCGTGAATGTAGAGGGGAAGTTCCACCTCGCCCATGCAAGGGGTTTCCACGCCTCCCAATCCTATAAGATATGCCTCCACAGGATTGACAGTTAACTGTAATTCTTGACAGTAAGACATTCTAACAGCACTAGTGGCTGCACCTGAGTCAATCAAGGCTCTGACGGTCCTTGCACTCTTTCCTTGTCCTATATCTAAGGTTACGAAAGGACGTCTATCAATTATCCTATGCGAGCTTGTTCCTGCAACTTCACACATGGCCATAGGAAATCCTTGGTCTGCATAGTCATTCGCTCCAGACTGATCTCTACCTTGCCTTCGTAATTTCATCCGTCTGATGCGTTCTAAAGCTTCTGCTTGAGCTTCTTCTCTAATTCGCTTCTCTTCCTCTTTGCGTTTCTTAGCAGTGTTGAGTCGGCTGAGCATTTCTTCTGTGAGGGGTTCCTGATACAACTTGACTCTGCAACCACTAATATAGTTAGGGAGAACATCACCCTCTAATGTGGCCAATTGTACTGCTCCACTCGTGGAGATCCTATTGATAACCATAGGTCCGTAGCCTCTCTTTTCTAGCTTCCTCGCGTGTTGTTTCAGTGTATAGACTAGGACTAGATCTCCTGCTTTCAAACCCTTATCCTTTACATGGGCATCGAAGTATGCCTTCTGCCTCTTTTTAGCTGCATATATTCCAGCAGCGGCTCTCAGTCTTGTTTCTCCTAATCGTTCAAGGTCAAAGATCCTAGAGGAAAGCTCATGACCTGTCCATTCATGCTCTTGTGCTACTCTCAATGTAGGGATCAAGAAGTCCAAGGGTAACACAGCGTTTTGGCCGAATACCATCTGAAAGGGGGTGGCTTGGAGTACCGTTTTGTAGGCAACTCGGTATGCCCAAACAGCATGGTGTAGCTGTTTGTCCCAATCAGAGCGTTTAGTGTTCACTAGTTTCGTCAGTACATTGCATAAAATCTTATTAGTGCTCTCAGCTTGTCCATTAGCTTGAGGGTGATAAGGGGCAGACTTCTTGTGTATTACCAAGAATTCTTGGAGTAGATTTTCAATCACTTCGTTCAAGAAATGAGTGCCTCTATCACTTACAAGCTCTATGGGTAGCCCATATCTCGTGAATACATTCTCAAACAAGAATTTGGCAGTTGTTTGAGCATCGTTCTTGGTTGTAGCTTTTACCTCTACCCACTTGGTGAGATAATCTGTTGCCACAATGATGTATTCCGCATGAGAACCCTTAGCTGGGGGATTAATAGGACCTACGAAGTCTATTCCCCACTTAGAGAATGCACGTCCACCCATCATAGGTTTCAGTGGCATCTCATCTTTGCGTATAGGATATTGAGTCCTCTGACAGACATCACACCGTTTCACATAGGTATGTGCATCCATGTGAAGGGTAGGCCACCAAAAGCCCGCAAATAGGATTGCCTTGATCACCCGATCCGGTCCAAAGTGTCCTCCTGCTACCCCTTGGTGAGCAGTTTCTAAGATCTTAAGATACTCACTTTCATGGACACACAGTCTCAAGTAACCATCCTTACCGCACTTGTATAGATTATCACCAACGAGTGAATAATCCTGGGCTTCTTGTTCCAAACTCCTTTTTCTAGCTAGAGTCATGTCTGGAGGGAATGTGTTTGTCCTCAAGAATGATACTAGAGGTTCGCTCCAATCTGGCACAATGGATACTTGATAAAGAGTGGCATGTTCCACTGGTGGTTTAGTGCAACAGATTGGGCATTCCTTGCACAACTTTTGGACATCAGCTTCCATAGTTGGCCAATGTACTCCGAGTCTCCTTAGAGTCTGTAACGTTCGTTGCTTTGAATGGTGTTGCTCTAGTGCACCTACATGTGCTAATTGCAACCATTTAGAGTACTCATCCTCTTCTACGCAACAAGCCAAGATCCCTTGATATGTGTGCTTGTACATGCTTCCTGCCATGATATGGTACTTTTGGGCTTTTACGATCTCTCGATTCCGTGTGTTCACCACTGGATGATTAGGTCCGTATGTCAATATTGGTACTAGTGGCTTGGCCCACTGCGGCACCACTTCCAACTTAAACAAGTAAGCATCAGGAAGGTCATCTGACACTCCTTGTGGGGCTTCTCCCGATGTGAGCCTGGAGAGGTGATCTGCTCGTAAGTGAGTCCTACCTTTTCTTACCACAACCTCAAAATCATATTCCATTAGCAAGAGAAACCATCTTACTAATCTTCCCGTATTGCATGGCTTGTTTACTAGGTACAACAATGCCTGATGATCCGTAAAAAATTTAAACTTATTTGCAAGCAAATAGTGTCTAAATTTCTTGACTGCATATACCATGCCTAATCCTTCGCGCTCCGTAGTGGTGTAATTCCGTTCAGCCGCATTCAATTGTCTACTGGCATAGGCAATTGGAAGATCCATATTTCCTTCACCAGTAGGTTGTGCGAGTACACATCCAATAGCATAATTGGATGCATCAACATGAACATGGAATGGCTTATTCCAATCTGGTGTGGTCAAGATTGGTGCTGAACATAATCTTCGTTTAAGCTCTTGGAAGGAATTCTCACATTCATCCGTCCACTCAAAGTTTGTCAGAAGTCCGTACATGGGCTTTGCAATGACAGCATACATGTGTATAAATCGTCGATAATAACCACAATGCCCCATGAAAGCTTGTACTTCCTTGACATTCTTTGGCCTAGGTAGCTCTGCTATGGCTCTCACTTTCTCTTCGTCAGTAGATATGCCATTCTTTGACACTATGTGTCCTAGAATCTTACCTTGCCTGACCATAAAAACGCACTTTTCTGGGTTCAGGCAGACTTGATATTCTCTACATTTGTCAAAGATTTGTCTGAGTTCAGGAATATGAGTTTGTCTAACATTGGAATGAGCACAAAGATCATCAACATAGACTTCTAAACTCTTCCTCAGGAACTCCTTAAACACATGGCACATCAGCCTCTGGAAGGTCGCGGGTGCATTGGTAAGCCCAAATGGCATTACTCTAAAAGCAAAAATGCCCCATTCTGTGGCAAAGGCTGTCTTATGCTGATCCTCTGGAGCTATGGCTACTTGATTGTAGCCAGAAAATCCATCAAGGAAGCTGTACACTTCCTTGCCTGCCACTCTTTCTAAGAGATGTTCTGTGATGGGAAGCGGATAGTTATCTCGAATCGTGGCGGCATTAACCTTTTTCAAGTTAATGCACACACGCAGTTTGCCATTCTTCTTGGGCACCACTACGATGGGGGATACCCATTCAGTGTGCTCAATTTCATAGATAAATCCAGCTTCGACCAGTCTATCTATCTCCTCCTTGATCTTAGCAGCATAATTATCGTTATATGTATAAGGCTTTTGCTTAGAGGGTTTAGCGTCTGAAGTCATAGGAATGGTGTGTGCGCATATGTCAGGGTCAACACCTTTCAAGTCCTTATAACTCCAAGCGAATACATCTCTGTATTCTCTTAGCAAGGCAATCAATTCATGCTCTTCTTCTTCTGTCAAGTCATGGCCTATATACGTACATCTCTCCTCTCCTTCTTCTATGGCCACTACTATTTTCTTGGTGGTTTCTTTGTTATCATAGGCCTCTCCTGATTGTGCCTCCCGTTTAGGCATTCTTATCATGACCCTCCTGTCATCTATCTCATACTTCTTAAAATTTTCGGGGACCTCAAACAAAGATTCTTCCTCTTCTGGTGAGGCTTCTCTCTTCTTTCGTCTCTTTCCTTCTCCCTTAGGGGTCATATGCGTTGCTAATCTTACATCATTTGTAACCTCTCCATGCCTCTGGGGTTGAAATTCTACTTCATGGAAGTATTCTTCATCTGATGCAAATGGTGGGTCCATAATGATTGACTCTAGATCGGAGTCACTTGCATCCTCAAATGCATCAGGGCTAGGTTCGCATTCTTCTAGAACTGCCTCTCCCATGATTGGCTCTATGGAGAAGGCTGAAATATCATAGCCATCCTCATCACAGTGAGGTGTCCATTGTTCCTCGTTGATGGCTACGTCCATTGTTGCTAAGATTTCTGCCCAACCGTGAGGTTCAAATTCTTCGTCTGGAAAAACTACAGGTGCATAGGCTGGGTCTTGGATTGATCTATGGGTTTCCTTCGCACCTACCTCTCTGGCTTTCTCTCTCTTCTCTTCTTCTACTGCTACCTTGCACATCCATAAGTGGGTGTCTTCATGCATCCATGAGGATCCAGACCCTATGGAATGCACCGATTCTGTATCATCTTTGGCTCTATGGATGGGATTCCACTAGATAGGAGGGACATCTCTATGAGAGTAATCCTTGAGATTAACTTTGGTTGTAACACCCAAGTGCTGCAGGTACAAAGAATTGGTTCCCCAATCCTGTACCACTTGCAACTGTCGCATAAACGGTCTTCCCAAAATCATCTCATAGGCATGATTTTTGCTAAAGTCACATATAGCAAAACTATGCTCAAACTCGACACCACAAGTGGTGAGAGTTATTCCTTCTAGCAATCCTAAGGGTCTCTCTATGTGACCATCGGCCATTTGCAATTTCATCCTCGTTGGCCTGAGTGCCGGCTTGCCCCAACGTTTCCATAAGGAGGTTGTGGCAATTGCAACTCCTGCACCTGAGTCCAAAATTGCCTTGGTGGTGTACTCCTGGTAGGTGATGGGCAGATAGGTGTTCCCTTCTTCACCTTCACACATATCCCCTATCTTATCCAAGGGAATTTCTGGCACTGTCCTATGGGATCCTACCTGGGAACGAGGTTTTGCTATCTCTGGAACTTGTTTGGCTACATGTTTCCATAACTCAGGTCTAACCTTGAGTAGCTCTTCTAACTTGAGATTACACTGCACTTTAGTGTTCTTCACTACCTCTGTGTTCCTAGGTATGACTGAATCGTCGTTCCTTACCATGACTGTGGGTGCTCTCATACATGTGGACTTTGCCTCCCATGGGCCTGTGAAGTGGGGTAGCTCCTGTATGGAATTAGACTCAAAATCCAATCTCTCATGAGACTGGGTACTCTCATGTTCCCCGTAAATAGATGGGATGTCTTGTGGGAACTGGTCGTGTGCATCATCCACAAGTTCAAAAGGAGGGGCGACCTCGCTTTCCTTATCCCATTTGTCTTCTTGAATCTCTCGTAGGAAGTCTGGTGCAAACCGATTCATAGAAGAAGAAGTGTCTGGCTCCGTAGAATTGGGCGCATAAGCAACCTGGGAAGGAGGGCTTATTTTGTTGTTGACTCTCTCCTCGTTCTCGCAAATGGCTGGAGCACAAGCTTCTTGGGGAGGGTTACTTATTCTATTACTTTTCCGAACAGGCTCATACGCTCCCTGAGAAGGAATGTAGGCAACCTGTGGAGGTGCATGAGCTTTCGCGGTAGGCTCATCTGCCTTTTGGGGGGGAAGATAAGTTTCTTGAGGAGGCTCATGGGCTTCCTGAAGAGGCTTGCTTATCTGTTCTCTCGCCCTTTCCTTTCTTTGAGGGGCAGGTTCCTTTTCTGAGTGTGCAATTAGCCTCTCTTTTCTTTCTAAGGAGGGGAAGTTGTCTGGTTTAGTGGAATTGGCCACATAAACTTCCGATGGGGGATGGTTCATGTTATTGCTTGCTTTCTCTCCCTCTTGATTTTTTTCTTCCTTGGCAGATCTTGCAATTATCCTCTCTAACTTTTCTAGGAATCCATCCAAGTGTAATTGCGTTTTGGCTGAGCCTGAGTAATTGAAAAGGCGACTGGCTTCAAACATAGTCTGAGCCAGTGCGACCATTTTCGCGCACAGTTTGGTTCTTTCTATCTCTAGGTCAGCTCTAGGATAGCACTTGTCATGATCCGTGACGTTTGGCCCTTCTCGGATTCTGGCTTGATATGCTTTAAGCATCATGTCTATGTCTTCGGGAGTGGGATCAGCTAATACCGATCCTGTTTGGGGTGGTGGGTGGGTTACGTGGGCTGTCTTAGAGGGTGAAGGGATGGGGGGTGATGTGGATGGTAGCGGTGGGAATGTGTGAGAGTGCGGTTGAGATGTGATCTCTATGATTCTAGCCTTGGTTTCTCGTAGACTTTCCTCAAGTTCACTCATCTTCTTTGCCCATTGCCTTTTCATGCGTTCGCGGCTATCTCTCCAAGCTCTTGTTCTCTTTTTATTTTGGCTCTCAGTATCGCTAGTGTCTGGGCTCTTTTCCTTGCCTACCCCTTGGTTTTGCTTCACTGCTTGAGCTCTCGTGACTACCTGTACGGGTGCAGTGGAAGTAACACTTCCGCTGGAATCTACCACTAACTCAATAACATTGATGGGCGTGATTTTTGGCATATTACTGGGGTTCTTTGGGCAATCTCGTAAGAGATGCTCTTTTCCACAATCTTGGCAGAAGCCTTGGATCGTCACTGACTGGGGTTGTGTAGGTGGAGGCAAGGGACAATCACGAATGAGGTGATCTCCTTGGCATCTGTAGCACGGTCCTCTTGGGAATGGAGGTCTTACCTGCCTAGATTGAGGCCTAGGGTTGGGGTTTGCATACATGACGTTCGTGTAATCTGACTCCCAACTAGGTTCGTTCGGCTCTTCACTATAGTAGGACTCACCATGTTCTGGAGACTGCATGTAGTAAGCCTGGGGGCTATCCACATGGGTAGAATCAAAGCTATGATCACTTGGGTCATTTTCAGAGATCAAGGATGTTACAGGGACTATAGCTCTATTCAGGTTTTCTTCTGCAACAGCATACTTTACTGGAATCACGTTAGAGGGGTTTGGAGGCTGTTGAGCTAGCACCGGTTGGGGTCTCTGTTGGGCCTGATATTGTGGTTGGTAGGTTTGTTGGGGTCTAGCATATTGTGGTGGGGGAGGATACTGGTTCTGGTATCTGCCTTGTTGGTAGGGCTGAGGGTAGGGTTGCCTAACCGCCTGCTTGTTGTATGGGCAATCTTGTGCGGTGTGGTTGGTGTATCTCCGTTCTATGGTGCAGTACTGGCTACTAGGGTTTACTTGGGGTTGAGCCATTATGGGACAGACGTTCGCCATATGGTCACCACCGCATGTATAGCACCTTTTCACAGGAGCAAACCTTGGAATTTGTTTGCTAGTTACTCCTAATTTTTGGGCCACTTTCTCGGCCAGTTCCTCAATTGATGTGGCTTGTGTGGAAGATTGACTAGATGCACTATCGGAATCTTTGTAGATTTTGGAAAGCTCTAGCTCTTCCCCTAGGTTATCTTCAATGTCAATGCACATGCGTACACATTCTTCTATGGTCCTAGGGTCCTTTAGATACACATAGGATCTCAATTTCGTACTCAGCAATCCATCAAGGAATAAGGCTACTTGTTTAGCAGATGTGGGTAGCTCCGAAATAGGGCACCTTTCAAGATATTGTCTAAATCTTCTTCCGGCCAATCTGACAGTCTCTTGGGGGGTCTGTTTGAAGCTGTGAATCAATGAGGATGTATTGTGTCTTATGCCACTCTTAGAGAACTCTACGATGAAAGCCTCTAGGAGTTGGTCTATGCTCATGAACTGGCGTTCATCTAATGGCTGAAACCACGTAAGTGCTGTGTTCCTAAGGGTTAGACCGAAGGCATTGTACTGCGTGAACAGATCTTCCACTTGTTCAGCTCTCAAGACTTGCTTGAACTCCGCCACATGATCATAGGGATCTCCTGTGCCGTCAAAGTAATTCTTCATGGACTTAACTAGCTGGGTGGGTCTCAAAGTTCTTGTGTGCTCTCTAGGCCTCGGCAGAGGGAATCCATCTACATTTCTTTGGTTCCTGTGGGCTCTATGCATCTCAGGTTCTACCCTATTCGTATCTGTTCTCGTTCTTTCTCTGCCCACTGGGTTGGCAAAACTTACTTCTGGTCTATCTCTACTTCTGTCTCTTTGCGTACCATGAGCTTGGGAAGTTCCAGCCCCAGGGTGACCATAGGATACATTTGATCTTGGTTGGGGAAAAATAAATTCACCCTTCCAAGTGTAGGCATGCCTATCATTTTCTGTCACCACAAAGATCCTTTCCGAAGTGTGGTCTAAGTAGGTCACTCTACCTGGGCTATCAGGATCCTTAAACTCATAGATCATGATTGTTCCTATATCAGTTGGGTGGTCCGGTTTATACCTCCAAAAGGCTTCGTCCGTTTCTCGATTGAGAAGCAAATCTATGCACTTGTTATCTTGGGGGACCCACTCAGGCGTGATAATCCTAGTGAGAACTGATTTACCTCGAGGGGTTCTAGGTTCCACTCCCATGTTTCCTTGTTCCAAGTCACCTAAGTCCGCTTCTGAGATTACATTTCCAAAGTCATCTGTCCTATCTGGATGACTGGTGACTACGTATATGGTTCCTTCCTTGTCCAGGTATACACCGTTTTCAAACTTGACAGCTGGGTGCTCTAGTCCTATGGATTGGTCAGGGTTTTTAATCTGGACCACAGATCTTCCTAGGCCGTCCTCATAGATGCTAGCACCTAATCGGTTGGTCCTAAGGTATTCCAACTGTGTTTTGTAAGGGCCTTCTACCCTGTACAAGTAAGGCACACCTGAACTTCTCGTAGGTCTGTCCATGCCTTGAGACATCTCTAATTCACTGGTATCAGAGCTAGGGTAATGAGAGTGGTGACTCAACTGTTGAGCCCAAGACCTTGCAGTGTGATTGACACTAGCCTCTGAAGACCTAAGGCTTTGTCTCTCTCTTACTAGGTGTCGTCCTGATCTAAGGTTCATATGCCTATCTAAGTAGCCCAATTCTTTGCCCAGAGTACAACCTCGTTGCCGATCAATTGGTACCAGTCACTTGATTCTTTTTAGTTATTCCTCGTGTGTAAAGTCTTGTCTGCTATTACGTTGTCAGGAATACTTGAATGTTCTTCGTACTTTCAGGTTGATCGTTCCACGTTAGGTTCTTTCCTTTATGTTGTCGACAGTACAGAGATTAAGTTTTTAGCTTGAACTTGAGTTTTTAGGTAGTCTTCAACTTGATAGTGGCCTATCGTCGTCCTGACTTACTCCTACTTCTAATCGTTCTTAGCCTAAGCTAGGAATTGACGAAGAGGAGTTGAGAATATTCCGACCTTTCTTGCCGAACCTTGCTCTCTAGTGCTCGAGAAGTTGATTCTCAAGCGTGCGCAACACCCTTGCTTGGATACTCTCAATTGCTTCTCAATAGGCCTGCATAAATCCCAAGATTAGCTCCAAGTAGACCTTTCAATTGACAGACAATTTATTTCAGACACTTTGTTCCCCCTTATGTATTGCTAGAAATTTCCTCTAGAGCTCCCTTGGTGTTTCTACCCCTCTGTGGGTCAACTTCCAAATATCCTATCTGAAAACCAACGCATTATTCTTATAAAAAACAGTTGAGGGCGTGTAGTATATGTCACGAGCTTTCTGACAAGCCCTAGAGCTCCGAAAATGGATTTCGTACGCAAAAGTTATGACCGTTCAGGGTTTAGGGGGTTACTAGACAGACATAACCTTTCGGGGGTTTTAATGCATTTTCTAAGGCCTTTGTAAGTATATGAGTACATGAAAGTGCAAATATGCCCCAAAATTTAGTCTAAATTTCCAAAAATTCACACCTTAATTTTTTGCCGAAAATGCCTGTCTATCGCGATAGACGGTGTCTGTCGCGATAGACACAATCTATCGTGGGGGCTGTCTGTCGCGATAGACGGTGTCTGTCGCGATAGACAGTGTCTATCGTGGATTTTCTGTCTGTCGCGATAGACGGTGTCTGTCGCGATAGACGGTATCTGTCGCGGATTTCTGTCTGTCGCGATAGACGGTGTCTGTCGCGATAGACGGTATCTATCGTGAAATTCTGTCTGTCGCGATAGACGGTGTCTGTCGCGATAGACGGTATCTGTCGCGGATTTCTGTCTGTCGCGATAGACGGTGTCTGTCGCGATAGACGGTATCTATCGTGAAATTCTGTCTGTCGCGATAGACGGTGTCTGTCGCGATAGACGGTATCTGTCGCGGATTTCTGTCTGTCGCGATAGACGGTGTCTGTCGCGATAGACGGTATCTATCGTGAAATTCTGTCTGTCGCGATAGACGGTGTCTGTCGCGATAGACGGTATCTGTCGCGGATTTCTGTCTGTCGCGATAGACGGTGTCTGTCGCGATAGACGCTGTCTGTCGTGGGTCTCTGTCTGTCGCGATAGACGGTGTCTGTCGCGATAGACGGTGTCTGTCGCGATAGACAGTGTCTGTCGCGATAGAGAGAAAAAACGCAATTTTTTGAGAAACTTCTAGTGATCTAGAGTACCCTCAAGGTGTAGGTTACAGTGCTAATCATGCATTCATAAAATGTTTAGATTTTCTGTCTGTCGCGATAGACAGAGATTGTCGTCTCGGGACCTGTGCAGAGCCTGTCGTACCTACGCACACTGCTGGGGATGATGCTACAGCAAAAAACCTGCAAAATAGCTCAGAAAACATGCAAAAACAGCACATGCAAGTTCGCTCTCTCGCTCTCTCTCACAAGTGAAATGAGGGAAATGAGGTGGAGGTGGGGATATAGTCAAAAAAACTGAAATTTTCGCGATGATGGAGATGGACTTGGGAGATGGTGATGATGATGATGGTGAAGAAAGTAAAAGAAAATCGATGAGAGTGAAGAAAATACCTACAACTCCAACGCGTCAACTCTACGTCTTACCATCACACGCTCGTCCTCAAAGCTCGATCCCCGGCAACGGCGCCAAAATTTGGTGTAGCTCAGTGATGAGTAGCACCTCCTTTAATGTCAATCCGGGAAGGCGTGAGGATGGTATGAAGACCTCGAGCAAGTGGCGGCACAAGTGCGTGAGTGAGAAGCACACAAGCATGCACACACATACACACACACGCGCACACACGGCAAGACAAAGGGAGAGAATCAATGGAGTGCTTTAGATTACTTTCACAAGCTCTTACAAGTTTGTTTCAATTACAATCTAACCCCAAAAATGAGCTCTCTAGCTCTTTTTATAGTTTTTGACTAGCTTTTGGCCCTGTCCAGACCTAGTGTCCGGCCTAGTTAAAAATTAGGTCCCAGGGCTTATTTGAGGGCTCAAACGAAGTCTAAAAATTATGAAATTTGGTACGATGGTACTTCTAATACTCCTCAAGCTTGAGGACTCCTCGGCTTGCACAAAATGGAGTCTATTCTACCAAAAACGGGATTTACAATGTTTGTGTAGTGATTAAAATCACTTGAGTTGTACATAACCCATGGGGAAAAATGATCTGGCCTTGTTGCCATATTGTGCATGATTCCTCTGTTGCTTTGTGTGTCAACAGGGAGAATCATAGGACATCAAGGTGACCACACCAAGAGCAAGGACACCAGCCACCATCGAGAGTTGCTCATAATCAACACTGACCACCTCCTTTGAGCAGCTATCAGTTTTGGACAGCTCACAAATGCACCGTCAAGATGGAATACAAGGAAGAAGTACATATAAAAGGACTACAACTTGCCAGAGCTAGCAGTGGCAAAGTGAAGAACCAGACAAACGACCAGGCTACATTGAGAAAATGGACCGCGCTTGTTAATACATGAAGGACACTCCCTCTCAACGTACTACATGGAACACCCTCTACAACAAGGGTCTGTCAGGGACGACAGACTCAAGAGGGGGGGGGAGTGTTGAAGCTCAAGGTCAAGCACAGGCATAAAAGCGCGTCAAGGAAGTGGAGACACAAGAAGGAGGAGCAAGTAGGGAGCTCGACGAAGCACCTGTCAAATTTTCAGAAAAAATCCCTATAAAAATAGTGATTTTTATCACTAAAAATCATTGTAAATACCATTTTCTATTTTTACAACTCCATTTTGTTCAAGCCAAGGAGTCCATGAGCTTGAGGAGTATTAGGTGTATAATACTACCAATTTTCATAATTTTTAGATTTCGTTTGAGTCCCCAAATAAGCCCGAGAACCTAATTTTTAACTAGGCCGGACACTAGGTCTGGACAGGGTCAAAACCACTCAAAAACTATAAAAAGGGCTGGAGAGCTCATTTTTGGGGGATCTTGTTGTAGATTTCAGCCTTGTAAGAGAGCTCTTTGGTAATCGAAGATCTTCCATTGTTCCACTCTTTGCTCTTACCTTGTGCGTGTGTGTGTGTATGTGTGTGCATGCATATGTGCTTTCACTCACGCACTTGTGCACTTCACATGCTCTTAGTCTTCATACTAGTCCTCACGTCTCCATGGATTGACATTTATGAGGTGTATCTCCTCACGTTGGTACTCACCATTGTGCAAGAGTGACATCTATTTTCCGCCTAAAAGTTTTCTGAAAGAAACACGATTCTGTGGTCATTCTCAGAATCGCGATTCTATAGTTGTGCTCAGAATCGTGATTCTCTAAGTTTTTCAAAAACACGATTCTCTAGATGTGCGCAAAATCGTGATTCTCAAAAATCACGATTTTCATACAAAAACACGATTGTGATCAAACGCGATTCTCTGTTGGCAATCACGATTTTCAAAAAACACGATGTTCATACAAAAGTCGCAATTTTCATGTCAAAAACACAACTCTAAGAAAACACGATTTTCAATGGACTCAAAATCGCGATTGTCTTGAGATTCGCAGCATCGCAATTCTCTTGAGATTCATAGCATCGCGATTCTCTTGAGATTCACAGCATCGCGATTCTCTTGAGATTCACAGCATCGCGGATCTCTTGAGATTCACAGCATCGCGATTCTCTTGAGATTCAGAACATCGCGATTCTTTTGAGATTTAAAAAACGCGATTCTCTATTTTCCGCCTAAATTTTTTTTGAAAGAAACAAGATTTTATGGTCATTCTCAGACTCGCGATTCGCTGGATGTGCTCAGATTCGTGATTTTATGGTTGTGCTCAAAATCACGATTCTCTGGTTGTGCTCAGAATTGCAATTCTCTTGAGATTCACAGCATCGCGATTCTCTTGAGATTCACAACATTGCGATTCTCTTGAGATTCACAGCATCGGGATTCTCTTGAGATTCAAAAAAACACGATTCTCTATTTCCCGCATAAAAGTTTTCTGAAAGAAACACGATTCTGTGGGCATTCTCAGAATCACGATTCTCTTGAGATTCATAACATCGCGATTCCCTTGAGATTCATAGCATCGCAATTCTCTTGAGATTCACAACATCGCGATTCTCTTGAGATTCTAAAATCGCAATTTTCTATTTTCCGCCTAAGAGTTTTCTGAAAGAAACACGATTCTGTGGTCATTCTCAGAATCGGGATTCTTTGGTTGTGCTCAGAATCGCGATTCTCAAAGTTTTTCAAAAACACGATTCTTTGGATATGCTCAAAATTGGGATTCTCATAAATCACGATTTTCATCCTTTTTTCGTAGATAGCTACGTCTTCAGGAGTCATTTCCTCAGTAGAAGGTACACAAATTAATAGTTTATATCTATAACTTTTATATACTTTAGTAATTCTTTACATTTAATTTATGTATTTTTTTTCTTGAATAAACAGGCTGCTGCAAAGAAGAGAGTGGAGTCGGGCCACACATCGCACCTAGGCCAAATGGGCCATAATGGTTTTGTAGCTACATTTCTAAGTATATGTGTTATTGTGAGTATATTTTTTATTTTAGTTAAAATGCAAGCAACTAATGTTTTTTATTTGTTTCATTGCAGCGGAAGGATTATGGCCAATATCCTATGAAACATGAGATCAAGTATGCTACACATTTTGGATATCGGCGGTTGGGCGAGTATATGCAAGATCATCCTGATGCCTTTGTGAGTATTTTTAAATTTTATATAATAATTTTGTTTTTATGAATGGTTTAATTATTTTATTTATTTATGTTTGTTATATGTAATACAGGAGTATTATGGAGAAACAAATATGGATGAGGTGGAGAGAGAGACACAGGAGGGATGATCTCGATCGTCACAAGATGATCATGACGATGAGGATGAGGAAGATCAGGATGATCATGATATTGCTGATGATGATGATGATCATGATGATGATGATTAGGATTTTAGTTGATTATGACATTGGATTATATGTATTTACATTGATATATATATATATATATATATATATATATATATATATTTTAATCTATATATTTTTCATTTCAGTTATGTTTTGAATTGTGTGTATGGTATTAAGTAATGAAGAGTTTTGTTCTATTGATTGTTATTATTGTTTATATTAAGCATGTTTTTTAATACTTTAATTATATAATTCATTCATATGTGTGTATCTAAGTGTATATGTATGTAGTGTATATGTATGTATGTGCATGTGTATGTGTGTGTATATGTATGTATGTGCATGTGCATGTGTAAGTGTATATGTGTGTATGAGTATGTGCATGTGCATGAGTATGTGTATATGTAGGTATGTGCATGTGTGTATGCATGTGTATATGTGTTTTAATACTTTAATTATATAATTCATTCATATATATGTACCTAAGTTTATATGTATGTGTGTGTATATGTATGTATGTGCATGTGTATGTGTGTATATGTATGTATGTGCATGTGCATGTATAAGTGTATATGTGTGTATGAGTATGTGCATATGCATGTGTATGTATGTGTATATGTATATGCATGTATATGTATAACTCTATGTGTATATGTGTGTATGTGCATGTATATGTGTATATGTAGGTATGTGCATGTGTGTGTGCATGTGTATATGTGTTTTAATACTTTAATTATATAATTCATTCATATGTGTGTACTTAAGTGTATATGTATGTGTGTGTATATGTATATATGTGCATGTGTATGTCTATGTATATGTATGTATGTGCATGTGCATGTATAAGTGTATATGTGTGTATGAGTATGTGCATGTGCATGTGTATGTGTGTGTATATGTATATGCATGTATATGTATAACTCTCTTGAGATTCATAGCATCGCGATTCTCTTGAGATTCATAGCATCGCGATTCTCTTGAGATTCACAGCATCACGATTCTCTTGAGATTCACAGCATTTTGATTCTCTTGAGATTCACAACATCGCGATTCTCTTGAGATTCACAACAATGTGATTCTCTTGAGATTCACAGCATCGTGATTCTCTTGAGATTCAAAAAACATGATTCTCTATTTCCCGCTTAAAAGTTTTCTGAAAGAAACACGATTCTGTGGTCATTTTCAGAATCGCGATTCTCTGGTTGTGCATAGAATCAAGATTCTCTAAGTTTTTCAAAAACACGATTCTCTAAATGTGCTCAAAATCCCGATTCTCACAAATCATGATTTTCATCCAAAAACACGATTGTGATCAAACGCGATTCTCTGTTGGAAATCCCGATTCTCTATTTTCCGCCTAAAAGTTTTCTGAAAGAAACATGATTCTATGGTCATTCTCAGAATCCCGATTCTCTGGTTGTGCTCAGATTCGTGATTCTCTAGTTGTGCTCAGAATCGCGATTCTCTGGTTGTGCTCAGAATTGCAATTCTCTTGAGATTCACAGCATTGCGATTCTCTTGAGATTCACAGCATTGCGATTCTCTTGAGATTCACAGCATTGCGATTCTCTTGAGATTCATAGCATCGCGATTCTCTTGAGATTAAAAAAAGCACGATTCTCTATTTCCCGCCTAAAAGTTTTCTGAAAGAAACACGATTCTGTGGTCATTCTCAGAATCGCGATTCTCTTGAGATTCATAACATCGCGATTCTCTCGAGATTCATAGCATCACAATTCTCTTGAGATTCACAACATCGCGATTCTCTTGGGATTCAAAAACCACAATTCTCTATTTTCTGCCTAAAAGTTTTCTGAAAGAAACACGATTCTGTGATCATTCTCAAAATCGCGATTCTCCGGATGTGCTCAGAATCGCGATTCTCTAAGTTTTTCAAAAACACGATTCTCTGGATGTGCTCAAAATCGCGATTCTCACAAATCACGATTTTCATCCAAAAACACGATTGTGATCAAACGCGATTCTCTGTTGGCAATCACGATTTTCAAAAACACAATTTTCATATAAAATCGTGATTTTCATTTAGATTCACAGCATCGCGATTCTCTTGAGAGTCACAGCATCGCGATTCTCATGAGATTTACAGCATCGCTATTCTCTTGAGATTCATAGCATTAGGATTCTCTTAAGATTCACAACATCGCGATTCACTTGAGATTCACAGCATCGCGATTCACTTGAGATTCACAACATCGCAATTCTCTTGAGATTCACAGCATCACTATGCTCTTGAGATTCACAGCATCACGATTCTCTTTAGATTCGAAAATCGTGATTCTCTATTTTCTGCTTCAAAGTGTTCTAAAAGAAACATGATTCTGTGGTCATTCTCAACATCGCGATTCTCTTGAGATTCATAGCATCGCGATTCTCTGGTTGTGCTCAAAATCACGATTCTCTAAGTTTTTCAATAACACGATTCTCTGGATGTGCTCAAAATTACAATTCTCACAAATCACGATTTTCATCCAAAAGCACGATTGTGATCAAAGTCGATTCTCTGTTGGCAATCTCGATTTTTAGAAAACATGATTTTCATACAAAGTCACGATTTTCATATTAAAAACACAACTATGAGAAAACATGATTTTCAGTGAACTCAAAATCGCGATTCTCTTGAGATTCACACCATCACGATCCTCTTGAGATTCACAACATCACGATTCTCTTGAGATTCACAACATCGCGATTCTCTTGAGATTCATAGCATCACGATTCTCTTGAGATTCAAAAATCACAATTCTTTATTTCCCGCCTAAAAGTTTTTTGAAAGAAACAGGATTCTATGGTCATTCTCAGAATCGCGGTTCTCTGGTTGTGCTCAGAATCGCGATTCTCTAAGTTTTTCAAAATCGCGATTCTCTTGAGATTCACATCATCGCGATTCTCTTTAGATTCATAGCATCGCGATTGTCTTGAGATTTAGAGCATCGCGTTTCTCTTGAGATTCATAGCATCGCGATTCTCTTGAGATTCACAACATCGCGATTCTCTTGAGATTCACAGCATCGCGATTCTCTTCAGATTCACAACATCACGATTCTCTTGAGATTCGCAGCATCGCGATTCTCTTGAGATTCACAGCATCGCGATTCTCTTGAGATTCACAACATTGCCATTCTTTTGAGATTCACAGCATTGCGATTCTATTGAGATTCACAGCGTCGCGATTCTCTTGAGATTCAAAAAACACGATTCTCTATTTCCCACTGTAGCTCAAGCGTAAGCACCACCTCCTTTACTTGTCAATCTGCGGAGATGTGAGGACCGGTATGAAGACCACGAGCAAGTGAAGGCGCAAGTGCGTGAGTGAAAGCACACAAACATGCACACACATACACACACAGGCGCACGAAGTAAGATCAAAGAGAGGAACAATGGAAAGCTTAGATTGCAAAAGAGTTCTCTTACAAAAGTTCTATTCTCTAACAAGCTAACCTCAAAAATGAGCTCTCTAGCTCTTTTTATAGTTTTTTGACTAGTTTTGGCCCTGTCCAGACCTAGTGTCCGGCCTAGTTAAAAATTAGGTTCCAGGGCTTATTTGAGGGCTCAAACGAAGTCTAAAAATTATGAAAATTGGTACGATGGTACTTCTAATACTCCTCAAGCTCGAGGACTCCTCGGCTTGAACAAAGTGGAGTTACTAAAAATAGATAATGGTATTTACAATGGTTTTTAGTGATGAAAATCACTATTTTGGTAAGGGATTCTTTTGAAAATTTGACATACACTTCTTGGAGCTCCCTACTTGCTTCCTTTCCTTGTGTGTCCACCTTTTGATGTGCTTCCATGCTTTGTCCTTGACTTTGAGCTTCAACACTCCCCCCCCTCTCGAGTCTGTCGTCCCTGACAGACCCTTGTTGGAAGGGCTATTCCATGTAGTGCTTTGAGAGGTGGTGTCCATCCGTTGTATGAGTTGGTTCCTTGGATTCCAGCAAGAATGTGTCGTTGTGAGCTTTCAAAACTGCAAGTTGCTCAAAAGAGGTTGTCAAGAGTGATTTGGAGCAACTACTGGCTTTAATTTGCTTCCGAGATATGGATGTTGTTCCCATAACGTCCGCTAGCTCTTCCAAAGATGATGTTGAGAGCAGTCATGCCAAGTTCTCACAACCCATAGTGAATGATGGGTAAGTGTGTTAGTGCATGGGTTGAAAAAATTATGTGCCTTGTGCACGGCCTTGTAGTGTAGCCCTATGCATGCTTACTTGGAAAATGCATTGGAAGAAGTATGGTGCAAAAATTTGGGGTCTTGAGCTAAGTGCTCAAGGGTATGTGATAAAGAGGTTTCCTACTCTATCATGGTTATGGTGTTTCCAGAGTAAAGATACTTACCATGGAGAAGGTTGATGGATGTTTGTCTCTTCGTGTTGTACACTCGGCCTGTGGGATGGAACATTGTTGATGAATGTCCATGTTGATTGTCCACTGATGAGATCTTTTGAGTGGTGGATCTCCTCTCCTCTTTTCAAAGCAACATTTGTCACTAACAATGTGCATTTCTGGGCTTGGGCTTATGCACATTCACTTCCCTATATTGACACTCAGAGGAATATTGGACACGTGCCGGTTTCTAAGAGATTACCATGCTGATTGACATAGACCATCCACCAGTGCTACTGTCTCATACTGGTTCAGGAAATACTGAGAATTAAATTGCTTTATATTCCTTGGCAAGCAACATCAGGTAACTACACCAAGCTGAGTTTCACATATTCTCTTTAGCTCACCATATACAGGAGTCTTCACCTCTAGAACTACCCTTTGCAGATATCTCCTTGGATGCTCTGGTACATGAAGTAGTTAAGCATCACTCAAGTTGCGGACCTTCAAGCTCTTCATTCCTACCATGGTAAGAGAAAATCATAGTTGTAGATGCCATGTTCATGCCAAATGCTTGTCATCTACCAGATAAGGCAGCAATAATCTCACTGCTGGCCGAGACGCACTTCTATCCAAATTGATAAATGCCTAGTAATCAACAGTTCCACCTTCAACTAAGCATGACTCATTCATGTTTCATAAGCCAAACCTGGGAACAAGCTCTCTCCCGCTTTTCTTTCTCCCCCTTTTTTTTTTTTTTTTTTTTTGAAGAACACAAAAGTTAGTATCAATAGAAATGTTTGACATATGTCACTGTGCTCTTGTGCATGGGATTCTCAAGTGTGTCTATGCACGGCCGTGTAATGTGGCCCTATATTAATGCATACTTTGGAAATGCATGACCTGAATGGTGCAAAAGACAGGGTTGTGCAAGGAGCACATGGTTGTTGCTCGTTCGAGGCTTTCGATGTTATTTGCGGAGGTTGATGCCGACCTTGGTGGAGGTATCCATTGAGTCTCGAACTGATGTAATCCTCCTTATTGGAGTCCATTTTAGAACATCATTTTGCACTGTAGAGGTCACTTCAGGCGTCTTTCTCTTTGGATGCTTTCTGAACTGTGGTATCCAGTGTGGTTGACGCTTTGGTTCGATGGAGGCTACTTGCACTTTTGGCTTCCAAGCCCATATCCTTTTTGCATGTCTTCCTACTAATGTTGAAGAGCTGATTTGATCTTCCTTTGGTCTCTGTACGTGGTTCTTACCCTTTTCTCTTTGTGGCTTCTTTGTTGAAACCTTTTGCATGTGGGAGAACAAAGGTTGTTGTGGATGTAGGAGCTTCTTAGGTACCCACATCTGTAATTGCCCTTGTTGAACTGCAGCTAACTTCTTAGGCACCCAAACTTGTTGGATACCTTGTGATTGAGCTTGTCTGAGCTGCTTCCTTCGTCTTCTGGCCTGGTTGGTGTGCATGGATGGGATTTGTGGGGGCAAGGCTGGTGGTTGCTCTCCTTTGCGTACCCATATCTGCTTCATGCTCGGAACTGCTTTTTTATCGAATGGTGTCTTTCTATTTGATGTAGCAGTTGTCGTGAACGGTTGTGTTTGCTTGTGTGGTGGACTCACTACTATGGCTACTTGATTCTTTGGAGAAGAAGAAAGATCCACCCGCCTTCGAACCTGGTCTTCCACGATTGACTCCTTCTGCATCATAGAGCTTTTGACACATACAACATCTTCTTTCATATGATTAGTCTTGGAAGAACTAAGAGAGTGTGTGGTGCCATGATTTAGGAGCATGCAGTTCTCTAATTCTAATGTGATGCATTGTTCATGTACCCAAACTTAAAGAATTTGACTTCTTAGGTTTAAGTTAACTGCATGGTCATAGATCCAATCTTGACCCAAGACAAGTGGTTCTGTAAGGTTCTCATCTTGACATACTAGCGCTTTGACTTTCATTGGAACATCTTGAAGGTAGATGGGAAGTTCCACCTCGCCCAAACAAGGGGTTTCCACACCTCCCAATCCTATGAGATAAGCTTCTATGGGATTGATGTTCAACCCCAAGTCTTGGCAGTAGGAAAGTCTAACTGCACTACTTGCTGCACCTGAGTCAATCAATGCTTTCACCGTCCTTGCACCCTTCCCTTGTCCTATCTCTATGGTCACAAAGGGTCTTCGGTCAATGACCTGAGAAGTCGCTATGCCTGACTTTTGACACATATCCATGTGATATTTTGGGGCTTTTGAGTTGACATCTAGGCCTAATCGCCTTAACTTATTTCGCCTAATACGCTCTCTGGCCTCTACCTGTGCTTCTTCTCTCACTCTTAACTCTTCTTCTTTTCGCTTCTTAGCAGTGTTGAGTCTCATTAGCATATCCTCAGTAAGAGGTTCTTGATATAGCTTGACTCTACAACCACTAATATAGTTTGGCAAGATATCTCCTTCTAGAGTGGCCAACTGAACTGCACCACTAGTGGAAATTCTATTAATGATCATGGGTCCATATCCTCTTTTTTCCAACTTACGGGCATGTTGTTTTAGTGTGTATACCAACACTAGATCTCCCTCTTTCAATCCCTTATCCTTGATGTGTGCATCAAAGTATGCCTTTTGCCTCTTCTTTGCAGCGTAGATGCCTGCTGCCGCTCGTAGCCTCGTCTCACCCAAGCGTTCGAGATCAAAGATCCTAGAGGACAATTCATGCCCATTCCACTCATACTCTTGTGCTACTTTTAAGGCAGGGATTAAGAAATCTAATGGTAGCATAGCGTTCTGTCCAAAGACCATCTGAAATGGGGTGGCGTTGAGTACCGTTTTGTAGGCAACTCGATAAGCCCAAACAGCATGATGAAGTTGTTTGTCCCAATCAGAGCGTTTATTATTTACCAGTTTTGTCAATATGTTACAAAGGATCTTATTGGTACTCTCGGCTTGTCCGTTGGCTTGTGGATGATAGGGGGCGGATTTCTTATGTATCACCAAGAATTCTTGGAGAAGATTTTCAATGACTTCATTCAAGAAGTGTGTGCCTCTATCGCTCACCAACTCTATTGGTAGTCCATATCTCGTGAACACATTCTCGAATAAGAACTTAGCCGTAGTCTGAGCATCATTCTTTGTTGTGGCTTTGACTTCTACCCACTTTGTAAGGTAATCTGTGGCTACAATGATGTACTCTGCATGGGAGTTTCTAGCTGGGGGGTTAATAGGACCTATGAAGTCTATGCCCCACTTCGAAAATGCACGTCCTCCCATCATTGGCCTCAAGGGCATCTCGTCTTTTCTAACTGGATATTGTGCACGTTGGCATGTGTCACATTTCTTCACATAGGTATGTGCATCCATATGAAGAGTGGGCCACCAAAGTCCTGAGAATAGAATGGTCTTGATCACTCGGTCAGGACCAAAATGTCCACCTGCAACACCGCTGTGTGCAGTTTCTAAGACTTTCAAATAATTTGATTCGTGAACGCACAGTCTTAAGTAACCATCTTTGCCTCTTCGGTATAGGTTGTGTCCTACTAGGGCATAGCCTTGAGCCTCTTGCTCCATGCTTCGTCTTCTTGCTAGACTAGCCTCTTTGGGTAATCGTCCCGACCTCATAAACTCTACCAATGGAGCACTCCAATCTGGAATTAATGACACTTGATAAAGGGTCGCATGCTCCACTGGGGGTCTCTCTCTGCACATTGGACAATTCTTAATCCACTCATGTATTTCTTTGTCCATGCTAGGCCAATACACTCCTAAACGCTTTAGATTCTGCAATGTGCGTTGTTTAGAATAGTGATTTCCTAGCAATCCTTCATGAGCTTGCTGCAACCAACTATTATGTTCATCATCCTCGACACAACAAGCTAATACGCCCTCCGTATCTTGTTTGTACATGCTTCCTGCCAAGATGTGATATTTTTGTGATCTTACAATTTCTTCTTGTGATGTTTTCACATTCTTATTTGTAGGGCCGAAGGTTAGGACTGGTACCAACTTATTTGCCCATTTAGGAACAACTTCCAAATTGAACAGATAAGCATCAGGTAGTTCATCAGACACTCCTTGTGGTGACTCTCCTGAAGTAATGCGAGAAAGGTGATCTGCCCGAAGGTGGGTTCTACCTTTCCTGACAACAACTTCAAAGTCATATTCCATTAGTAAGAGGAACCATCTTACTAAGCATCCAGTATTGCAAGGTTTATTGACCAAATATAACAAATCTTGATGATCAGTGAAAAACTTGAACTTGTTGGCCAATAAATAGTTTCTAAACTTCTTCACAGCATATACCATGCCTAAGCCCTCTCGCTCAGTTGTGGTATAGTTCCGTTCAGCTGCAGTGAGCTGTCTACTAGCATATGCGATGGGCAAATCTAAGTTTCCTTCACTTGTGGGTTGTGCAAGCACACATCCTATGGCATGACTGGATGCATCCACATGGACATGGAATGGTTTATTCCAATCAGGAGTGGTCAGTATTGGTGCTGTGCACAAATGTTTCTTCAGTTCATTGAAAGAATTCTCGCATTCATCGTTCCACTCAAAATTAGACAACAAGGCATAAAGGGGTCTAGCTATGATCGCGTACATGTGGATAAACCTGCGGTAATATCCACAATGGCCCATAAAGGCTTGTACCTCTTTAACATTCCTTGGCCTTGGTAGCTCAGCTATGGCTCGTACCTTATCTTCATCTGTTGAGATTCCATTCTTAGAAACAATATGACTTAAGATTTTACCTTGACGCACCATAAACACACACTTTTCTGGGTTTAGACACACTCGATATTCTCTACACTTGTTGAAGATTTGTCTGAGCTCAGGGATGTGAACCCTTCTTTCTTGGGAATGAGCACATAAATCATCCACATACACTTCTAAGCTCTTTCGCAAGAACTCTTTGAAGACATGACACATGAGCCTTTGGAATGTTGCAGGTGCATTGGTGAGCCCAAATGGCATCACACGAAATGCAAAGATTCCCCACTCTGTAGCAAAAGCTGTTTTGTGTTGATCTTCTGGGGCAATGGCTACTTGATTGTAACCTGAAAATCCATCAAGGAAGCTATAAACTTCCTTGCCTGCAACACGCTCCAATAGGTGTTCTGTGATTGGAAGTGGATAACTATCTCGAATCGTAGCGGCATTAACTTTTTTAAGGTTAATACACACTCGCAACTTCCCGTTCTTCTTGGGTACCACAACAATGGGGGACACCCATTCGGTATGCTCAATCTCATAGATGAATCCGGCTTCAATCAACCTATCAATTTCTTCTTTTATTTTTGCTGCATAGGTATCATTATATGTGTAGGGCTTCTGTTTGGTGGGCTTAGCATCAGCAGTCATGGGGATAGTATGAGAGCAAATTCTTGGATCTACCCCTTTCAAGTCTCTATAGTGCCATGCAAACACATCCCTATATTCCCTTAATAGAGCTATGAGCTCCATTTCTTCTCTTGCACTTAGGTCATCTCCTATATATGTGCATCTCTCTTCGTTCTCTTCAATGGTCACTACAATCTTCTTGGTCTTTTCTTTATTATCATATGATTCTCCTATGATGGCCTCTCTCTTAGGCATTCGTACCAAAATTTTGCGGTCGTCAACTTCATATTTCTTGAAGTTTTCTGGTACTTCAAACAATGATTCCTCCTCTTCTTGTTTCACTGCTTTTCTTTTCTTTTTCTTTTGACTACTCTCACTTCCATCCTTTGAGTTTACTGTTTTAATACTTGTGAGAGGTTCTTCTTCTTTCTGGGTGAACACTCCTATATCTTCTAGATAGTGCTGCTCTGAGTTAAAACAACTATCCATCACAATAGACTCCAGGTCATCGTCATTCTCTTCTTCTTCTAAGACATCACTAGGGTCACATTCTTCTAGCAAGGGTTGACACATGAAAACTGAGATATCATAACCCTCCTCATCACAATGAGGTGTCCACTGTTCCTCATTGACAGCAATGTCCATGGTGGCTAAGATTTCTGGCCAGCCATGAGGCTCAAACTCCTCATCTGGAAAGATCATCGGTGTGTAGGCTGGGTCTCTAACTGGTCTATCTCCTAGTGAAGTTCCTTCTTCTCTTGCCTTTAAACATTTTTCCTCTTCCTTTGCGACCTTGCACATCCACAAATGAGTATCTTCATGCAGCCATGATGGATCAGGTGAACTTTCAGAATGCACAGAGATGGAATCTTCTTTCGCTTTGTGGATAGAATTCCACTGTAGGGGTGGTACATCTCTGAAGGTGTAATCCTTCAAATTGACCTTGGTGGTGACCCCTAAGTGCTGTAAGTACAAGGAGTTAGTTCCCCAATCCTGTACTATTTGCAATTGTCATAGGAAGGGTCTTCCTAGGATCATCTCATAGACATTATTTTTCTCAAAGTCACATATAGCAAATGTGTGCTCAAACTCTACACCACAAGTGGTTAGAGTGATCCCTTCTAGCAATCCTAGAGGTCTTTCAAAATGACCATCAGCCATTTGAAGCTTCATTCTAGTTGGTCTTAATGTGGGCTTGCCCCATTGCTTCCACAAGGAGGTGGTCGCAATAGCAACACCAGCACCTGAATCTATGATTGCTTTGGTTGTGTAACCTTGGTAGGTGATTGGAAGATAAGTATTACCTTCTTCACCCTCACACATGTCCCCTATTTTGTCTAGAGGTATCTCTGGTACCCTTTGCTTGGAGCCTGCTTTTGGCATGTTGGAATCAAGTTCTGGAACCTGATCCTTCACATGATTCCAAAGCTCAGGTTTTGCTTTGAGCAGCTCTTCTACAGTGAGATGACACTGAACCTTAGTGTTCTTCACGACATCCGTGTTCCTTGGAACCACTGAGTCTTCATTTCTTATTAGTATTGTGGGAGCTCTAATCTGGAGAGATTCAGATTCCCATGGGCCTGGAAATTGAGGCAGTTCTTCTAAGGTATTAGATTCAAAATCTAACCTTTCGTCTTCTTGTTGTTCTGCTTCATCTCCGTAAATAGATGGGATGTCTTGGGGAAATTGATCATGAAGATCATCAATCTCAGGAATAGGAGGGGAATTACCCTTCTCCTTGGCCCATTTCTCTTCTTGTATTTCCTGCAAGAATTCTTGAGAGTACTGTTGAATTGAAGGAGGTATTCCTGGATCCGTGGAATTAGGAACATAAGCTCCCATTGGTGGTGAGCTTCCTCTTTCAATAACTGGTTGAGCCTGTGGAGGTAAAGAAACTTGTGGTTTGTTTACCAACTGCTCTAATCGTTCTAGTAAGCCCTGGAAATGCAAATCCCCTTTGACAGAGTTTGTCTCATTGAACTTTTGACTAGTCTCAAGTATAGCTTGAGCTTGTTCTACCATTTTCATGCACATTTTCATCCGTTCAATCTCTAAGTCCGCTCTAGGGTAACTCTTGTCTAGGTTTGCAGCTGTAGGCCCTTCTTGAAGTCGAGCCTGGTAGGCCTTGAACATCATGTCCAAGCCTTCTGGGGTTGGATCTGCAAGAACCGACCCTGGTTGTGGTCTATTTACGATGGGTGGTGGGGTGGGATGAGGTGGAGTGGATGGAGTTTCGGTATGCGAGGGGCTTTGAGATGCAATGTCTTCTATTTTTGTTTTCGCTTCTTTTAAGCTTTCTTCTAGTTCCGATAACTTTTTATTCCACTTGCGATTGGCCTTCTCTCTGGTATCCTTCCATGTTCTTGTTTTCCTCTTACTAGGCTCTCCCGATTCACTCGACTCTGATTGTTCTACTGGTTTATCCTGTTTTAAGTCTTGTGCTCTAGTGAGAGCTTGTATAGGAGCCACATTGCTACTACTTGAACTTGAATCTGCCACTAAGCCTACCACATTAATGGGTGTAATCTTGGGTGCACTGGAGGGGTTTCTTGGACAATCTCTGGGGAGATGGTCTTTGCCATAATCAGGACAAAAAGCCTGTATTGTGATAGCCTGTCCTTGACTCGGAGACGGTGGGTGGGGACAGTCACGAATGAAATGGTCACCTTGACATCTGAAACAAGATCCTCTAGGGGCTTGTGGTCTCATTTGTCTCAACTGGGGCCTAGGGTTAGGATTTGTGTACATGACATTGGAGTATTCTGGCTCCCAATTTTGCTCCATAGGTGGTGCCTCATATTGATACGAGTAAATCTCACTATGTTCAGGTGACTCTGTGTAATACGCATGTGGACTACCTTCATGGGAGTAGTCTGAACTATGAGCATGAGAATCATTATCTGGTATCTATGGGGTTAGGGGCACCAATGCTCTATTTGGATTTTCCTCTCCCACAACATATTTGACTGGAATCACGTTGGCTGGAGCTGGTGGTTGGTTTCCCAAGACAGGTTGTGGCCTATATGGTACCTGATATTGCTGTTGTGGTCTATAATATGGCTGTTGGTATTGGCTCTGATACCTACCTTGTGGGTAAGATTGCTGATAATTCTGTCTAATGCCTATTGTAGGGACAATCTTGAGCTGTGTGGTTTGTGTATTTTCTCTCAATAGTGCAATATGGAGCATTCCTTTCTCTAATGTTTTGATTTTGCATTGGGCATACATTAGCCATGTGGTCGCCCCCACACGTATAACACCAATTCACTGGAGTGACTCTCTGTGTTTGTTTATTTTGGACTCCCAGCTTCTTGGCAACTTGCTCAGCTATCTCTTCTATTTCTGTGGAGATCTTTGAAGTATGACTAGTAGAACTATCCGATTCTTTGTAGAGTTTGGACAGTCCTAACTCCTCACCCAAGTTATCTTCTATGTCGATGCACGTCCGCACGCACTCTTCTATGGATCTAGGATCTTTCAAGTACACATATGATCTTAATTTTGTGCTCAGTAAGCCATCTAAGAACAAAGCCACTTGTTTAGCTGGTGTGGGTAACTCTGGAGTAGGGCATCTTTCTAGGTACTGTCTGAATCTTCTACCTGCTAGTCGCACTGTTTCTTGGGGTGTCTGCTTGAAACTGTGGATCAAGGATGATGTGTTATGCCTAATACCACTCTTGGAAAATTCTACAATGAATTCGTCTAGCAGTTGACCTATATCGCGATAGTTGCAACTACTCAATGGTTGAAACCAAGCCAAGGCAGTGCCCTTAAGAGTCAAACCAAATGCCTCGTATTGGGTGAATAAATCCTCAACCTATTCAGCTCTTAACACTTGTTTGAACTCGGCCACATGATCATAAGGATCTCCTGACCCGTCAAAATAATTCTTCATTGCCTTGATCACTTGAGTGGGTCTAAGGGTTCTTGGGTGCTCTCGGGGTCTAGGCAATGGAAAATCATGTTCATCTCTTTGTTGCCTATGTGCTTGATGTCTCTCTCTTTCAGGTCTTTCATTTTCAAATCCTGATCTATTCCTGCCCACGGTGTGTGCAAAACTTACCTCAGGTCTCTCTCTAGTTCTTTCTCTCTGGGCTTCATGAGCGTGGGATGATCCTACTCCTTGGAGGCCATAGGAAGCATTGGATCTTGGTGGGGGGAAAATCAATTCATTCTTCCAAGTATATGCATGTCTATCATGTTCTGTTACCAAGAAAATTTTCTCTGATGTGTTATCCAGGTAAACAACTTTGCCTGGCATCTCTGGATCCTTGAACTCGTAGATGATGACTATGCCCAATTGGCTAGGTTGATCTGGCTTGAATCTCCAAAAGGCTTCCTCTGTTTCTCTATTCAAAAATAGTTCTATGCTTTTGTTATCTTGAGGGATCCAGTCTGGAGTGATCACTCGGGTCAAAACTGACTTACCTCTAGGAGTCTGGGGTCCTTGTCCTACATTTCCTTGTTCTAGGTCTCCTATTTCATTCTCAAGAATGACATTTCCAAACTCATCAGTCCTATCTGGTAGGTTGGTGACCACATACATGGTTCCTTCCTTATCAATGTATGAACCCTCTTCGAACTTGACCACCGGGTGTTCAAGTCCAAAGGATTGATCTGAATTTTTGAGTTGGACCACTGATTGCCTCAGACCATCCTCATAGATGCGAGCACCTAATTGGTTGGTCCGAATATATTCCAACTGTGTCTTATAGGGCCCTTCTGGTGTTTGTAGATGGGCAGTCCCTGAGCCACCTGCAGGTTTTCCCATACTAAAAGACATTTCTGAATCACTTGTGTCTGAACTTAGTAAAAGATGACCACTTAGTTGTTGTGCCCAAGACTTGGATGTATGGTTGACACTAGCCTCAGAAGATCTAATGCTTTGTTTATCCTTGCCTAAGTGTCTACCAGATCTCAGGTTCATAAGCTTTAGTCAAGAGTCCAAATTTTCCCCTCGGTATGGTTCAAAATTCTTTGGAGTCCCCTTGGTTCCTTAGTCCCACTTGAGGGTCAACTTCAAATTATCCTATCTCAAAATCAACGCGTTATTCTTGAAAAAAAACCAGTTGAGGTCGTGTAGGATTTGAAACGAGCTTTCCAACGAGCTATAGAGCTCAAAAAATGGACTTTGGATGAAAGAGTTATGCCAATTGAGGCTCCTGGGGGTCAAAACAGGCAAACAGGACCTTTGGAGAAAATCGCGATTTTGTGAACTTTCAGAGAATCGCGATTTTGTGAACTCAGAAAATCGCGATGTTGAGCACAAAATCGTGTTTCTGAAAATCGTGTTTTTTGACATGAAAATCACGATGTTGATCACAAAATCGTGTTTCTGAAAATCGCGATTTTGAGCACAGAATCGTGTTTTTTTGCTGAAAATCGTGATTTGTGAGAATCGCGATTTTGAGCCCGCTGAAAATCGTATTTTCTCAGAATCCTGTTTTTGGCATGAAAATCGCGATTTTGAGCACAGAATCGTGTTTTTTGACATGAAAATCGCGATTTTGAGCACAGAATCGTGTTTTTTTGCTGAAAATCGTATTTTCTCAGAATCGTGTTTTTGGCATGAAAATCGCGATTTTGAGCACAGAATCGTGTTTTAGGGAATCGTGTTTTTTGACATGAAAATCGCGATTTTGAGCACAATCACAGAATCGCGATTCTGAGAATGACCACAGAATCGTGATTTTTTCAGCCAACTTTTAGGCGGGAAAACAGAAAATCGTGATTTTTTCAAAATTTTTGAATTTTCACAGAATCGCGATTTTCATCACAGAATCGCATTTTTTGGCGGGAAATTCAAATTTCTGAGCGCCGGCTATGGCGAGCTCCGTATGAGCAGAAAATCATGAAAAAAAACACAGCGCTTGCTCTCCCTTGCTTCTCCTAACTCCTTCCCACACAATAATGCATGAAAAATGGTATGAAGATGGTGAAAATGCACTAAAAAACAAGAATTTTCTATGAAGAAGAAGGTGGAAGAAGGTGGAGATGATGATGATGATGAAGATGAAGAGGAAAAAACAAAAAATGAACTAAAATGACAGTTTTTTTACTTTCAAAGTCGCAAATCTAGGATCTTACCATCACAACGCTCGTCCTCGAAGCTCTCTCCCCGGCAACGGCGCCAAAATTTGGTGTAGCTCAAGCGTAAGCACCACCTCCTTTACTTGTCAATCCGCGGAGACGTGAGGACCGGTATGAAGACCACGAGCAAGTGAAGGCGCAAGTGCGTGAGTGAAAGCACACAAACATGCACACACATACACACACACGCGCACGAAGTAAGATCAAAGAGAGGAACAATGGAAAGCTTAGATTGCAAAAGAGTTCTCTTACAAAAGTTCTATTCTCTAACAAGCTAACCTCAAAAATGAGCTCTCTAGCTCTTTTTATAGTTTTTTGACTAGTTTTGGCCCTGTCCAGACCTAGTGTCCGGCCTAGTTAAAAATTAGGTTCCAGGGCTTATTTGAGGGCTCAAACGAAGTCTAAAAATTATGAAAATTGGTACGATGGTACTTCTAATACTCCTCAAGCTCAAGGACTCCTTGGCTTGAACAAAATGGAGTTACTAAAAATAGATAATGGTATTTACAATGGTTTTTAGTGATGAAAATCACTATTTTTGTAGGGGATTCTTCTGAAAAATTGACATACACTTCTTGGAGCTCCCTACTTGCTTCCTTTCCTTGTGTGTCCACCTTTTGATGTGCTTCCATGCTTTGTCCTTGACTTTGAGCTTCAACACCCACCTAAAAGTTTTCTGAAAGAAACACGATTCTTTGGTCATTCTCAGAATCGCGATTCTCTGGTTGTGCTCACAATCGCGATTCTCTAAGTTTTTCAAAAACACGATTCTCTGGATGTGCTCAAAATCACAATTCTTACAAATCACGATTCCCATCCAAAAACACAATTGTCATCAAATGCGATTCTCTGTTGGCAATCACGATTTTCTGAAAATACGATTTTGATACAAAGTCGTGATTTTCATGTAAAAAAAATGACTCTGTGTTGGCATACAAAGCAACAAAGGAGTCATGCACAATACGGCAACAAGGCCAGATCATTTTTTCCATAGATTTTGTACAACTCAAGTGATTTTAATCACTACACAAACATTGTAAATCCCGTTTTTGGTAGATTAGACTCCATTTTGTGCAAGCCGAGGAGTCCTCGAGCTTGAGGAGTATTAGAAGTACCCTCGTACCAATTTTCATAATTTTTAGACTTCGTTTGAGCCCTCAAATAAGCCCTGGAACCTAATTTTTAACTAGGCCGGACACTAGGTCTGGACAGGGCCAAAGCTAGTCAAAAACTATAAAAAGAGCTAGAGAGCTCATTTTTGAGGTTAGATTGTAATTGAAACGAACTTGTAAGAGCTTGTGAAAGTAATCTAAAGCACTCCATTGATTCTCTCTCTTTGTCTTGCCGTGTGTGCGCGTGTGTGTGTAGGTGTGTGCATGCTTGTGTGCTTCTCACTCACGCACTTGTGCCGCCACTTGCTCGAGGTCTTCATACCATCCTCACGTCTTCCCGGATTGACATTAAAGGAGGTGCTACTCATCACTGAGCTACACCAAATTTTGGCGCCGTTGCCGAGGATCGAGCTTTGAGGACGAGCGTGTGATGGTAAGACGTAGAGTTGACGCGTTGGAGTTGTAGGTATTTTCTTCACTCTCATCGGTTTTCTTTTACTTTCTTCACCATCTTCATCATCATCATCACCATTTCCCACCTCCATCTCCATCATCGCAAAAATTTCAGTTTTTTGACTATATCCCCATCCCCACCTCATTTCCCTCATTTCACTTGTGAGAGAGGGCGAGAGAGCGAATTTGCATGCGCTGTTTTTGCATGTTTCTTGAGCTATTTTGCAGGTTTTTTGCTGTACCATCATCCCCAGCAGTGTGCGCAGGTACGACAGGCTCTGCACAGTTCCCGAGACGACGATCTCTGTCTATCGCGACAGACAGAAAATCTTAACATTTTGTGAATGCATGAGTAGCACTGTAACCTACACCTTGAGGGCATTCTAGATCACTAGAAGTTTTTCAAAAATTTGCGTTTTTTCTGTCTATCGCGACAGACACCGTCTATCGCGACAGACACTGTCTATCGCGACAGACACCGTCTATCGCGACAGACAGAAATCCGCGACAGATACCGTCTATCGCGACAGACACCGTCTATCGCGACAGACAGAGACCCACGACAGATAGCGTCTATCGCGACAGACACCGTCTATCGCGACAGACAGAAATCCGCGACAGATACCGTCTATCGCGACAGACACCGTCTATCGCGACAGACACCGTCTATCGCGACAGACAGAATTTCACGATAGACACTGTCTATCGCGACAGACACCGTCTATCGCAACAGACAGAATTTCACGATAGACACTGTCTATCGCGACAGACACCGTCTATCGCGACAGACAGCCCCCACGATAGATTGTGTCTATCGCGACAGACACCGTCTATCGCGATAGACAGACATTTTCGGCAAAAAATTTAAGGAGTAAATTTTTCGGAATTTAGGCTAAAATTTTGGCTATATTTGCACTCTCAAGTACTCATGTACTTACAAAGCCTTAGAAGTTGCATTAAAACCCTGAGAGGATCTGTTTGTCTAGTAACCCCCTAAACCCTGAACGGTCATAACTTTTTCATATGAAATCCATTTTCTGAGCTCTAGGGCTTGTCGGAAAGCTCGTGACATATACTACACACCCTCAACTCTTTTTTATAAGAATATCGCGTTGATTTTCAGATAGGATAATTGGAAGTTGACACACAGAAGGGTAGAAACACCAAGGGAGCTCTAGAGGAAATTTTTAGCAATAAAAAAGGGGGAACAAGGGTCATTAAAAAAGTGTCTGAAATAAATTGTCTGTCAATTGAAAGGTCTACCTAGAGCTAATTTTGGGACTTATGCAGGTCTATTGAGAAGCAATTGAGAGTATCCAAGCCAGGGTGTTGCGCACGCTTGAGAATCAACTTCTCGAGCACTAAAGAGCAAGGTTCGGCAAGAAAGGTCGGAATATTCTCAACTCCTCTTCGTCAATTCCTAGCTTAGGCTAAGAACGATTAGAAGTAGGAGTAAGTCAGGGCGACGATAGGCCACTATCAAGTTGAAGACTACCTAAAAACTCAAGTTCAAGCTAAAAACTTAATCTCTGTACTGTCGACAACATAAAGGAAAGAACCTAACGTGGAACGATCAACCTGAAAGTACGGAGAACATTCAAGTATTCCTGACGACGTAGTAACAGATAAGACTTTAAACACGAGGAATAACTAAAAAGAATCAAGTGACTGGTACCAATTGATCGGCAACGAGGTTGTACTCTGAAAAAAAATTGGGCTAATCCGTTAGGCATATGAACCTTAGATCAGGACGACACCTAGTAAGAGAGAGACAAAGCCTTAGGTCTTCAGAGGCTAGTGTCAATCACACTGCAAGGTCTTGGGCTCAACAGTTGAGTCACCACTCTCATTACCCTAGCTCTGATACCAGTGAATCAGGGATGTCTCAAGGTATGGACAGACCTACGGGAAGTTCAGGGGTGCCCTACTTGTACAGGGTAGAAGGCCCTTACAAAACACAGTTGGAATACCTTAGGACCAACCGATTAGGTGCTAGCATCTATGAGGACGGCCTAGGAAGATCTGTGGTCCAGATTAAAAACCCTGACCAATCCATAGGACTAGAGCACCCAGCTGTCAAGTTTGAAAACGGTGCATACCTGGACAAGGAAGGAACCATATACGTAGTCACCAGTCATCCAGATAGGACAGATGAATTTGGAAATGTAATTTCAGAAGCGGACTTAGGTGACTTGGAACAAGGAAACATGGGAGTGGAACCTAGAACCCCTCGAGGTAAATCAGTTCTCACTAGGATTATCACGCCTGATTGGGTACCCCAAGACAACAAGAGCATAGAGTTGCTCATCCATCGAGAAACTGATGAAGCCTTTTGGAGGTATAAGTCTAATCAGCCGACAGATATAGGAAATATCATGATCTATGAATTTAAGGATCCAGATAGCCCAGGTAGAGTGACCTACTTAGATCACACTTCAGAACGGATCTTTGTGGTGACAGAAAATGATAGGCATGCCTACACTTGGAAGGGTGAATTTATTTTCCCCCAACCAAGATCAAATGTATTCTATGGTCACCCTGGGGCTGGAACTTCCCAAGCTCATGGTACGCAAAGAGATAGAAGTAGGGATAGACCAGAAGTAAGTTTCGTCAACCCCGTGGGCAGAGAAAGAACGAGAACAGAGACGAATAGGGTAGAACCTGAAATGCATAGAGCCCACAAGAACCAAAGAAATGTAGATGGATTTCCTCTGCCGAGGCCTAGAGAGCACACAAGAACTTTGAGATCCACCCAGCTAGTTAAGTCCATGAAGAACTACTTTGACGGCACAGGAGATCCCTATGATCATGTGGCGGAGTTCAAGCAAGTCTTGAGAGCTGAACAAGTGGAGGATCTGTTCACGCAGTACAATGCCTTCGGTCTAACCCTGAGGAATACGGCACTTACATGGTTTCAGCCATTGGATGAGCGCCAGTTCAGGAGCATAGACCAACTCCTAGAAGCATTTATTATTGAGTTCTCCAAGAGTGGCATAAGGCACAACACCTCCTCACTGATTCACAGCTTCAAACAAACCCCTCAAGAGACTGTGAGACTTGCAGGAAGAAGATTTAGACAATATCTTGAAAGGTGCCCTATTTCGGAGCTACCCACATCTGCTAAACAAGTAGCCTTATTCCTTGACGGATTGTTGAGTCCAAAATTGAGATCCTATGTGTATCTGAAAGACCCTAGGACTATAGAAGAGTGTGTACGAATGTGCATTGACATTGAAGATAACCTAGGAGAAGAGCTAGAGCTGTCCAAAATTTACAAAGATTCAGATAGTGCATCTAGTCAATCTTCCACACAAGCCACATCAATCGAGGAACTTGCCGAAAAAGTAGCTCAGAAATTAGGTGTAACTAGCAAACAAATCCCAAGGTTTGCCCCTGTGAAAAGATGCTATACATGCGGTGGTGACCACATGGCGAATGCCTGCCCTATTATGGCTCAACCCCAAGTAAACCCTAGTAGTCAGTACTGCACCATAGAACGGAGATACACCAACCACACCGCACAAGATTGCCCATACAACAAGCAGGCGGTTAGGCAACCCTACCCTCAACCCTACCAACAAGGCAGATATCAGAACCAGTACCCTCCACAACCATATGGCAGGCCACAACAGAATTTCCAACCTCAATATCAAAACCAACAAAGGCCTCAGCCTGTGCTAGCACAACAACCCCCAGCCCCAGCTAATGTGATTCCGGTAAAGTATACTGCTGCAGAAGAGAACCTGAATAGAGCTATAGTCCCTGTAACATCCTTGCTTTCTGAAAGTGACCCGAGTGACCATAGCTTTGATTCTACACATGTTGATAGCCCCCAGGCCTACTACATGCAGTCTCCTGAGCACGGTGAGTCCTATTATAGCGAAGAGACAAACGAACCTAGTTGGGAGTCAGATTACACGAACGTCATGTATGCAAACCCCAACCCTAGGCCTCAATCTAGGCAGGTAAGACCTCCATTCCCAAGAGGACCGTGCTACAGATGCCAAGGAGATCACCTCATTCGTGATTGTCCCTTGCCGCCACCTACACAACCCCAGTCAGTGACGATCCAAGGCTTCTGCCAAGATTGTGGAAAAGAGCATCTCTTACGAGATTGCTCAAAGAACCCCAATAATATGCCAAAAATCACGCCCATCAATGTTATCGAGTTAGTGGTAGATTCCAGCGGAAGTGTTACTTCCACTGCACCCGTACAGGTAGTCACGAGAGCTCAAGAAGTGAAGCAAAACCAAGGGGTAGGCAAGGAAAAGAGCCCAGACACTAGCGATACTGAGAGCCAAAATAAAAAGAGAACAAGAGCTTGGAGAGATAGCCGCGAACGCATGAAAAGGCAATGGGCAAAGAAGATGAGTGAACTTGAGGAAAGTCTACAAGAAACCAAGGCTAAAATCATAGAGATCACATCTCAACCGCACTCTCACACATTCCCACCGCTACCATCCCCATCACTCTCCATCCCTCCACCCTCTAAGACACCCCACGTAACCCACCCACCACCCCAAACAGGATCAGTATTAGCTGATCCCACTCCCGAAGACATAGACATGATGCTTAAGGCATATCAGGCCAGAATCCAAGAAGGGCCAAACGTCACGGATCATGACAAGTGCTATCCTAGAGCTGACCTAGAGATAGAAAGAACCAAACTGTGTGCGAAAATGGTCGCACTGGCTCAGACTATGTTTGAAGCCAGTCGCCTTTTCAATTACTCGGGTTCAGCCAAAACGCAATTACACTTGGATGGATTCCTAGAAAAGTTAGAGAGGATAATTGCAAGATCTGCCAAGGAAGAAAACAATCAAGAAAAAGATAAAGCAAGCAAAAACATGAACCATCCCCCATCGGAAGTTTATGTGGCCAATTCCACTAAACCAGACAACTTCCCCTCCTTAGAAAGAACAGAGACGCTAATCGCACAGTCAGAAAAGGAAACTGCCCCTCAAAGAAAGAATAGGGCAAGGGAACGCATAAGCCAGCCTCTTCAGGAAGCCCATGTGCCTCCCCAAGAAGCTTATTTTCCCCCCCAAAAGGTACATGAGCCTCCCTCGGAAGCTCACGTACCTCCACAGTCTGCCTACATTCCTTCTCAGGGAGTGTATGAGCCTGCTCGGAAGAATAATAGAATGAGCAATCCTCCCGAAGAAGCTTGTGCTCCAGCCATTTATGAGAGCAAGGAAAGAGCCAACGATAGAACAAGCCCTCCTTCCCAGGTTGCTTATGTGCCCAATTCCACGGAGCCAGACACTTCTTCCTCTATGAATCGGTTTGCACCAGACTTCCTACGAGAGATTCAAGAAGACAAATGGGATAACGAAAGTGAAGTCGCCCCTCCCTTTGAACTTGTGGATGATGCACACGACCAATTCCCACAAGACATCCCATCTATTTACGGGGAGCATGAGAGTGTTCAGTCTCACGAGAGATTAGACTTTGAGTCTAATTCCATACAAGAGCTACCCCACTTCACAGGCCCATGGGAAGCAAAGTCCACATGTATGAGAGCACCCACAGTCATGGTAAGGAACGACGACTCAGTCATACCTAGGAACACAGAGGTAGTGAAGAACACTAACGTGCAGTGTAATCTCAAGTTAGAAGAGCTACTCAAGGTTAGACCTGAATTATGGAAACATGTAGCCAAACAAGTTCCAGAGATAGCAAAACCTCGTTCCCAGGTAGGATCCCATAGGACAGTGCCAGAAATTCCCTTGGATAAGATAGGGGATATGTGTGAAGGTGAAGAAGGGAACACCTATCTTCCCATCACCTACCAGGAGTACACCACCAAGGCAATTTTGGACTCAGGTGCAGGAGTTGCAATTGCCACTACTTCCCTATGGAAGCGTTGGGGCAAGCCGGCACTCAGGCCAACGAGAATGAAATTGCAAATGGCCGATGGTCACATAGAGAGACCCCTAGGATTGCTAGAAGGAATAACCCTCACCACTTGTGGTGTCGAATTTGAGCATAGTTTTGCTATATGTGACTTCAGCAAAAATCACGCCTATGAGATGATTTTGGGAAGACCATTCATGCGACAGTTGCAAGTGGTACAGGATTGGGGAACCAATTCTTTGTACCTGCAACACTTGGGTGTTACAACCAAAGTCAATCTCAAGGATTTTTCTCACAGAGATGTCCCTCCTATCCAATGGAATCCCATCCATAGAGCCAAAGATGATACGGAATCCGTGCATTCCATAGGGTCAGGATCCTCATGGATGCATGAAGACACCCACTTATGGATGTGCAAGGTAGCAGTAGAAGAAGAGAAGAGAGAGAAAGCCAGAGAGGTAGGTGCGAAAGAAACCCATAGATCAATCCAAGACCCAGCCTATGCACCTGTAGTTTTTCCAGACGAAGAATTTGAACCTCACGGTTGGGCAGAAATTTTAGCAACAATGGATGTAGCCATCAATGAAGAACAATGGACACCTCACTGTGATGAGGATGGCTATGACATTTCAGTCTTCTCCATAGAGCCAATCATGGGAGAGGCAGTTCTAGAAGAATGCGAACCTAGCCCTGATGCATTTGAGGATGCAAGTGACTTCGATCTCGAGTCAATTATTATGGACCCACCATTTGCATCAGATGAAGAATACTTCCATGAAGTAGAATTTCAACCTCAGAAGCATGGAGAGGTTACAAATGATGTAAGATTAGCAACACATATGACCCCTAAGGAAGAAGGAAAGAAACGAAAGAAGAGAAAAGCATTACCAGAAGAGGAAGAATCTTTGTTTGAGGTCCCAGAAAATTTTAAGAAGTATGAGATAGATGACAGGAGAGTCATGATAAGAATGCCTAAACGAGAGGCACAATCAGGAGAGGCCTATGATAACAAAGAAACCACCAAGAAAATAGTAGTGGCCCTAGAAGAAGGAGAGGAGAGATGTACGTACATAGGTCATGACCTAACAGCGGAAGAAGAGCACGAATTGATTGCCTTGCTAAGAGAATACAGAGATGTATTCGCTTGGAGTTACAAGGATTTGAAAGGTGTTGACCCGGACATATGCTCACACACCATCCCCATGACCTCAGATGCCAAACCCTCTAAGCAAAAGCCTTATACATATAATGATAACTACGCTGCTAAGATCAAGGAGGAGATAGACTGGTCGAAGCTGGATTTATCTATGAAATTGAGCACACTGAATGGGTATCCCCCATCGTAGTGGTGCCCAAGAAGAATGGCAAGCTGCGTGTGTGCATTAACTTGAAAAAGGTTAATGCCGCCACGATTCGAGATAACTATCCGCTTCCCATCACAGAACATCTCTTAGAAAGAGTGGCAGGCAAGGAAGTGTACAGCTTCCTTCATGGATTTTCTGGCTACAATCAAGTAGCCATAGCTCCAGAGGATCAGCATAAGACAGCCTTTGCCACAGAATGGGGCATTTTTGCTTTTAGAGTAATGCCATTTGGGCTTACCAATGCACCAGCCACCTTCCAGAGGCTGATGTGCCATGTGTTTAAGGAGTTCCTGAGGAAGAGTTTAGAAGTCTATGTTGATGATCTTTGTGCTCATTCCAATGTTAGACAAACTCATATTCCTGAACTCAGACAAATCTTTGACAAATGTAGAGAATATCAAGTCTGCCTGAACCCAGAAAAGTGCGTTTTTATGGTCAGGCAAGGTAAGATTCTAGGACACATAGTGTCAAAGAATGGCATATCTACTGACGAAGAGAAAGTGAGAGCCATAGCAGAGCTACCTAGGCCAAAGAATGTCAAGGAAGTACAAGCTTTCATGGGGCATTGTGGTTATTATCGACGATTTATACACATGTATGCTGTCATTGCAAAGCCCATGTACGGACTTCTGACAAACTTTGAGTGGACGGATGAATGTGAGAATTCCTTCCAGGAGCTTAAACGAAGATTGTGTTCAGCACCAATCTTGACCACACCAGATTGGAATAAGCCATTCCATGTTCATGTTGATGCATCCAATTATGCTATTGGATGTGTGCTCGCACAACCTACTGGTGAAGGTAATATGGATCTTCCAATTGCCTATGCCAGTAGACAATTGAATGCGGCTGAACGGAATTACACCACCACAGAGCGAGAAGGATTAGGCATGGTGTATGCAGTTAAGAAATTTAGACACTATTTGCTTGCAAATAAGTTTAAATTTTTTACTGATCATCAGGCATTGTTATATCTCGTAAACAAGCCATGCAATACAGGAAGATTAGTGAGATGGTTTCTCTTGCTAATGGAATACGATTTTGAGGTAGTGGTAAGGAAAGGTAGGACTCATTTGAGAGCCGATCATCTCTCTAGGCTCACATCGGGAGAAGCCCCACAAGGAGTGTCAGATGACCTTCCTGATGCTTACTTGTTTAATTTGGAAGTTATACCGCAGTGGGCTAAGCCATTGGTACCAGTATTGACCTACGGGAATGGTGTGATGTCTGTCAAAGGACTCAGTATCCTATACGCAAAGATGAGATGCCACTGAAACCTATGATGGGTGGACGTGCATTCTCTAAGTGGGGAATAGACTTCGTAGGTCCTATTAACCCCCCAGCTAAGGGTTCTCATGCGGAATACATCATTGTGGCAACATATTATCTCACCAAGTGGGTAGAGGTAAAAGCTACAACCAAGAACGATGCTCAAACAACTGCCAAATTCTTGTTTGAGAATGTATTCACAAGATACGGGCTACCTATAGAGCTTGTAAGTGATAGAGGCACTCATTTCTTGAACGAAGTGATTGAAAACCTACTCCAAGAATTCTTGGTAATACACAAGAAGTCTGCCCCTTATCACCCTCAAGCTAATGGACAAGCTGAGAGCACTAATAAGATTTTATGCAATGTACTGACGAAATTAGTGAACACTAAACGCTCTGACTGGGACAAACAGCTACACCATGCTGTTTGGGCATACCGAGTTGCCTACAAAACGGTACTCCAAGCCACCCCCTTTCAGATGGTATTCGGTCAAAACGCTGTGTTACCCTTGGACTTCTTGATCCCTACATTGAAAGTAGCACAAGAGCACGAATGGACAGGGCATGAGCTCTCCTCTAGGATCTTTGACCTTGAACGATTAGGGGAAACAAGACTGAGAGCCGCTGCAGGGATATATGCAGCCAAGAAGAGACAGAAGGCATACTTTGATGCCCACGTGAAGGATAAAGGCTTGAAAGCAGGAGATCTAGTCTTAGTCTATACACTAAAACAACACGCGAGGAAGCTAGAAAAGAGAGGCTACGGACCTATGATCATCAATAGGATCTCCACGAGCGGAGCAGTACAATTGGCCACATTAGAGGGTGATGTTCTCCCAAATTATATTAGTGGTTGCAGAGTCAAGTTGTATCAGGAACCCCTCACGGAGGAAATGCTCAGCCGACTCAACACTGCTAAGAAACGCAAAGAGGAAGAAAAGCGCATTCGAGAAGAGGCTCAAGCAGAAGCTTTAGAACGCATCAGAAGGATGAAGTTACGAAGACAAGGCCGAGATCAAACCAGAACAGTTGACCATGCAGATCAAGGATATCCCATGGCCATGTGTGAAGTTGCAGGAACAAGCTCGAATAGAATAATTGATAGACGTCCTTTCATAACCATAGATATAGGACAAGGAAAGAGTGCAAGGACCGTAAGAGCCTTGATTGACTCAGGTGCTGCCACTAGCGCTGTTAAGTTGTCTTACTGTCAAGAGTTACAGTTAACTGTCCATCCTGTGGAAGCATATCTCATAGGATTGGGAGGCGTGGAAACCCCTTGCATGGGCGAGGTGGAACTTCCCCTCTACATTCACGATGAGGCAATGACCGTTAAAGTACTAGTGTGTCAAGATGAGGATCTCACTGAATCTCTCGTCTTGGGTCAGGATTGGATCTATGACCAAGCAGTCAATCTAAACCTAAGAAGTGGACTTCTCCAGGTTTGGGTCAATCATAGTCGAGTTACAGTAGAATTAGACAATGGAGCACTCAAGGAACTAGGAAAGGCACAGAACCCTGGTCCTTCCAGGGGTACACATGAAGATGACTATGCTGTTCTTGTTCAAAACCCTGTGTTGCAGAGGAATGACATTTGCAAAAAAGGAGTCAGGGATGCAACGGATCTCCCTTCTTTTCCAAAGGCCCGAAGGAGGCAGCAACCAAAGGCGGATCACAAGCAGAAGAAGCAGAGTACTACCTATGTCCGAGATCAAAAATACCTACGCAGCAGAATGTCCCAGAAAATAATCCAGGTGTGGGTGCGGAAAGGCGAACGACCGGGTGCACCACCGTCAACTACGCGGGCAAAGCCTCTTATTAGTAACCAACAACACGACGCTAATAAGAAGTCTTTCAGAAGCTCTTCTGCTAAAGTAAAATCTATTTGGGTGCCCAAGAAGTCGATGAAGGCAAGCCCACAATCTAGACAAATTTGGGTGCCTAAGGCTTGCTTGTGGGCACAAGTAGTTACGCCAAGGCCACGACCTATGCAGCATAACCCTTCTACGAGTACAACCAGAATTCCCTCGTGCTCAACACTTAGGAACACACCAAGACCCATGAGCATGCATAAAATCACTTATAAGTGGGTCCCTAAAAGGCCCCATCCCCAAACGGCGACACCGACACAGCTCTCTAGAGTCCCTACGAAATCGAAAGCAAAGCCCATCCACTGCATTTGGCAGTCTAAGACCTGTAATAAACCCCCCGACCCCGATTTGTAAATTCACCCCACTTACTAACGGCATTAGTCTCCTAGGGATACACAAACGTTAACTACACTCACTGTCTTCGTGCACTTACTAACCACTAACTCATCACCTGCCTCATGTTAATGTTGTAACGGGGACAGCAACGGATTTATTCTGTCCATTACGATGTTAACACATGCTTCTATATTCTCACAGAATCAGAAGACAAGCAGTAAAATGGCAGAAGCGACAGGTTCGGGCTCACAAGTGGGAATACTTACTGCGGGAATTGATGTGGATAGTATACCCGTGGATGTGCCCCCGACGGAACGACCAGTGGAGATGCTACACCTTCAGCAACTCCCGGTGCCAGATCCACCTACAGGCATCACGGAAAGAGTTCATGCCAATTCTCATTGGTTCAATGGCATGCCCGGTCCATTAGGTGAGGCCAAGTATATCTGGGAGTCTAAATGCGAGTATGACAGATCATGGGTGCGATTCCAATTTTTCTCCAAGGAGTTCGAGACTTTACAGAACACCGAAGATCTACAGACCATATGGCAACGAGCAGGATTGGCGGAATATTTTGAAGCTCCACTACCTAAACCCGATCTCCTCCGATGTTACTATTTGGTCTCCACATTACAAGCTAATGAAGATAAGGACCAACCCGGATCATTTGTTCTCCCCTCATTGCTGGGCAACAACGAGTTGAAGAGGTTTGAACTTACTGTGGAGCTGGTAAGCGACGCTTTAAATATGCATGGCACGCATGTGCCCTCAGAAAAGGATGCTCTTGTTCCCACCAACATGAAGGACAGGAAACTAGTGAAGCTGAAAGACATGGCAGCACTCACCCCAAATGTGTCCATCCCTCTCCGAATGTGCATGCAACATTTCGCCTTCCCCGGTCAAGACCGATTCACGCAACCACACAAGAAGATCTGGTTTGCTCTCTACTTGGCGGAAGCAGGTGTGTTACCTATTAAGCTACCAGTGTGGATTATAGATCAGTTGTATGAAGCGAACAAACGGGCTTCTAGGAAATTAGTGGTGAACGGATGCTGTGCACTCACACGCATCATTTACCGATGCTTGGCATATGATGTCCCCATTGAGCGTGCCTTAACTTGGGCACAATTACAAATGTTTAAAAGGCTCAAGACATCCACACATCAGTCCAAGCGCATGAGGGGCGCGATCCCTTGCGTCCAGACACGGGAAGTCCTGACTACTCCTGAGGCATCACCATTAAGAGAGGGCACTGTACCTCCCTTTACCATTAGGATACCCAGGTCGGAATCTGACACTACGACACAACCTACCCCATCGGCTCCTCCGGTTACACCTGAATTCGAATTTGCTGCCACTGGAGACGCTGAAGGACTGGACCCCCAGGATTTCGAAGCATTCCTACAAAGCACACAATTCTCTGATGTGGAGTTTTATTCAGAGGCAGAGGAGCAGGGCACATCCTCACGAAGAAGAAGAAAGTCTACAGACGGTAGACATGTCCATTGGAGTGACGCTCAGCAAAGCCAACAACACGGACACCCGGAAGAAGAAGAAGCATATGAAGAAGAGACCACTGAAGCCCCAGCATATACAGCAGAACTCCGAAGGCTGTATCAGATTATGGAAAGAGTGCGATCGCAACAGTTACTCACTGAACAGAGCAGCAGAGTACTTATGACTCAGTTGTTGGAAGAAGCGGGAATTGACTCAGAGTACAGGGAAGGTCTCTTATTGATGGCAGAAACATATGGAGTTGTAGAAGCTGTGCGCACTGCCATTCAGAGGCCTTCAGTTCAATATGACCCACGAAGGTTCCAGACACGACCTCGCTCAGGTAAAAATATCCAAATTCCCGTTACAGTTGCAGAAGAGCCAACTACTACACCAACCTCCCAAACAGCTAGTCAACAGCACCCCGCCACCCATGAGGAGTCCACCGAACCACTACCACCTACTCCCCCACCATCACCTCCTAGAACAGAGACAGTGGAAATCCCATCGACCACTCAACCCACTGACCCAACCTTCATCTTTCGTACTCCCATCTCTAGTGCCACCCTATTCTCTACCACTGATAACCCGATCTTTGACGCAAACCCCATCACCACACAACCCACTGAAACCCTTCCCGAGCCTGCCCTAGGACAACCATCCCCAATGCCTTCAGCCACGGGCCACCCTGACCCCAGATCCACATTCATGGGCTTCCCTACTACCACGCAACCCTTTTCACCCTTCTCAAATTTACGACCCCAACCCCCGATATCCCTTTCTCCATTTCTACAATCCCTCCAGGACATTTTTGCTAGAGCTTTTCAACCAGGCTCTCAACCATTCCCTGCCTCTTCAGCTCCCCACCCCACGTCACATCTATTCACCACTTCCACACACACACCACCTACCATACCAATGTATATGGCAGGCCCCACACTAACTCCTCCCATTCCCCCTCCACCAATTTCACCCACACACACAACTTTCGTAGACACATCATTCACTGTCTCCCTTCCCCAATTCCCTTCCCATGCATCCTCCACGGTAAACACCCCCCACTCATCTATAGGTAATGCATTGGACACCATGTTGGCTTGTATATCAAATTTAAGAACAGATTACATTCAGCTCCAGCAACAAAACGCACGCCTGCAAGAGCACTCAGCGACACTACAGCACCGCCTTGCGGCACTAGAAGAGGAGAACGCTCGCCTCCACACACAGTTCCAAACGCTCCAAGACGCCCATAATATATTGGAGGTACAGCTACAGAACGTAGATCAGGAAGCAGTGCAGGTGGTAGAAGGTCACCTACGGACACAGCTGGAACGCCACTCAAAACTTCAGCGAAATATGGCGCTACTTAAACGCCATCTTGCAGCTGCTCAGGAAGAGAACAGACGTCTGCAAATACAAAATCAAGAGAACCTGGAGGCAGCTATTGAGAGCACACCGGGGGCACCCATCAGCCCATCCAAGTTTCAAGCAGTGACCCCCGATAATATCAAAATTATATTGGAAGATTATGCCATGCTGCTCGAAGCACATGATAAGCTATCGGAGGAGCTAGGACAACTGAAGCAGGAACACCAACAACGACCAGCAGCTGCCCCTCCAATCACCCCCTCTACGGCTTCGCTTCTCAACGCGGAGGCCATAAAAGATCTCCAGGATCAGGTAACTGAATTGCAAACACGCCTACTACAATATGAGAGGCCATCTTCCCCTCCGGAGGCTCCCACGGACGAAGAAGTTGTGCAAATTCCTGTGGAACAAACGTTTGATGAAGAATATGATCCGCAACCATTCCCAGGAGGCCAACAAACAGAAGAAGCGCAGGACACGTTCGAGGCACCACGGCCGCCATGGTTACGACAAGTGGAGGAAATAGGGACCTCGCATGAAGAGCGCACCGTAGTGCAAAATCAGGCCATGAGGGTCATAGAGGAGACTGTGTTACAATCAGCTTACTTCAAGAACTTGTCATACGAGACGCCTGATTCTCTCATCGGAACTCCAATACAGGCCGTATTATATTATCTTGGCTGATTATAATGCAGAAATACAAAGAGTCACGGGTCAGATTCCTACTTTTGCGACCCAATTTCAACCCGAAGACCTTCCTCCAGAGGTGCGAAAAGGCAAGATTCGTCAACCAACATGGCGGCAGAAACTTTTAGAGACCTATCCAGAAATGCTACGCACATGGAACAACGCGCCGTTGCACCTCCTGTACAACCCATGCTACGGTCCAGTCCCCCGCCGCAGGTCGTGGAAGGCATTTAATATCAAGGTACAGAACAATGCGCAATGCAAGGAATGGCTGAACTACCCGTACATCGCGCCACCACAAGGACCACCATCGGTAGCATATATGATGGGGACCATTCGCCACTGGATGCCGCGCTTGAAGCCCATGCAAGATGTAGCAGCGCAAATGATGCTTAAAATCTTAGACATGATGCAAGTAGTGCTAAAGACCTTTAGAAATGCAGCCGCACCACAGGTACGTCTTCCGGGGTTTAGCAATGGAAATTACAACTTGGTGTATGACATGAGCACCACCCCCAGTATCCGTGTGGTTTACGCTTGGCATGCACGCATCAAATACCTCCCCGCCTGCTACAAACAGACCTTCGAAGAAATGTTCAGATCAGGTTTCTGGGAGTACCACTCGGAGATTTTCGCACCAAAGCCGACACATCTGCTCCAATTGTTTGCTTGTGAACAAGCAATGTATTCAGAGTACTACACCACCCCGCAACCAGAGACACCCGGTGCAATAAATTGGGAGGCATTGGAAGCCGATCTAGCAAGAGGCTTAAGGATAGGAGAACATGAACTGGCCACCAATGTCATCCAATATTACATCGACCATCCGAGGGAACAAAGGTCTGTCAGGGGCGACAGACGCTAGGAAGGGGGGAGTGTTGGCATACAAAGCAACAAAGGAGTCATGCACAATACGACAACAAGGCCAGATCATTTTTTCCATAGATTTTGTACAACTCAAGTGATTTGAATCACTACACAAACATTGTAAATCCCGTTTTTGGTAGATTAGACTCCATTTTGTGCAAGCCGAGGAGTCCTCGAGCTTGAGGAGTATTAGAAGTACCCTCGTACCAATTTTCATAATTTTTAGACTTCGTTTGAGCCCTCAAATAAGCCCTGGAACCTAATTTTTAACTAGGCCGGACACTAGGTCTGGACAGGGCCAAAGCTAGTCAAAAACTATAAAAAGAGCTAGAGAGCTCATTTTTGAGGTTAGATTGTAATTGAAACGAACTTGTAAGAGCTTGTGAAAGTAATCTAAAGCACTCCATTGATTCTCTCTCTTTGTCTTGCCGTGTGTGCGCGTGTGTGTGTAGGTGTGTGCATGCTTGTGTGCTTCTCACTCACGCACTTGTGCCGCCACTTGCTCGAGGTCTTCATACCATCCTCACGTCTTCCCGGATTGACATTAAAGGAGGTGCTACTCATCACTGAGCTACACTCTGAGAAAACACGATTTTCAGTGGACTTAAAATCGCGATTCTCCTGAGATTCACAGCATCACGATTCTATTGAAATTCAGAGCATCGCGATTCTCTTGAGATTCAAAGCATCGCAATTCTTTTGAGATTCACAGCATCGCAATTCTCTTGAGATTCAGAGCATCGCGATTCTCTTGAGTTTCACAACATGGCGATTCTCTAGAGATTCAGAGCATCACGATTCTCTTGATTTCACATCATTGCGATTCTCTTGATTTCACATCATTGCGATTCTCTTGATTTCACAAAATCGTGATTTTTTTCAAAGGTCTTGTTTGCTTGTTTTGACCACCAGCAGCCTGATTTGACATAACTTTTTCATCCGAAGTCCATTTTTTGGGCTCTTTAGCGTATTTTATAAGAATAATGGGTTGATTTTCAGACAGACTAATTTGAAGTTGACCCTCAGGTAGGACTAGGGAACCAAGGGGACTCCAAAGGATGTTGAGCCATACCAAGGGGAAATTTTGGACTCTTAACCAAAGCTTATGAACTTGAGATCTGGTAGAAACCTAGGCAAGGATAAACAAAGCATTAGATCTTCTAAGGATAGTGTCAACCATACAGCTAAGTCTTGGGCACAACAACTAAGTGGTTGTCCTTACATACTAAACTCTGACACAAGTGACTCAGAATTTCAAAAAACACGATTTTCATACAAAGTCGCTATTTTCATGTAAAAAACATGACTCTGAGAAAACATGATTTTCAAATCATGATTTCAGCAAAAAACACGATTGTGATCAAACACGATTCTCTGTTGGCAATCGCAATTTTCAAAAAACACGATTTTCATACAAAGTCTCTATTTTCATATCAAAAACATGACTCTGAGAAAACACGATTTTCAGTGGACTCAAAATCGCGATTCTCACAAATCACGATTCTCACAAATCACGATTTTCAACCAAAAACATGAGTGTGATCAAACACGATTCTCTATTGTTAACCGCGATTTTCAAAAAACACGATCTTCATACAAAGTCAGGATTTTCATGTCAAAAACACGACTCTCAGAAAACACAATTCTCAGTGGACTCAAAATTGCGATTCTCTTGAGATTCAGAATATCGCGATTCTCTTGAGATTCAAAAATACGGATTCTCTATTTCCCGTCCCAAAGTTTTCTGAAAGAAACACGATTCTGTGGTCATTCCCAGAATATCAATTCTTTAGTTGTGCTCAGAATCCTGATTCTCTCGTTGTGCTCAGTATCGCAATTCTCTTGAGATTCATAGCATCGCGATACTCTTGAGATTCACAGCATTGCAATTCTCTTGAGATTCACAACATCACAATTCTCTTGAGATTCAAAAATCACGATTCTCTATTTTTCGCCTAAAAGTTTTCTGAAAGAAACACGATTCTGTGGTCATTCTCAGAATCGCTATTCTCTGGTTGTGCTCAGAATCGTGATTCTCTAAGTTTTTCAAAAACACGATTCTCTAGATGTGCTCAAAATCGCGACTCTCACAAATCACGATTTTCATCCAAAAACACGATTGTGATCAAACGCGATTCTCTGTTGGCAATCGCGATTTTCAAAAAACACGATTTTCATACAAAGTTGCAATTTTCATGTCAAAAACACAACTCTGAGAAAACATGATTTTCAGTGCACTCAAAATTGTGATTGTCTTGAGATTCAGAGCATCGCAATTCTCTTGAGATTCATAGCATCGCGATTCTCTTGAGATTCACAGCATCGCGATTCCCTTGAGATTCACAGCATCGCAGATCTCTTAAGATTCACAGCATCGCGATTCTCTTGAGATTCACAGCATCGCGATTCTTTTGAGATTTAAAAAACATGATTCTCTATTTCCCGCATAAAAGTTTTCTGAAAAAAACACGATTTTCTGGTCATTCTCAGAATTACGATTCTCTTGAGATTCATAACATCGCGATTCTCTTGAGATTCATAGCATCGCAATTCTCTTGAGATTCACAACATCGCGATTCTCTTGAGATTCAAAAATCACAATTCTCTATTTTCCGCCTAAAAGTTTTATGAAAGAAACACGATTCTGTGGTCATTCTCAGAATCGCGATTCTCTGGTTGTGCTCAGAATCGCGATTCTCAAAGTTTTTCAAAAACACGATTCTCTAGATGTGCTCAAAATCGCCATTCTCATAAATCATGATTTTCATCCAAAAGCACGATTGTGATCAAATGTGTTTCTCTTTTCGCAATCGCGATTTTCAAAAAACACGATTTTCATATAAAGTCGCGATTTTCATGTAAAAAACACAACTCTGATAAAACACGATTTTCAGTGGACTCAAAATCGCGATTCTCTTGAGATTCACAGCATCGCAATTCTCTTGAGATTCAGAGCATCGCGATTCTCTTGAGATTCACAACATCACGATTCTCTTGAGATTCATAGCATCACGATTGTCTTGAGATTTTGAAGGTTGAGAATAATTAAGCTCGCACTTAGTCGTGTCAAACGACTTCCTTCATATACATGCTTTAGACATTCCTCTCGAAGATATTTCCCATTTTTAGAAATATCAATGCTCTCATTGTCATTTTGATACCAATCCTCAATAAAATTTGTCATGCCATCATCTTCATCATTGTCACACAAATCTTGTACTTTATCGTCTTTTGAATATAGATCTTTCAACTTTTCATATTGCACAGGATTAGTTTTGCGTAGCCTCCTCATGGAAGCTTTTGATAAATGAGGTCTTACTGGTAATTGTGAATGTTGTGGATGAATATCATCAATATCATACGTTGGAATCTACACATATAAATAAAACTCATTAGTATTCCATAAATGAATAAAAAGTAAACTTTAAATATAAAATTTAGTATATAACTTATTAAATATGGATAGAAATCTTTTATTCTCTCTAGGTAAAAGGTGCTCTTAGAGGTCTATGCCATCCATAATTCACTAATAGTTCATCACCAGCATGCAATATAGTAATAGCATTGACAACTATGTATCTTGATACATCTCTATAAAATGTATGGTGATTCATGACTATTTTCACGCTCCTCAAATGTGCAATTAGTCCTTGAACTATTATGTAACCCTCGACTACTATTTATTAAACCTGCTATATTTCCATGTGTGTAAGGTGTTCCATCAATATATAATCTTTCATTTTCTGCATGTAAAATCCTTCTACTAGTAAGGGATGCTGCGTTCAAGCATATTCCATAAGTACTCATGCTTTGAACCTGAAGCTCCCTATAAGACACAATTGGAATATATTCGGACCAACCGATTAGGTGCTCGCATCTATGAGGATGGCCTAAGGCGATTAGTGGTCCAACTCAAAAATCCAGATCAACCCTTTGGACTTGAACACCCGGTGGTCAAGTTGGAAGAGGGTTCGTACATTGATAAGGAAGGAACCATGTATGTGGTCACCAACCTCCCAGATAGGACCGATGAATTTGGATATATCATTCACGAGATTGAGATAGGAGACTTAGAACAAGGAAATGTAGGACAAGGACCCGAGACTCCTACATGTAAGTGAGTTTTGACAAGAGTGATCACTCTAGATTGGATCCCTCAAGACAACAAAAGCATAGAACTATTCTTGAATAGAGAAACATAGGAAGCCTTTTGGAGATTCAAGCCAGGTCAACCTAGCGAATTGGGCATAGTCCTCATCTATGAATTCAAGGATCCAAAGATACTAGGCAGAGTTGTCTACCTGGATAACACATCAAAGAAGATGTTCTTGGTAATAGAACATGATAGACATGCATATACTTAGAAGAGTGAATTGATTTTCACTCCACCAAGATCTAATGTTTCCCATGGCCTCCAAGGAGTAGGATCATCTCAAGCTCATGAAGCCCAGAGAGAACGAACTAGAGAGAGACCTGAGGTAAGTTCTGCACACATCGTGGGTAGGAATAGATCAAGATTTGAAAATGAAAGACCTAAAAGAGAGAGACATCAAGTGCATAGTCAACAAAGAGATGAACAAGATTTTCCATTGCGTAGACCCCGAGAGCACCCAAGAACCCCTAGACCCACTCAAGTGATCAAGGGAATGAAGAATTATTTTGACGGTACAAGAGATCCTTATGAGAAAAATCATTATCATCATCATCATCGAGCAAGTATTCCTGTATATCAACAATAATTTGAATTTATATATGGTTTTTAAATAAAATAATGACATTAATATATATAGAAAATACATACCCAAGCATTATCACATTGACTAGGTGATGGTGCACGCTCAAAAGTACCTTACTCTGCCTCATGTTCAATACAATCCAATCGTGGTCTTCGATACGTGCCATAACAAGAGTTACACCAACATATAATATGCTCTTCATAGTAAAATTCATCATAATTCCTATCGGAGGACACATGTGAGGTCGTTGCATGGGTAGGAGGTGGTGAAGTACCCTTTGATTGATCAGAATCTACACATAATAATAAACAAAAAAAATATAAGTTATGTATCCATCAAATATATTTAAAATTAAATATTTGACATACTTACAGTATAAAGTCGTTGCATGATGAGGAGACGGTGGTGGAGTTCCATCTGATTGATCAGAATCTACAAATAATGGTATTTGATATTAATAATCTGATTATCTACATACACAAAAAATTCACATATACATATTTACACATACGCACATATCCACACATACACATTTACACATACACACATATTCACATATACACAACTACACATTATTGTGGGATAAATGCATGTATTTTGTATGAATGAGTGTATATGCATGCATGCGTGTTTACATATATATGTGGATATGTATATGTGTGTTTATGTTATATGTATGTATATGTGTATATGTATACATATATGTATGCATATATGTTTGCATGTATGTGTATGTGAGTATGTGTATGTGTATGTGTGTGTATATATGTGTATGTATTCTGATTTTTTTTTCTGTTTGAGATTAAATTAAAAGGAGATATTCTATGGTAAAAAAAAATAAGAGGCGAGCTAACATACCACCTGAGACGTGGCAGTTTTTTCGTAGATAGCTACGTCTTCAGGAGTCATTTCCTCAGCAGAAGGTACACAAATTAATAGTTTATATCTATAACTTTTATATACTTTAGTAATTTTTTACATTTAATTTATGTATTTTTTTCTTGAATAAACAGGCTGCTGCAAAGAAGAGAGTGGAGTCGGGCCAGACATCGCACCTATGCCAAATGGGCCATAATGGTTTTGTAGCTACATTTGTAAGTATATGTGTTATTGTGAGTATATTTTTTATTTTAGTTAAAATGCAAGCAACTAATGTTTTTTATTTGTTTCATTGCAGCGGAAGGATTATGGCCAATATCCTACGAAACATGAGATCCAGTATGCTACACATTTTGGATATCGGCGGTTGGGTGAGTAAATGCAAGATCATCCTGATGCCTTTGTGAGTATTTTTAAATTTTATATAATAATTTTGTTTTTATGAATGGTTTAATTATTTTATTTATTTATGTTTGTTATATATAATACAGGAGTATTATGGAGAAACAAATATGGATGAGGTGGAGAGAGAGACCCATGAGGGATGATCTCGATCGTCACAGGGTGATCATGACAATGAGGATGAGGAAGATCAGGATGATCATGATATTGCTGATGATGATGAAAATGATGATGATGATGATTAGGATTTTAGTTGATTATGACATTGGATTATATGTATTTACATTGATGTATATATATATATATATATATATATATATATATATATATATATATATATATATATATATATATATATATATATATATATATATATATATATATATATATATATATATATATATATATATATATATATATATATATATATATAATTTTTTAATCTATATATTTTTCATTTCAGTTATGTTTTGAACTGTGTGTATGGTATTAAGTAATGAAGAGTTCTGTTCTATTGATTGTTATTATTGTTTATATTAAGCATGTGTTTTAATACTTTAATTATATAATTCATTCATATGTGTGTATCTTAGTGTATATGTATGTAGTGTATATGTATGTATGTGCATGTGTATGTGTGTGTATATGTATGTATGTGCATGTGCATGTGTAAGTGTATATGTGTGTATGAGTATGTGCATGTGCATGAGTATGTGTATATGTAGGTATGTGCATGTGTGTATGCATGTGTATATGTGTTTTAATACTTTAATTATATAATTCATTCATATATATGTACCTAAGTTTATATGTATGTGTGTGTATATGTATGTATGTGCATGTGTATGTGTGTATATGTATGTGTGTATATGTATGTATGTGCATGTGCATGTATAAGTGTATATGTGTGTATGAGTATGTGCATATGCATGTGTATGTATGTGTATATGTATATGCATGTATATGTATATGCATGTATATGTATATGCATGTATATGTATATGCATGTATATGTATAACTCTATCTGTATATGTGTGTATGTGCATGTATATGTGTATATGTAGGTATGTGCATGTGTGTGTGCATGTGTATATGTGTTTTAATACTTTAATTATATAATTCATTCATATGTGTGTACTTAGTGTATATGTATATATGTGCATGTGTATGTGTGTGTATATGTATGTGCATGTGCATGTATAAGTGTATATGTGTGTATGAGTATGTGCATGTGCATGTGTATGTGTGTGTATATGTATATGCATGTATATGTATAACTCTCTTGAGATTCGTAGCATCGCGATTCTCTTGAGATTCACAGCATCGCGATTCTCTTGAGATTCACAGCATCACGATTCTCTTGAGATTCACAACATTGTGATTCTCTTGAGATTCACAGCATCGCGATTCTCTTGAGATTCACAACATTGTGATTCTCTTGAGATTCACAGCATCGCGATTCTCTTGAGATTCAAAAAACACGATTCTCTATTTCCCGCTTAAAAGTTTTCTGAAAGAAACACGATTCTGTGGTCATTTTCAGAATCGCGATTCTCTGGTTGTGCATAGAATCGCGATTCTCTAAGTTTTTCAAAAACACGATTCTCTGAATGTGCTCAAAATCTCGATTCTCACAAATCACGATTTTCATCCAAAAACACGATTGTGATCAAACGCGATTCTCTGTTGGAAATCCCGATTCTCTATTTTCTGCCTAAAAGTTTTCTGAAAGAAACACGATTCTATGGTCATTCTCAAAATCGCGATTCCCTGGTTGTGCTGAGATTCGTGATTCTCTAGTTGTGCTCAGAATCGCGATTCTCTGGTTGTGCTCAAAGAATTGCAATTCTCTTGAGATTCACAGCATCGCGATTCTCTTGAGATTCACAGCATTGCGATTCTATTGAGATTCATAGCATCGCGATTCTCTTGAGATTAAAAAAAAACAATTCTCTATTTCCCGCCTAAAAGTTTTCTGAAAGAAACACGATTCTGTGGTCATTCTCAGAATCGCGATTCTCTTGAGATTCATAACATCGTGATTCTCTCGAGATTCATAGCATCGCAATTCTCTTGAGATTCACAACATCGCGATTCTCTTGGGATTCAAAAACCACAATTCTCTATTTTCTACCTAAAAGTTTTCTGAAAGAAACACGATTCTGTGGTCATTCTCAGAATCGCGATTCTCTAAGTTTTTCAAAAACACGATTCTCAGGATGTGCTCAAAATCGCGATTCTCACAAATCACAATTTTCATCCAAAAACACGATTGTGATCAAACGCAATTCTCTGTTGGCAATCGCGATTTTCAAAGACACAATTTTCATATAAAATCGTGATTTTCATGTCAAAAACACAACTCTGATAAAACACGATTTTCAGTGGACTCAAAATCGCGATTCTCTTGAGATTCACAACATGGCGATTCTCTTGAGATTCACAGCATCGCGATTCTCTTGAGATTCACAACATCGCGATTCTCTTGAGATTCACAACATTCTCTTGAGATTCACAGCATCATGATTCTTATGAGACTCATAGCATCGCGATTAAGACTTGTCCAGTGTGCCAAGTAAAACCCCCACTGGAGCATGCCACTCTTTATCACATGTCATTAATTCCAGATTGGAGTGCTCCATTGGTAGAATTTATGCGATCGGGAACATTATCCAAAGAGGGTAGTCTAGCAAGACGATAGCGCATGGAGCAAGAGGCTCAGGAATATGCCTTAGTAGGAGACAACTTATATCGAAGAGGCAAGGATGGTTACCTGAGATTGTGCGTTCATGAATCTTACTATCTGAAAGTTTTAGAAACTGCACACAGTGGTGTTGCAGGTGGACATTTTGGTCCTGACCGAGTAATCAAGAACATTCTATTCTCAGGACTTTGGTGGCCCACTCTTCATATGGATGCACATAGCTATGTGAAGAAATGTGGCACATGCCAACGTGCACAATATCTGGTTAGAAAAGATGAGATGCCTTTGAGGCCAATGATGGGAGGACGTGCTTTCTCGAAATGGGGTATAGACTTTGTAGGTCCTATTAACCCCCCAGCTAGAAACTCCCATGCAGAATACATTATTGTGGCCATAGATTATCTTACAAAGTGGGTAGAAGTCAAAGCCACAACCAAGAATGATGCTCAGACAACAACTAAGTTCTTATTTGAGAATGTGTTCACTAGATATGGATTACCGATAGAGTTAGTGAGTGATAGAGGCACACACTTCTTGAATGAAGTCATTGAAAAGCGTCTCCAAGAATTCTTGGTGATACATAAGAAGTCTGCCCCTTATCACCCACAAGCTAACGGACAAGCCAAGAGCACCAATAAGATCCTCTGTAACGTATTGACAAAAATGGTAAATAATAAACGCTCTCATTGGGACAAATAACTTCATCATGCTGTTTGGGTTTATCGAGTTGCCTACAAAACGGTACTCAACACCGCCCCATTTCAAATGGTCTTCGGACAGAATGTTGTGCTACCTTTGGACTTCCTCATCCCAGCCTAAAAAGTAGCACAAGAGCATGAGTGGAATGGACATGAATTGTCCTCTAGGATCTTCAATCTAGAACACTTAGGTGACACGAGGCTATTCAAAAATTGTGATTCCCTATTTTCCGCCTAAATGTTTTTTGAAAGAAACACGATTTTGTGGTCATTCTCAGAATCCCAATTCTCTGGTTGTGCTCAAAATCGCGATTCTCTAAGTTTTTCAAAAACACGATTCTCTGGATCTGCTCAAAATCGCGATTCTCATAAATCACGATTTTCATCCAAAAACACGATTGTGATCAAACACAATTCTCTGTTGGCAATCGTGATTTTCAATAAACACACTTTTCATACAAAGTCATGATTTTCATGTCAAAAACACAACTCTGACAAAACACGATTTTCAGTGGACTCAAAATCGCGATTCTCTTGAGATTCACAGCATCGTGATTCTCTTGAGACTCACAGCATCGTGATTCTCTTGAAATTCACAGCATCGCGATTCTCTTGAGATTCATAGCATCGCGATTCTCTTGAGATTCAAAATTCGCAATTCTCTATTTCCCGCCTAAAAGTTTTTTGAAAGAAACAAGATTCTGTGGTCATTTTCCAAAATCGCGATTCTCTTGAGATTCACATCATCGCGATTCTCTTGAGATCCATAGCAATGGGATTCTCTTGAGCTTCACAGCATCGCGATTCTCTTGAGATTCATTGCATCGGGATTCTCTTGAGATTCACAACATCGCGATTCTCTTGAGATTCACAGCATCGCGATTCTCTTGAGATTCACAGCATCGCGATTCACTTGAGATTCACAACATTGCGATTCTTTTGAGATTCACAACATTGTGATTCTCTTGAGATTCACAGCATCACGATTCTCTTAAGATTCAAAAAACATGATTCTCTATTTCTCGCCTAAAACTTTACTCAAAGAAACACGATTCTTTGGTCATTCTCAAAATTGTGATTCTCTTGAGATTCATAACATTGGGATTCTCTTGAGATTCATAGCATCGCGATTCTCTTGAGATTCACAACATCGCGATTCTCTTGACATTCAAAAATCATGATTCTCTATTTTTTGCCTAAAAGTTTTCTGAAAGAAACACAATTCTGTGGTCATTCTCAGAATCGAGATGCTCTGGGTGTGCTCAGAATCGCGATTCTCTAAGTTTTTCAAGAACACGATTCTCACAAATCACGATTTTCGTCCAAAAACACGATTGTGATCAAATGCGATTCTCTGTTGACAATCGTGATTTTCAAAAAACATGATTCTAATACAAAGTCACGATTTTCATGTCAAAAACATAACTATGAGAAAACACGATTTTCAGTGGACTCAACATCGTGATTCTCTTGAGATTCACAGCATCACGATTCTGTTGAGATTCACAGCATCGCAATTCTCTTGAGATTCACAGCATCGCGATTCTCTTGAGATTCAAAAATTATGATTCCCAATTTTCCGCCTAAATGTTTTTTGAAAGAAACACGATTTTGTGGTCTTCTCATCCCGATTCTCTGGTTGTGCTCAAAATCGCGAATCTCTAAGTCTTTCAAAAACACGATTCTCAGGATATGCTCAAAATCGTGATTCTCATAAATCACGATTTTCATCCAAAAACACGATTGTGATCAAACACGATTCTCTGTTGGCAATCGTGATTTTCAATAAACACGCTTTTCATACAAAGTCGTGATTTTCATGTCAAAAACACAACTCTGAGAAAACACGATTTTCAATGGACTCAAAATTGCGATTCTCTTGAGATTCACAGCATCGTGATTCTCTTGAGACTCACAGCATCACGATTCTCTTGAAATTCACAGCATCGCGATTCTCTTGAGATTCATAGCATCGCGATTCTCTTGAGATTCAAAAATCACGATTTTTTATTTTCCACCTAAAAGTTTTCTAAAAGTTGGCAATCGTGATTTTCAAAAAACACAATTTTCATACAAAGTTGTGATTTTCATATAAAAAACACAACTCTGAGAAAACATGATTTTCAGTGGGCTCAAAATCGCGATTCTCTTGACATTCACAGCATCACGATTCTCTTGAGATTCACAGCATCGCGAGTCTCTTGAGATTTAGAGCATCGCGATTCTCTTGAGATTCACAGCATCGCGATTCTCTTGAGATTCACAACATTGCCATTCTCTTGAGATTCACAGCATTGCAATTCTGTTGAGATTCACAGCATCACGATTCTCTTGACATTTAAAAAACACGATTCTCTATTTCCCGCCTTAAATTTCTCTGAAAGAAACACGATTCTGTGGTCATTCTTAGAATCACGATTCTCTATTTGTGCTCAGAATCGCGATTCTCTAAGTTTTTCAAAAACACGATTCTCTGGATGTGCTCAAAATCGCGATTCTCACAAACCAAGATTTTCATCCAAAAACACGATTGTCATCAAACGGGATTCTGTGTTGGCAATCGCGATTTTCAAAAAATACGATTTTCATACAAAGTCGCGATTTTCATGTCAAAAACATGACTCTGAGAAAACACGATTTTCAGTGGACTCAAAATCGCGATTCTCTTAGGATTCATAGCATCGCGATTCTATTGAAATTTAGAGCATGGCGATTCTCTTGAGATTCACAGCATCACGATTCTCTTGAGATTCACAGCATTGCGATTCTCTTGAGATTCATAGCATGGCGATTCTCTTGAGATTCAAAAAAAAGGATTCTCTATTTCTCGCCTAAAAGTTTTCTGAAAGAAACACGATTCTCTGGTCATTCTCAAAATCGCGATTCTCTTGAGATTCATAACATCGCGATTCTCTTGAGATTCATAGCATCGCGATTCTCTTGAGATTCAAAATTCACAATTCTCTATTCCCGCCTAAATGTTTTTTGAAAGAAACAAGATTCTATGGTCATTTTCAGAATTGCCATTCTCTCGTTGTGCTCACAGCATTGCGATTCTCTTGAGATTCACAGCATTGGGATTATCTTGAGGTTCAAAAAACACGATTCTCTATTTCCCGCGTAAAACTTTACTCAAAGAAGGATGATTTTGTGGTCATTCTCAGAATTGCGATTCTTTGGATGTGCGCAAAATCGCGATTCTCACAAATCACGATTTTCATCCAAAAACATGATTGTCATCAAATACCATTCTCTATTGGCAATCGCGATTTTCAAAATCCACGATTTTCATACAAAGTCGCGATTTTCATGTAAAAAACATGACTCTGAGAAAACACGATTTTCAGTGGACTCAAAATCGCAATTCTCTTGAGATTCAGAGCATCGCGATTGTCTTGAGATTCAGAGCATCGCGATTATCTTGATATTCACAGCATCGCGATTCTCTTGAGATTCATAGCATCGCGATTCTCTTGAGATTCACAGCATCGCGATTCTCTTGAGATTCAAAAATCGTGATTCTCTATTTTCCGCGTAAAAGTTTTCTGAAAGAAACACGATTCTGTGGTCTTTCTCAGAATCGCGATTCTCTGGTTGTGCTCAGAATCGCGATTCTCTACGTTTTTCAAAAACACGATTCTCTGGATGTGCTCAAAATCGTGATTCTCACAAATCACGATTTTCATCAAAAAACACGATTGTGATCAAACGTGATTCTCTCTTGGCAATCGCGATTTTCAAAAAACACGATTTTCATACAAAGTCGCGATTTTCATGTCAAAAACACAACATCGCGATTCTCTTGAGATTCATAACATCGCGACTCACATGAGATTCACAGCATTGCGATTCTCTTGAGATTCATAACATCACGATTCTCTTTAGATTCATAACATCACGATTCTCTTGAGATTCAAAGCATCACGATTCACTTGAGATTCACAGCATTGCGATTCTCTTGAGATTCACAGCATCGCGATTCTCTTGAGATTCACAGCATTGCGATTCTCTTGAGATTCAAAACATCACGATCCTGTTGAGATTCACAGCATCACGATTCTCTTGAGATTTAAAAATCACGATTCTCTATTTTCCGTCTAAAAGATTTCTAAAAGAAACAGGATTCTGTGGTCATTCTTAAAATTGCGATTCTTTGGTTGTGCTCAGAATCACGATTCTATGGTTGTGCGTAGAACCGCAATTCTCTCGTTGTGCTAACAATCACGATTCTCTGGTGGTGCTCAAAATCGCGATTTGTGTGTGGTCATTCTCAGAATCGCGATTCTCTGGTTGTGCTCAGAATCGTGATTCTCTAAGTGTCTCAAAAACACAATTCTCTAGATGTGCTCAAAATCACGATTCTCATAAATCACAATTTCATCCAAATACACGATTATGATCAAACGGGATTCTCTGTTGGGAATCGCGATTTTCAGAAAACACGATTTTCATACAAAGTCACGATTTTCATGTCAAAAACACAACTCAGAGAAAACACAATTTTCAATGGACTCAAAATCGTGATTCACTTCAGATTCACAGCATCGCGATTCTCTTGAGATTCACAGCATCACAATTCTCTTGAGATTCACAGCATCGCGATTCTCTTGCAATTCTCTTGAGAAAACACGATTTTCATACAAAGTCGCGATTTTCATGTCAAAAACACAACTCTGAGAAAACACGATTTTCAATGGACTCAAAATCGTGATTCACTTCAGATTCACAGCATCGCGATTCTCTTGAGATTCACAGCATCACAATTCTCTTGAGATTCACAGCATCACGATTCTTTTGCGATTCTCTTGCGATTCTCTTGAGAAAGCACGATTTTCATACAAAGTCGCGATTTTCATGTCAAAAACACAACTCTGAGAAAACACGATTTTCAATGGACTCAAAATCGTGATTCACTTCAGATTCACAGCATCGCGATTCTCTTGAGATTCACAGCATCGCAATTCTCTTGAGATTCACAGCATCGTGATTCTCTTGAGATTCACAGCATCATGATTCTCTTGAGATTCACAGCATTGTGATTCTCTTGAGATTCCAAAATCATGATTCTCTGTTTTCCCCCTAAAAGTTTTGTCAAACAAACACGATTCTATGGTCAGTATTAGAATCGCAATTCTCTGGTTGTGCTCAGAATCACGATTCTCTGTTTGTGCTCAGAATCACGATTCTCTACGTTTTTCAAAAACACGATTCTCTATTGTGCTCAGAATCACGATTCTCTGGTTGTGCTCAGAATCATGATTCTCTGGTTGTGCTCAGAATCACGATTCTCTACGTTTTTCAAAAATCACGATTCTCTGGTTGTGCTCAGAATCGCAATTCACTGGTTGTGCTCATAAATCACGATTTTCATTCAAAAACACGATTGTGATCAAACGCGATTCTCTGTTGGCAATGGAAATTTTCAAAAAACACGATTTTCATACAAAGTCACGATTTTCATGTCAAAAACACGACTCTGAGAAAACATGATTTTTAGTGAACTCAAAATCGAGATTCTCTTGAGATTCATAGCACCTCGATTCTCTTGAGATTCATAGCACCCCGATTCTATGGTCATTTTCAGAATCGCGATTCTCTGGTTGTGCTGAGAATCGCGATTCTCTAACTTTTTCAAAATCGCGATTCTCTTGAGATTCACATCATCGCGATTCTCTTGAGATCCATAGCAATGGGATTCTCTTGAGCTTCACAGCATCGCGATTCTCTTGAGATTCATTGCATCGGGATTCTCTTGAGATTCACAACATCGCGATTCTCTTGAGATTCACAGCATCGCGATTCTCTTGAGATTCACAGCATCGTGATTCACTTGAGATTCACAACATTGCGATTCTCTTGAGATTCACAGCATTGCGATTCACTTGAGATTCACAACATTGCGATTCACAACATTGCGATTCTCTCAGAATCGCAATTTTGTGGTTGTGCTCAGAATCGTGATTCTCAAAGTTTTTCAAAAACACGATTCTCTTGATGTGCTCAAAATTGCGATTCTCACAAATCATGATTTTCATCCAAAAGCACGATTGTAATCAAACGCGATTCTCTGTTGGCAATCGTGATTTTTAAAAAACACAATTTTCATACAAAGTTGCGATTTTCATATAAAAAACACAACTCTGAGAAAACACGATTTTCAATGGGCTCAAAATCGCGATTCTCTTGACATTCACAGCATCGCGATTCTCTTGAGATTCACAGCATCGCGAGTCTCTTGAGATTTAGAGCATCCTGATTCTCTTGAGATTCACAGCATCGCGCTTCTCTTGAGACTCACAACATTGCCATTCTCTTGAGATTCAGAGCATTGCGACTCTGTTGAGATTCATAGCATCGCGATTCTCTAAGTTTTTCAAAAATACGATTCTCTAAGTTTTTCAAAAATACGATTCTTTGGATGTGCGCAAAATCGCGATTCTCACAAATCACGATTTTCATCGAAAAACATGATTGTCATCAAACACCATTCTCTGTTGGCAATCGCGATTTTCAAAATACACAATTTTCATACAAAGTCGCGATTTTCATGTAAAAAACATGACTCTGAGAAAACACGATTTTCAGTGGACTCAAAATCGCGATTTTCCTGAGATTCAGAGCATCGCGATTGTCTTGAGATTCATAGCATCGCGATTATCTTGATATTCACAGCATCGCGATTCTCTTGAGATTCATAGCATCGTGATTCTCTTGAGATTCACAGCATCGCCATTCTCTTGAGATTCAAAAATCGTGATTCTCTATTTTCCGCCTAAAAGTTTTCTGAAAGAAACACGATTCTGTGGTCTTTCTCAGAATCACGATTCTCTGGTTGTGCTCAGAATCGCGATTCTCTAAGTTTTTCAAAAACACGATTCCCTGGATGTGCTCAAAATCGCGATTCTCACAAATCACGATTTTCATCCAAAAACAGGATTGTGATCAAACGCGATTCTCTCTTGGCAATCGCGATTTTCAAAAAACACGATTTTCATACAAAGTCACAATTTTCATGTCAAAAACACAACATCGCGATTCTCTTGAGATTCATAACATCGTGACTCACATGAGATTCACAGCATTGTGATTCTCTTGAGATTCATAACATCGCGATTCTCTTGAGATTCATAACAGCGCGATTCTCTTGAGATTCAAAGCATCACGATTCACTTGAGATTCACAGCATCGCGATTCTCTTGAGATTCACAGCATCGCGATTCTCTTGAGATTCACAGCATCGCGATTCTCTTGAGATTCAAAACATCACAATCCTGTTGAGATTCACAGCATCACGATTCTCTTGAGATTCAAAAATTGCGATTCCTTCTAAAAGATTTCTAAAAGAAACATGATTCTGTGGTTATTCTTAGAATTGTGATTCTTTGGTTGTGCTCAAAATCACGATTCTCTGGTTGTGCGTAGAACCGTGTAGCTCAGTGATGAGTAGCACCTCCTTTAATGTCAATCCGGTAAGACATGAGGATGGTATGAAGACCTCGAGCAAGTGAAGGCACAAATGTGTGAGTGATTCTCTAAGTTTTTCAAAAACACGATTCTCTTGATGTGCTCAAAATTGCGATTCTCACAAATCACGATTTTCATCCAAAAGCACGATTGTAATCAAACGCGATTCTCTGTTGGCAATCGTGATTTTTAAAAAACACAATTTTCATACAAAGTTGCGATTTTCATATAAAAAACACAACTCTGAGAAAACACGATTTACAATGGGCTCAAAATCGCGATTCTCTTGACATTCACAGCATCGCGATTCTCTTGAGATTCACAGCATCGCGAGTCTCTTGAGATTTAGAGCATCATGATTCTCTTGAGATTCACAGCATCGCGATTCTCTTGAGATTCACAACATTGCCATTCTCTTGAGATTCACAGCATTGCGATTCTATTGAGATTCACAGCATCGCGATTCTCTAAGTTTTTCAAAAATACGATTCTCTAAGTTTTTCAAAAATACGATTCTTTGGATGTACGCAAAATCACGATTCTCACAAATCACGATTTTCATCCAAAAACATGATTGTCATCAAACACCATTCTCTGTTGGCAATCGCGATTTTCAAAATACACGATTTTCATACAAAGTTGCGATTTTCATGTAAAAAACATGACTCTGAGAAAACACGATTTTCAGTGGACTCAAAATCGTGATTTTCTTGAGATTCAGAGCATCACGATTGTCTTGAGATTCATAGCATCGCGATTATCTTGATATTCACAGCATCACGATTCTCTTGAGATTCATAGCATCGTGATTCTCTTGAGATTCACAGCATCGCGATTCTCTTGAGATTCAAAAATCGTGATTCTCTATTTTCCGCCTAAAAGTTTTCTGAAAGAAACACGATTCTATGGTCTTTCTCAGAATCGCGATTCTCTGGTTGTGCTCAGAATCGCAATTCTCTAAGTTTTTCAAAAACACGATTCTTAGGATGTGCTCAAAATCGCGATTCTCACAAATCATGATTTTCATCCAAAAACAGGATTGTGATCAAACGCGATTCTCTCTTGGCAATCATGATTTTCAAAAAACACGATTTTCAAACAAAGTCGCAATTTTCATGTCAAAAACACAACATCGCGATTCTCTTGAGATTCATAACATCGCGACTCACATGAGATTCACAGCATCACGATTCTCTTGAGATTCATAACATCGCGATTCTCTTGAGATTCATAACATCGCGATTCTCTTGAGATTCAAAGCATCACGATTCACTTGAGATTCACAGCATCGCGATTCTCTTGAGATTCACAGCATCGCGATTCTCTTGAGATTCACAGCATCACGATTCTCTTGAGATTCAAAACATCACGATCCTGTTGAGATTCACAGCATCACGATTCTCTTGAAATTCAAAAATCGCGATTCTCTATTTTCTGTCTAAAAGATTTCTAAAAGAAACACGATTCTGTGGTCATTCTTAGAATTGTGATTCTTTGGTTGTGCTCAGAATCACGATTCTCTGGTTGTGCGTAGAACCGTAATTCTCTGGTTGTGCTCAGAATCACGATTCTCTAGTGGTGCTTAAAATCCGGATTTGTGTGTGGTCATTCTCAGAATCGCGATTCTCTGGTTGTGCTCAGAATCGTGATTCTCTAAGTTTCTCAAAAAAAACAATTCTCTAGATGTGCTCAAAATCACGATTCTCATAAATCACGATTTTCATCCAAAAACACGATTGTGATCAAACGGGATTCTCTGTTGGCAATCACGATTCTCTTGAGATTCACAGCATCGTGATTCTCTTGAGATTCACAACATTGCCATTCTCTTGAGATTCACAGCATCGCGATTCTGTGGTCAGTATTAGAATCGCAATTCTTTGGTTGTGCTCAAACTCACGATTCTCTGGTTGTGCTCAAAATCACGATTCTCTACGTTTTTCAAAAACACGATTCTATAGATGTGTTCAAAATCGCGATCCTCATAAATCACGATTGTCATCCAAAAACACGATTGTGATCAAACGCGATTCTCTGTTGGCAATCACGATTTTCAAAAAACACGATTTTCATACAAAGTCACGATTTTCATGTCAGAAACACGACTCTGAGAAAACACGATTTTTAGTGAACTCAAAATTGAGATTCTCTTGAGATTCATAGCACCCCGATTCTGTTGAGATTCAAAGCATCGCAGTTCTCTTGAGATTCACAGCATCGCGATACTCTTGAGATTCACAACATCACGGTTCTCTTGAGATTCACAATATCGCAATTCTCTTGAGATTCAAAAATCGCGATTCTCTATTTGCCATCTAAAAGTTTAATGAAAGAAACATGATTCTGTGGTCATTCTCAGGATCGCGATTCTCTGGTTGTGCTCAGAATCGTGATTCTCTAAGTTTCTCAAAAATAGAATTCTCTAGATCTGCTCAAAATCACGATTCTCATAAATCACAATTTTCATCCAAAAACACGATTGTGATCAAACGGGATTCTCTGTTGGCAATCGCAATTTTCAGAAAACACGATTTTCATACAAACTCGTGATTTTCATGTCAAAAATACAACTCTGAGAAAACACGATTTTCAATGGACTCAAAATCGTGATTCACTTCAGATTCACAGCATCGCGATTCTCTTGAGATTCACAACATCGCAATTCTCTTGAGATTCACAGCATCGCGATTTTCTTGCGATTCTCTTGAGAAAACACAATTTTCATACAAAGTCGCGATTTTCATGTCAAAAACACAACTCTGAGAAAACACAATTTTCAATGGACTCAAAATCGTGATTCACTTCAGATTCACAGCATCGCGATTCTCTTGAGATTCACAGCATCGCAATTCTCTTGAGATTCACAGCATCGCGATTCTCTTGAGATTCAGAGAATCGCAATTCTCTTGAGATTCACAGCATCGTGATTCTCTTGAGATTTAAAAATCACGATTCTCTGTTTTCCACCTAAAAGTTTTCTGAAAGAAACACGATTCTCTACCTTTTTCAAAAACACGATTCTCTAGATGTGTTCAAAATAGCGATCCTCATAAATCACGATTTTCATCTAAAAACACGTTTGTGATCAAACGCGATTCTCTGTTGGCAATCGCGATTTTCACAAAAAGTCATGATTTTCATGTCAAAAACACGATTCTGAGAAAACACCATTTTTAGTGAACTCAAAATCGAGATTCTCTGGAGATTCATAGCACCCTGATTCTCTTGAGATTCAAAGCATCGCAATTCTCTTGAGATTCACAGCATCACGATACTCTTGAGATTCACAACATCACGATTCTCTTGAGATTCACAATATTGCAATTCTCTTGAGATTCAAAAATCGCGATTCTCTATTTGCCACCTAAAAGTTTAATGAAAGAAACATGATTATGTGGTCATTCTCAGAATCACGATTGTCTGGTTGTGCTCTGAATCACGATTCTCTAAGTTTTTCAAAAACACGATTCTCTGGATGTGCTTAAAATTGCGATTCTCACAAATCCCATTTTTTAGCCACAAACACGATTGTGATCAAACAGGATTCTCTGTTGGCAATCCCGATTTGCAAAAAACACGATTTTCATACAAAGTCGCGATTTTCATGTAAAAAACACGACTCTGAGAAAACACGATTTTCAGTGGACTCAAAATCGCGATTCTCTTGAGATTCACAGCATCGCAATTCTCTTGAGATTCACAGCATCACGATTCTCTTGAGATTCATAGCATCGCGGTTCTCTTAAGATTCACAGCATCGCAATTCACTTGAGATTCACAGCATCGCGATTCACTTGAGATTCACAGCATCACGATTCTCTTGAGATTCAAAGCATCGGGATTCTCTTGAGATTCACAGCATCGCGATTCTCTTGAGATTCAAAAATCCTGATTTTTTATTTTCCACCTAAAAGTTTTCTAAAAGAAACACGATTCTGTGGTCATTCTCAGAATCACAATTTTGTGGTTGTGCTCAGAATCGTGATTCTCTAAGTTTTTCAAAAACACGATTCTCTTGATGTGCTCAAAATTGCGATTCTCACAAATCACGATTTTCATCCAAAAACACGATTGTGATCAAACGCGATTCTCTGTTGGCAATCGTGAGTTTCAAAAAACATGATTTTCATACAAAGTTGCGATTTTCATATAAAAAACACAACACCGAGAAAACACGATTTTCAATGGGCTCAAAATCGCAATTCTCTTGACATTCACAGCATCGCGATTCTCTTGAGATTCATAGCATCGCGATTCTCTTGAGATTTAGAGCATCCGGATTCTCTTGAGATTCACAGCATCGCGATTCTCTTGAGATTCAAAAATCACGATTCTCTATTATCGGCCTAAATGTTTTTTGAAAGAAACAGGATTCTGTGGTCATTCTCTGAATCGCAATTCTCTCGTTGTGCTCATAATCGCGATTCTCTAAGTTTTTCAAAATCGCGATTCTCTTGAGATTCACATCATCGCGATTCTCTTGAGATTCACATCATCGCGATTCTCTTGAGATTCAAAGCATCGCGATTGTCTTGAGATTCACAGCATCGCAATTCTCTTGAGATTCACAGCATCGCGATTCTCTTGAGATTCACAGCATCGCGATTCTCTTGAGACTCACAGCATCACGATTCTTTTGAGATTCACAGCATCGCGATTCTCGTAAGATTGATAGCATTGCGATTCTCTTGAGATTCACAAAATCGTGATTCTCTTGAGATTTATAGCATCGCCATTCTCTTGAGATTCAGAGCATCGCGATTCTCTTGAGATTCACAACATTGCGATTCTCTTGAGATTCACAGCATTGCGATTCTGTTGAGATTCACAGCATCGTGATTCTCTTGAGATTCAAAAAACACGATTGTCTATTTCCCGCCTAAAAGTTTTCTCAAACAAACACGATTCTCTCGTCTCTCTCAGAATCGCGATCCTCTGGTTGTGCTCAGAATCGTGATTCTCTAAGTCTTTCAAAAACAGGATTCTCTGGATGTGCTGAAAATTGCGATTCTCACAAAACACGATTTTCATATAAAAAGACGGTTGTCATCAAACGTGATTCTATGCTGGCAATCGCGATTTTCAAAAAACACGATTTTCATACAAAGTCACGATTTTCATGTCAAAAACATGACTGTGAGAAAATACGATTTTCAGTGGACTCAAAATCACGATTCTCTTGAGATTCAGAGCATCGCGATTGTATTGAGATTCAGAGCATCGCGATTCCCTTGAGATTCACAGCATTGCGATTCTCTTAAGATTCACAGCATCGCGATTCTCTTGAGATTCACAGCATCGCGATTTTCTTGAGATTCACAACATCGCAATTCTCTTGAGATTCACAGCATCGCGATTCTCTTGAGATTCACAACATCGTGATTCTCTTGATTTCACATCATCGCGATTCTCTTGATTTCACAAATCGCGATTTTCACACAAAATCATGATTTTTTCCAAAGGTCTTGTTTGCTTGTTTTGACCCCTAGGAGCCTGATGTGACATAACTTTTTCATCCAAAGTCCATTTTTTGGGCTCTTTAGCGTTTTTTATAAGAATAATGCGTTGATTTTCAGATAGAATAATTTGAAGTTGATCGTTAGGTGGGACTAGGGAACCCAGGGGACTCCAAAGTATTTTGAACCATACTAAGGGGAAATTTTGGACTCTTAACCAAAGCTCATGAACCTAAGATCTGGTAGAAACCTAAGCAAGGATAAACAAAGCATTAGATCTTCTAAGGCTAGTGTCAACCATACAGCTAAGTCTTGGGCACAACAACTAAGTGGTTGTCCTTACGTACTAAACTCTGACACAAGTGACTTAGAAATGTCTCTTAGCATGGGGAAACCTGCAAGTGGCTCAGGAACTGCCCATTTACAAACACCAAAAGCTCCCTATAAGACACAATTGGAATATATTCAGACCAACCAATTAGGTGCTCGCATCTATGAGGATGGCCTAAGGCGATTAGTGGTCCAACTCAAAAATCCAAATAAACTCTTTGGACTTGAACACGCGGTGGTCAAGTTCAAAGAGGGTTCATACATTGATAAGGAAGGAACCATGTATGTGGTCACCAACCTACCAGATAGGACCGATGAGTTTGGAAATATCATTCATGAGAATGAGATAGGAGACCTAGAACAAGGAAATGTAGGACAAGGACTTGAATAGAGAAACAGACGAAGCCTTTTGGAGATTCAAGCCAGGTCAACCTAGCCAATTGGGCATAGTCATCATCTACGAGTTCAAGGATCGAGAGATACCAAGCAAACTTATCTACCTGGATAACACATCAGAGAAGATGTTCTTGGTAATAGAACACGATAGACATGCATATACTTGGAAGAGTGAATTGATTTTCCCTCCACCAAGATCCAATGTTTCCCATAGTCTCCAAGGAGTAGGATCATCTCAAGCTCATGAAGCCCAGAGAGAAAGAACTAGAGAGAGACCTGAGGTAAGTTTTGCACACATCGTGGGTAGGAATAGATCAGGATTTGAAAATGAAAGACCTAAAAGAGAGAGACATCAAGCGCATAGTCAACAAAAATATGAAGACGATTTTCCATTGCCTAGACCCCGAGAGCACCCAAGAACCCTTAGACCCACTCAAGTGATCAAGGCAATGAAGAATTATTTTGACGGGACAAGAGATCCTTATGATCATGTGGCTCAATTCCAAAGAGTGTTAAGAGCTGAACAGGTTGAGGATTTGTTCACCCAGTATGAGGCATTTGGTTTGACTCTTAAGGGAACTGCCTTAGCTTGGTTTCAACCACTGAGTAGTCGCAACTATCGCGATATAGGTCAGCTGCTAGACGAATTCATTGTAGAATTTTCCAAGAGTGGTATCAGACATAACACATCATCTTTGATCCACAGTTTCAAGTAGGCACCCCAAGAAACAGTGCGACTAGCAGGTAGAAGGTTCAGACAGTACCTAGAAAGATGCCCTGCTCTAGAGTTACCCACATGAGCCAAACAAGTGGCTTTGTTCTTAGATGGCTTACTGAGCACAAAGTTAAGATCATATTTATACTTGAAAGAGCTTAGATCCATAGAAGAGTGTGTGCGGACGTGCATTGACATAGAAGATAACTTGGGTGAGGAGTTAGTGATGGAGAGTGTTAATCTCCAAAAGAACAAGTTGACCTTGAATTTAGACCACCTCTATATCAAGATCAACTTTAGACTCCACCAAATTTAGAGATCATTCACCAATTTATCAGAAAATTGATTATTCTGAAAAATTCAACTTCTCAGAAAAGTCTGCTGTAGAATAATCCTTAATTGACTAATCATTTGTGTAAAGTTTTTAATAAAACTTTGTAGACTACTTCGCCTTAAGGTTGTGCACCTTCTCCAACTTAAATCTCTGCAAATGATTTAGTATACTCTGAGAAACCATACAAACAAGTTACCTATGTGTAAAACACCTTCTCTGCAGTAGCGACTTTGACACCTGCAACTTCTTAGCTACAGCTCTCTCAATGTCGAACCCGTTTGATCAAGATCTTTTAGCCATAGATGGATTACCTTCCAACTTAGATTTTGAGCCCTCATTTGTGTAAAACTTTACACTGTGGACTGAGTAATGATCATTTCTCTGAACATGAAATCTGCGCCAGTTTTGACGACTCTCAGAACATCTTCACATATGAATATTCCTAAACTAAATTCTCTCAACCTGATCACAATTAGTCTCTCAAATTCTAGCCATAGATAAATTAGCTATGGACTTAGATATGCCCAAAAGGATTTCTCAGAAGATTAAACACAGAAGGAGAATGGGAGAGAAGATCGACGCGCCATATCTGAAATTTTCACTTATCTATATTCTTCATACATCTGATGGATGATTTGTACAATGTACATCACTAACTCCTCTCAACTCACTTCTCTATATCTCTATTCATTACAAACATGTACTTATATATATATACAAGTCCTAACTCGTAATTACTTCAAGTATATTGAAGTATCTTATAGAACTAATGTACATTTGATCAAAGAACTTTACTATCTGATTCTTTCCTTCAATTCATGACATTGATCTTCAATCTTCTCTTCATGTCTTTACTTCTACCCTTTGTATAATCACAATTTGTTGATTGTCTTGCTCCAACAGCTCCCCCTCAATCATCAATTGTGATTGTCTGCATCCTTCTTACTCTTGCCATGCCTTTGAACTTCTGTAACTTTGGTCCATCTAAACTTTTTGTCATCATATCTGCAAGTTGATCTTTTGTAGGAGTGTGTATGACTTCAATCTCCTTATCAATGACCTTCTCTCTCAGAAAATGATATTGTATTTCAATATGCTTAGTTCTAGCATGAAACACAGGATTAGCTGCCAAGTATAGAGAGCTCATATTGTCTCCACAAATAATAGGAATACTCTGAACAACATCAAAACTCTTCATAAGTGTCTTTAGCCATATTACCTCCTTTGCAGCTTCCACCATTCCTTTGTATTCTGCTTCTGTAGATGACAAAGCAACTGTATGTTGCTTCTTAGAACACCATGAAATCAATTTGTCTCCTACATAGCACAAATATCCATGGGTTGATCTTCTATCATCCACATTACCTGCCCAATCTGTATCACTATATATCTTCACTCTTGTATCAGAAGTAAATCCATAGTACAGCCCTTCTCTGAGTGTACCCTTGATGTACCTAAGTACTCTTTGTCCTGCAATCCAATGTTCCTTTCTAGGACAATGCATAAATTGTGAAAGCACACCAACTGCATATGACAAATCAGGCCTTGTTAATGTAGCATAAATCAAGCTACCAACCAAGCTTTGATAAAGCTTCATGTCTCTGAATTCTTCTCCTCCAAATCTAGAAAATTTATGGTTCACTTCCAATGGTGTGGGTGCAACCCTGCAATCTTCCATTTTAAATTTGGTTAGCAAATTTTTAAGATACCTTTCTTGGGTCACATATACTCCATGTTGAGTATAAGAAATCTCCATTCCCAAGAAGAATGACAAGTTCCCCAAATCACTGATTTTGAACTCTTTCTCCATCTGCTTCTTGATCATTTGTATTCCTTTATCATCTGTTCCTGTAAGTATTATGTCATCAACATAAATACAAACATAAATGAATCCATCTTCACTTGCTTTGACTAGCAAGCTACTATCTGCCTTTGATGCTTGAAATCCAAGATCCTTCAAGAACTTTACAAGCCTATAATTCCATGCCCTTGGGGCCTGCTTTAATCCATACAAAGCTCTCTTGAGCTTACACACATAATTTGGATTCACTTGATCTTTGAACCCATCTGGTTGCTCCATGTAAACTTCATCTGAAATGTAACCATTCAAAAAAGCATTTTTAACATCTAATTGAGATAACTTCCAACCTTTGCAGGCAGCAATTGCTATGAGAGTTCTAATTGTTGTCATCTTTGCCACAGGACTATAGGTCTCATCATAGTCCACTCCATATGTCTGTGCATACCCTTTCACAACAAGTCTAGCTTTGTACCTAGACACACTTCCATCTGCAAATCTTTTTGTTTTGTAAACCCACTTACATCCAATAATTTTCTGGCTATTAGGTTTAGGAACCAGATCCCAAGTTTGATTCTCTATCAATGCATCATACTCCTCTTGCATAGCTTCTTCCCAATTTCTCTTGCCTTTGGCTTCATCATATGTAGATGGATCTTCATCTGCTTTTACCAAATAAGCATAATCTTTAGTAGTCAAGAATGAGGTGTCATAGCTATACCTTGTAGGTTGCCATTTGTGCCTAGATGACCTCCTAACTTCTGCACTTCTTGAAGTCTCTGGTTCATCACATTCTGGATCAAACCTTGGCCTCTCTTCAACTTCAACCTGTACTTCATTATTTTCATTTTCATCAAGTAATTGAATCTTTGCTTTACCTTTCCCTTGATCCACTACTTCTTCATCATCTGCATGTACATTATATTTACCTGCATACCAAGTACCTTGCTCATCAAATGTAACATCCTTGGATACAAGAAATTGCTTTGTGGATGGACTCCACAACCTGTATCCCATTTGCTTATCATCATAACCAATGAATACATACTTTTCTGCCTTAGGCTCCAACTTATGCCTCAATTGAGATGGCACATATGCATATGCCAAACATCCAAATATTCTGCAATGATCCAAGGTAGTTCTTTTACCCCACCAAGCTTCATATGGTGTCATACCTTGCAAAGCTTTACAAGGCAATCTATTGACCAAATAAGTAGTTGTATTTACAGCCTCTGCCCACAAATAATTTGGGCAATTCTTCTCTTTCATCATGGACCTTGCAAACTCAACAAGAGTCCTATTTCTTCTTTCTGCTACCCCATTTTGTTGAGGAGAGTACCTGCAAGTAACTTCTCTCTTTATACCTGCATTCCATAAGTAATCATTGAATTCATTTGAAAAATACTCTCCCCCTCCATCTGACCTTAGTCTCTTTAATTTTTGACCTGTAATCCTTTCTGCATATGCATGATAGTGTTTAAATGTATTAAACACTTCTGACTTTTCTTTAATCACATAAATTGTGATCCATATGGTAGCATCATCAACATAAATGACATAATATCTTGAACCATTTATACTAAAGTCCTTTGAAGGACCCCACACATCTGTATGCACCAATTCAAGTCTTTCTGAATACATAAACCCATGCTTGGAATAGGATTGCTTATGAGCCTTACCTAATTGACATGCCTCACATATGTATGTCATGTGTTGACCTGCAATGTTAGGCAACCCGAGCAGTGAATCATTGTTAATCATTTCTTTAATACCTCTTTTATTAAAGTGTCCAAGTCTTTTGTGCCAAAGATCCAATTCTGACACCTTCTGCTCTCCATATGTGAACATAGCATGTCCAACATTTCCTTGTACCTTCAATGTGAAGAGCCTTCCTTCTTTCTTTCCTGTAACAACCTGTTTATACCCTTGACTAGGGTCTTCAACATAAACTCCATCATTGGTGAACCTTACCTCATATCCTTTTTCCACAATTTGACCTACACTGATCAAATTCTTTGGGATTGTGGGAACATAAAGAACCTTACTCAGAAGAGTGCTCCCATCTTTAGCTTTGACTGAACCAATTGACTTTACCTTATGCTTTGTATTATCACCTGTCTGAACTGTATGGTTAATTGCATTATGATCTAAATCAGTCATCAAAGCAATATTTCCACTCAAATGATTACTACATCCTGAATCAATATAGAACACTCTCATGTCCTCATGTGAGGTTTCACATGTTGCATTCATAATGAGAGTCGAGTCCTCCTTCTGATCTGATGCATAGTTGTAGTAGGTGTTATTATAGGATTGATTTTGGAAGCTTCTTCCTCCACCTCTTCCAAAAGAATTCCTACCATCTCTACCTCTGAAGTTTCCTCTCTGAAATCTACCACCTCTTGCTCTTTGATTAAAATTCTGATAATTACCATTGTTCTGATTATTGTGCCAACAATCATGAGATAGATGATTGGTCTTACCACATATCCAACAAGCTCTTGCATTATCTTTGTTGTTTCTGCCTCTTCCTCTACTTCTGCCATTTCCTTTTCCTCTTATGAAATTTGAATCTTGGGTCAAGTTTGGATTTATGACCATGCAATCAACTTGAACCTCAGAAGTCAACTTCTTCAAGTTTGGGTACATGAACAATGCATTACATTAGAATTAGAGTACAACATGCTCACAGATCATGGCACCACACACTCTCTTAGTTTCTCTAAGACTAATCTTCACGAGCAAGATGTTATATGTGTCAAAAACTCTATGATCCAGAAGGACTCAATCATGGAAGGAAAATCGTAAAGGCAAGCAGACCCTCCTTCTTTTTTGAAGAGTAAAGCATCCACAAAAAGAAGGAACTGTGTACAGAGACTGAGAGAAGATCAAATCACCTCTTCAACAATCGTAGGAAGACGTGCAAAAAGGGTATGGGTTTGGAAGCCAAAAGTACAAGTAGCCTCCACCGAACCAAAATGCCAACCCCACAGGATGCCACAGTTCAGAAAGCATTCAAAGAGGAAAACGCCTGAAGTGATCTCTACAGTGCCAAATGCTATTCTAAAATGGACCCCAATAAGGAGGATTACATCATTTTGAGATCCAATGGATACCTCCACCAAATCCGGCATCAACATCTACAAGTAACATCGAAAGCATCGAAAGCATCGAAAGCCTCGACGAGCGACAACCATGTGCTTCTTGCACAACCCTGACTTTTGCACCATTCAGATCATGCAATTCCAAAGTATGCATTCATATAGGGCCCTATTACATGGCCGTGCATAGACACATTTGAGAATCCCAGGCACAAGAGCACATTGACATATGTCAACTAGTTTTACTGATACTAACATCTATCTTCTTGTTTTGTGAAATTGTTCTTAAAAATAATAATAATAATAAATAAATAAATAAAATAAAAAGAGAGGAAGCACTAGGGTTTCCTCTTACCATGGTAGCAGTGAAGAGCTTGAAGGTCCGCAACTTGAGTGATGCTTAACTACTGCATGTACGAGAGCATCCAAGGAGATATCTATAAGGGGTAGTTCTGGTACCCTGCAAATCTTTTTATCGAATGTTGTTTGTCAAGGAATATAAAGAAATTCAATTCTCAGTATTTGGCAAATGATGCTTTGAAAAAAGGAGACAGGATCAGCCACTCAAAAGATCTCATCAGTGGACCATCAGCATGGACATTCATCAACAATGTTCCATCCCAAAGGCCGAGTGTACAACACGAAGAGATGAACATCGATCCACCTTCTCCATTGTAAGTATCTTTACTTTGGAAACATCATAACCATGATAGCTTAAGAAACCTCTTCGTCAGCATATCCTTGAGCACTTAGCTCAAGACTCCCAATTTTTGCACCATACTTATTTCAATGCATTTTCCAAGTAAGCATGCATAGGGCTACATTACAAGGCCGTGCACAAGGCACATATTTTCTTTAACCCATGCATGAACACACTTACCCATCACTCAATATGGGTTATGAGTACTTAGCATGACTACTATGAACATCAACTTTGGAAGATCTAGAGGACATCAACGGAGACTCACAACGACACAATCATGCTGGAACCCAAGGAAGAAGCACATACCAAGGGACTACAACTTACAAAGGCTCACAGTGATAAATGAAGAACCAGACAACCAACCCTGCCACATTTGGCAGCCAGACGACTTTTGTTCATACAGAAGGGACACTCCCTCTCAAAGCACTACTTGGAACAACCACTACAACAAGGGTCTGTCAGGGATGACAGACTCGAGAGGGGGGGGGGGAGTGTCGGAACTCAAGGTCAAGCATAAAACATGGAAGCACATCAAAGAAGTGGACATACAAGAAGAAGGTGCAAGTAGGGAGCTCCAAGAATTACATGTCAAATTTTCAAAAGAACCCCCTACAAAAATAGTGATTTTCATCACTAAAAACCATTGTAAATACCATTTTCTATTTTTGTAACTCCATTTTGTTCAAGTCAAGGATTCCTTGAGGTTGATGAGTATTAGAAGTATCATCCTACCAATTTTCATAATTTTTAGACTTCGTTTGAGCCCTCAAATAAGCCCTGGAACCTAATTTTTAACTAGGCCGGACACTAGGTCTGGACAGGGCCAAAACTAGTCCAAAAACTATAAAACGAGCTAGAGAGCTCATTTTTGAGGTTAGCTTGTTAGAGAATAGAGCTTTTTTAAGAGAACTCTTTTGCAATTGAAGCTTTCCATTGTTCCTCTCTTTGATCTTACCTTGTGCGTGTGTGTGTATGTGTGTGCATGTTTGTGTGCTTTCACTCATGCACTTGTGCCTTCACTAGCTCATGGTCTTCATACCAGTCCTCACGTCTCCGCGGATTGACAAGTAAAGGAGGTGGTGCTTATGCTTGAGCTACAGTAGCAGTCATGTGTGAAAATTATGTGTCGAATTGATGGTTGTTGGTGCAATTATCAAGCCTAAGTGCTTCGCTAATTATTCAAGACTACACATTCTTTCATTACCTCAACAAAAGAACTACATGTAAACCCATGCTTGTTATTTTGACCATATTCACTTTGGATAATTGTAAAATACAAAAGAATAAGAAATCTAGTGAATTTAGGGAGCTAGATCCAAGAATCATGTGGTAGGAAGAATTAGTTCAAATCATCCTTAAAGTGTAGGATCACTTTTAGGTGAGGGAAAATTCAAGTTCAAACTCAAGACATGTGATTACATACACTTACTTTTGATGGCCGGGACATGTGAGCTATTTTGAGAGACACTAAGCTACAGTGGTGAGTATACTTTGAGCTATCTTCATGCATGCTTAGTCCACTACACTTTCCTTGTATCGTAGATTCAATAGCATTCACATTTTGATACATTCCATCAAGTACATTTTTGTCTCCTATCTATTGTAGCAAGTACATCATTACAATGATGTTGTGGAATCAATTTATCTACATATACTTAATCTTCTTTTATACTATAACTTGAATTAGTTAGATTGAAGTGTGTAGTACCTATATATCAAACCTCATCATGTTTCGTTCAATATATCTTGAGATATGAAGCTAGGAAGTTGGTTGTGTTAGCACACTTTCTAGATCCTGAAAAAGTTAAGATGACCTACTAACTTGTTAGATTCAGTTCTCGTTGTATGGCGTAGAAACATTGATGAAAGAACTTGCTTTGGTTAGCTATACACTTCAACTATATTTGTGAAAAGGCTCTCTAAACAATTCATACCAAGTTGTGAGCTCTTAACATAATATTGTGACCTTGTATGCCCAAAATAGAAGGTTCTTCACATTTCATGTATATTCTACTTATCTATTTTGATGCAAACAATTAAGGGTGATGGTCCTAAGGACTTTCTGGTTCCAAATGCATCATTGTGAATCTAAATAGGTATACTAAGCATTCACATCCCTGGAGTTAGATCGGTAGGTGCAGAGCAAGTTTTGTGCAGCATCATCTCATCTTTTGAACCTATCTCACCATCTCCTCACAGTGGTATCAAAGCAAGCAATCAACATGGGAGATGGATCTTCTTCATCCATATAAAAATTGGATCGAGGTGACTACTCAGCTTGGTCACTTAGGATGGAAGCTTATCTTCAAGGGAGAAACCTCTATGGTTACATATCTAGAGATGAGATGATGCCAATCCTTAGAAGCAAGGGCCAACCAACACTAGAAGAACAAGAGAGGTTAAAGACATGGTGTTCAAAGGATGCTCTAGCAAAATCATATATTGTAAACTCAATCTCTGATTTTTTACTTCCACACATCAAGAGTTGTAGGACTTAACAAGAGACTTGGAGTGCTCTTGAAGCATTCTTTTCATCAAGTACCAAGGCAAGGAAGAATCAGATTTTCAATGGGCTCAAAATCGCGATTCTCTTGACATTCACAGCATCGCGATTCTCTTGAGATTCACAGCATCGCGAGTCTCTTGAGATTTAGAGCATCGTGATTCTCTTGAGATTCACAGCATCGCGATTCTCTTGAGATTCACAACATTGCCATTCTCTTGAGATTCACAGCATTGCGATTCTGTTGAGATTCACAGCATCGCGATTCTCTAAGTTTTTCAAAAATACGATTCTCTAAGTTTTTCTTAAATACGATTCTTTGGATGTGCGCAAAATTGCGATTCTCACAAATCACGATTTTCATCCAAAAACATGATTGTCATCAAACACCATTCTCTTTTGGCAATCGCGATTTTCAAAATACACGATTTTCATACAAAGTCGTGATTTTCATGTAAAAAACATGACTCTCAGAAAACACGATTTTCAGTGGACTCAAAATCACGATTTTCCTGAGATTCAGAGCATTGCGATTGTCTTGAGATTCATAGCATCACGATTATCTTGATATTCACAGCATCGCGATTCTCTTGAGATTCATAGCATCGCGATTCTCTTGAGATTCACAGCATCCCGATTCTCTTGAGATTCAAAAATCGTGATTCTCTATTTTCCGCCTAAAAGTTTTCTAAAAGAAACACGATTATGTGGTCTTTCTCAGAATCGCGATTCTCTGGTTGTGCTCAGAAATCACGATTCTCTAAGTTTTTCAAAAACACGATTCTCTGGATGTGCTCAAAATCGCGATTCTCACAAATCATGATTTTCATCCAAAAACAGGATTGTGATCAAACGCGATTCTCTCTTGGCAATCGCGATTTTCAAAAAACACGATTTTCATACAAAGTCGCAATTTTCATGTCAAAAACACAACATCGCGATTCCCTTGAGATTCATAACATCGCGACTCACATGAGATTCACAGCATCACGATTCTCTTGAGATTCATAACGTCGCGATTCTCTTGAGATTCATAACATCGCGATTCTCTTGAGATTCAAAGCATCACGATTCACTTGAGATTCACAGCATTGCGATTCTCTTGAGATTCACAGCATCGCGATTCTCTTGAGATTCACAGCATCGCGATTCTCTTGAGATTCAAAACATCACGATCCTGTTGAGATTCACAGCATCACGATTCTCTTGAGATTCAAAAATCGCGATTCTCTATTTTCCGTCTAAAAGATTTCTAAAAGAAACACGATTCTGTGGTCATTCTTAGAATTGTGATTCTTTGGTTGTGCTCAGAATCACGATTCTCTGGTTGTGCGTAGAACCGTAATTCTCTGGTTGTGCTCAGAATCACGATTCTCAAGTGGTGCTGAGAATCGGGATTTGTGTGTGGTCATTCTCAGAATCGCGATTCTCTGGTTGTGCTCAGAATCGTGATTCTCTAAGTTTCTCAAAAAAACAATTCTCTAGATGTGCTCAAAATCACGATTCTCATAAATCACGATTTTCATCCAAAAACACGATTATGATCAAACGGGATTCTCTGTTGGCAATCACGATTCTCTTGAGATTCACAGCATCGCGATTCTCTTGAGATTCACAACATTGCCATTCTCTTGAGATTTACAGCCTTGCGATTCTGTTGAGATTCACAGCATCGTGATTCTCTTGACATTTAAAAAACACGATTCTCTGTTTTCCACCTAAAAGTTTTGTGAAAGAAACACGATTCTGTGGTCAGTATTAAAATCGCAATTCTCTGGTTGTGCTCAGAATCACGATTCTTTGGTTGTGCTCATAATCACGATTCTCTACGTTTTTCAAAAACATGATTCTATAGATGTGTTCAAAATCGTGATCCTCATAAATCACGAGTGTCATCCAAAAACACGATTGTGATCAAACGCGATTCTCTGTTGGCAATTACGATTTTCAAAAAACACGATTTTCATACAAAGTCACGATTTTCATGTCAAAAACACGACTCTGAGAAAACATGATTTTTAGTGAACTCTAAATCGAGATTCTCTTGAGATTCATAGCACCCCGATTCTCTTGAGATTCAAAGCATCGCAGTTCTCTTGAGATTCACAGCATCGCGATACTCTTGAGATTCACAACATCACGATTCTCTTGAGATTCACAATATCGCAATTCTCTTGAGATTCAAAAATCGCGATTCTCTATTTGCCACCTAAAAGTTTAATGAAAGAAACATGATTCTGTGGTCATTCTCAGAATCGCGATTGTTTAGTTGTGTGCAGAATCACGATTCTCTAAGTTTTTCCAAAACACGATTCTCTGGATGTGCTTAAAATTACGATTCTCACAAATCACATTTTTCAGCCAAAAACACGATTGTGATTAAATACGATTCTCTGTTGGCAATTCACTTGCGATTCTCTTGAGATTCATAGCATCGCCATTCTCTTGAGATTCAAAAATCGCGATTTTTTATTTTCCACCTAAAAGTTTTCTAAAAGAAACACGATTCTGTGGTCATTCTCAGAATCGCGATTTTGTGGTTGTGCTCAGAATTGTGATTCTCTAAGTTTTTCAAAAACACGATTCTCTTGATGTGCTCAAAATTGCGATTCTCAAAAATCACGATTTTCATCCAAAAGCACGATTGTGATCAAACGCGATTCTCTGTTGGCAATCGTAATTTTCAAAAGACACAATTTTCATACAAAGTTACAATTTTCATATAAAAAACAGAACTCTGAGAAAACACGATTTTAAATGGGCTCAAAATCGCGATTCTCTTGACATTCACAACATCGCGATTCTCTTGAGATTCACAGCATCGCGATTCTCTTGAGATTTAGAGCATCACGATTCTCTTGAGATTTAGAGCATCACGATTCTCTTGAGATTCACAGCATCGCGATTCTCTTGAGATTCACAACATTGCCATTCTCTTGAGATTCAGAGAATTGCGATTCTATTGAGATTCACAGCATCGCGATTCTCTTGACATTTAAAAAACACGATTCTCTATTTCCCACCTTAAAGTTCTCTGAAAGAAACACGATTCTCTGGTCATTCTTAGAATCGCGATTCTCTGTTTGTGCTCAGAATCGCAATTCTCTAAGTTTTTCAAAAACACGATTCTCTGGATGTGCTCAAAATCGCGATTCTCACAAATCACGATTTTCATCCAAAAACACGATTGTCATCAAACGTGATTCTCTGTTGGCAATCGCGATTTTCAAAAAATACGATTTTCATACAAAGTCGCGATTTTCATGTAAAGAACATGACTCTCAGAAAACACGATTTTCAGTGGACTCAAAATCGCGATTCTCTTAGGATTCATAGCATCGCGATTGTATTGAAATTCATAGCATCACAATTCTCTTGAGATTCACAGCATCGCGATTCTCTTGAGATTCACAGCATCGCGATTCTCTTGAAATTCACAGCATCGCGATTCCTGGAGATTCACAGCATTGCGATTCTCTTGAGATTCATAGCATCGTGATTCTCTTGAGATTCAAAAAACAGGATTCTCTATTTCCTGCCTAAAAGTTTTCTGAAAGAAACACGATTCTCTGGTCATTCTCAGAATCGCGATTCTCTTGAGATTCATAACATCGCGATTCTCTTGAGATTCATAGCATCGCGATTCTCTTGAGATTCACAACATCGCGATTCTCTTGAGATTCAAAAATCATGATTCTCTATTTTCTGCTTAAAAGTTTTCTGAAAGAAACACGATTCTGTGGTCATTCTCAGAATCCAGATGCTCTGGTTGTGCTCAGAATCGCGATTCTCTAAGTTTTTCAAAAACACCATTCTCACAAATCACGATTTTCATCCAAAAACACGATTGTGATCAAATGCGATTCTCTGTTGACAATCGTGATTTTTAAAAAACATGATTCTAATACAAAGTCGCGATTTTCATATCAGAAACACAACTATGAGAAAACACGATTTTCAGTGGACTCAAAATCGTGATTCTCTTGAGATTCACAGCATCACGACTCTCTTGAGATTCACAGCATCACAATTCTCTTGAGATTCACAGCATCGCGATTTTCTTGAGATTCAAAAGCTGTGATTCCCTATTTTCCGCGTGAATGTTTTTTGAAAGAAACACGATTTTGTGGTCATTCTCAGAATCCCGATTCTTTGGTTGTGCTCAAAATTGCGATCCTCTAAGTTTTTCAAAAACACAATTCTCTGGATGTGCTCAAAATCGCGATTCTCTTGAAATTCAGAGCATCGCGATTCTCTTGAGATTCATAGCATCGCGATTCTCTTGAGATTCAAAAATCGTGATTTTTTATTTTCCACCTAAAAGTTTTATAAAAGAAACACCATTCTGTGGTCTTTCTTAGAATCGTGATTTTGTGGTTGTGCTCAGAATCGTGATTCTCTAAGTTTTTCAAAAACACAATTCTCTGGATGTGCTCAAAATCGCGATTCTCACAAATCACGATTTTCATCCAAAAACACGATTGTCATCAAACGGGATTCTCTGTTGGCAATCGCGATTTTCAAAAAATACGATTTTCATACAAAGTCACGATTTTCATGTCAAAAACATGACTCTGAGAAAACACGATTTTCAGTGGACTCAAAATCGCGATTCTCTTAGGATTCAGAGCATCGTGATTGTCTTGAGATTCAGAGCATCGCGATTATCTTGATATTCACAGCATCGCGATTCTCTTGAGATTCATAGCATCGCGATTCTCTTGAGATTCACAGCATCGCGATTCTCTTGAGATTCAAAAGTGGTGATTCTCTATTTTCGGCCTAAAAGTTTTCTGAAAGAAACACGATTTTGTGGTCTTTCTCAGAATCGCGATTCTCTGGTTGGGCTCAGAATCGTGATTCTCACAAATCGGGATTCTCTGGATGTGCTCAAAATCGCGATTCTCACAAATCACAATTTTCATCCAAAAACACGATTGTGATCAAACACGATTCTCTCTTGGCAATCGCGATTTTCAAAAAACACGATTTTCATACAAAGTCGCGATTTTCACGTCAAAAACACAACATCGCGATTCTCTTGAGATTCATAACATCGCGACTCACATGAGATTCACAGCATCGCGATTCTCTTGAGATTCACAGCATCGCGATTCTCTTGAGATTCAAAACATCACGATCCTGTTGAGATTCACAGCATCACGATTCTCTTGAGATTCAAAAATCGCGATTCTCTATTTTCCGTCTAAAAGATTTCTAAAAGAAACACGATTCTGTGGTCATTCTTAGGATTGCAATTCTTTGGTTGTGCTCAGAATCACGATTCTCTGGTTGTGTGGAGAACCGCAATTCTCTCGTTGTGCTCAAAATCACGATTCTCTGGTGGTGCTCAAAATCACGATTTGTGTGTGGTCATTCTCAGAATCGCGATTCTCTGGTTGTGCTCAGAATTGTGATTCTCTCGTTGTGCTCAAAATCACGATTCTCTGGTGGTGCTCAGAATCACGATTTGTGTGTGGTCATTCTCAGAATCGCGATTCTCTGGTTGTGCTCAGAATCATGATTCTCTAAGTTTCTCAAAAACACAATTCTCTGGATGTGCTCAAAATCACGATTCTCATAAATCACAATTTTCATCCAAAAACACGATTGTGATCAAACGGGATTCTCTGTTGGCAATCGCGATTTTCAGAAAACACGATTTTCATACAAAGTCGTGATTTTCATGTCAAAAACACAACTCTGAGAAAACACGATTTTCAATGGACTCAAAATCCTGATCCACTTCAGATTCACAGCATCGCGATTCTCTTGAGATTCACAGCATCGCAATTCTCTTGAGATTCACAACATCGCGATTCTCTTGCGATTCTCTTGCGATTCTCTTGAGAAAACACGATTTTCATACAAAGTCGCGATTTTCATGTCAAAAACACAACTCTGAGAAAACACGATTTTCAATGGACTCAAAATCATGATTCACTTCAGATTCACAGCATCGCGATTGTCTTGAGATTTGCAGCATCGCAATTCTCTTGAGATTCACAGCATCGCGATTCCCTTGAGATTCACAGAATCGCAATTCTCTTGAGATTCACAGCATCGTGATTCTCTTGAGATTCAAAAGCTGTGATTCCCTATTTTCCGCGTGAATATTTTTTGAAAGAAACACGATTTTGTGGTCATTCTCAGAATCCTGATTCTTTGGTTGTGCTCAAAATTGCGATCCTCCAAGTTTTCCAAAAACACAATTCTCTGGATGTGCTCAAAATCGCGATTCTCTTGAAATTTAGAGCATCGCAATTCTCTTGAGATTCATAGCATCGCGATTCTCTTGAGATTCAAAATCATGATTTTTATTTTCCACCTAAAAGTTTTATAAAAGAAACACCATTCTGTGGTCATTCTCAGAATCGCGATTTTGTGGTTGTGCTTAGAATCGTGATTCTCTAAGTTTTTCAAAAACATGATTCTCTAGATATGCTCAAAATCGCGATTCTCACAAAACATGATTTTCATCCAAAAATACGATTGTCATCAAACGGGATTCTCTGTTGGCAATCGCGATTTTCAAAAAATACGATTTTCATACAAAGTCGCGATTTTCATGTCAAAAACATTACTCTAAGAAAACAGGATTTTCAGTGGACTCAAAATCGCGATTCTCTTAGGATTCAGAGCATCGTGATTGTCTTGAGATTCAGAGCATCGCGATTATCTTGATATTCACAGCATCGCGATTCTCTTGAGATTCATAGCATCGCGATTCTCTTGAGATTCACAGCATCGCGATTCTCTTGAGATTCAAAAATGGTGATTCTCTATTTTTCGCCTAAAATTTTTCTGAAAGAAACACGATTCTATGGTCTTTCTCAGAATCGCGATTCTCTGGTTGGGCTCAGAATCACGATTCTCACAAATCAGGATTCTCTGGATGTGCTCAAAATCGCGATTCTCACAAATCATAATTTTCATCCAAAAACACGATTGTGATCAAACGCGATTCTCTCTTGGCAATCACGATTTTCAAAAAACACGATTTTCATACAAAGTCGCAATTTTCACGTCAAAAACACAACATCGCGATTCTCTTGAGATTCATAACATCGCGACTCACATGAGATTCACAGCATCGCGATTCTCTTGAGATTCACAACATCGCCATTCTCTTGATATTCAAAACATCACGATCCTATTGAGATTCACAGCATCACGATTCTCTTGAGATTCAAAAATCGCGATTCTCTATTTTCCGTATAAAAGATTTCTAAAAGAAACACGATTCTGTGGTCATTCTTAGGATTGCGATTCTTTGGTTGTGCTCAGAATCACGATTCTCTGGTTGTGTGTAGAACCGTAATTCTCTCGTTGTGCTCAAAATCACGATTCTCTGGTGGTGCTCAAAATCACGATTTGTGTGTGGTCATTCTCAGAATCGCGATTCTCTGGTTGTGCTCAGAATTGTGATTCTCTCGTTGTGCTCAAAATCACGATTCTCCTGTGGTGCTCAGAATCACGATTTGTGTGTGGTCATTCTCAGAATCGCGATTCTCTGGTTGTGCTCAGAATCGTGATTCTCTAAGTTTCTCAAAAACACAATTCTCTGGATGTGCTCAAAATCACGATTCTCATAAATCACAATTTTCATCCAAAAACACGATTGTGATCAAACCGGATTCTCTGTTGGCAATCGCGATTTTCAGAAAACACGATTTTCATACAAAGTCGCGATTTTCATGTCAAAAACACAACTCTGAGAAAACACGATTTTCAATGGACTCAAAATCCTGATCCACTTCAGATTCACAGCATCGCGATTCTCTTGAGATTCACAGCATCGCAATTCTCTTGAGATTCACAACATCGCGATTCTCTTGCGATTCTCTTGAGAAAACACGATTTTCATACAAAGTCGCGATTTTTATGTAAAAAACACAACTCTGAGAAAACACGATTTTCAATGGACTCAAAATCATGATTCACTTCAGATTCACAGCATCGCGATTGTTTTGAGATTCGCAGCATCGCAACTCTCTTGAGATTCACAGCATCGCGATTCTCTTGAGATTCACAGAATCGCAATTCTCTTGAGATTCACAGCATCGTGATTCTCTTGAGATTTAAAAATCATGATTCTCTGTTTTCCACCTAAAAGTTTTGTGAAAGAAACAGGATTCTGTGGTGGGTATTAGAATCGAAATTCTCTGGTTGTGCTCAGAATCACGATTCTCTGGTTGTGCTCAGAATCACGATTCTCTACGTTTTTCAAAAACACGATTCTATAGATGTTTTCAAAATCACGATCCTCATAAATCACGATTGTCATCCAAAAACACGATTGTCATCCAAAAACACAACTCTGAGAAAACACGATTTTTAATGGGCTCAAAATTATGATTCTCTTGACATTCACAGCATCGCGATTCTCTTGAGATTCATAGCATCGCGAGTCTCTTGAGATTTAGAGCATCGCGATTCTCTTGAGATTCACAGCATCGAGATTCTCTTGAGATTCACAACATTGCCATTCTCTTGAGATTCACAGCATTGCGATTCTGTTGAGATTCACAGCATCGTGATTCTCTTGACATTTAAAAAACACGATTCTCTGTTTTCCACCTAAAAGTTTTGTGAAAGAAACACGATTCTGTGGTCATTATTAGAATCACAATTCTCTGGTTGTGCTCAGAATCACGATTCTTTGGTTGTGCTCAGAATCACCATTCTCTACGTTTTTCAAAACAACGATTCTATAGATGTGTTCAAAATCGCGATCCTCATAAATCACGATTGTCATCCAAAAACACGATTGTGATCAAACGCGATTCTCTGTTGGCAATCGCGATTTTCAAAAAACACGGTTTTCATACAAAGTCATGATTTTCATGTCAAAAACACGACTCTGAGAAAACACGATTTTTAGTGAACTCAAAATCGAGATTCTCTTGAGATTCATAGCACCCCAATTCTCTTGAGATTCAAAGCATCACAGTTCTCTTGAGATTCACAGCATCGCGATACTCTTGAGATTCACAACATCACGATTCTCTTGAGATTCACAATATCGCAATTCTCTTGAGATTCAAAAATTGTGATTCTCTAAGTTTGCCACCTAAAAGTTTAATGAAAGAAACATGATTCTGTGGTCATTCTCAGAATCGCGATTGTTTAGTTGTGTGCAGAATCACGATTCTCTAAGTTTTTCAAAAACACGATTCTCTGGATGTGCTTAAAATTACGATTCTCACACAAATCACATTTTTCAGCCAAAAACACGATTGTGATCAAATACGATTCTCTGTTGGCAATTCATTTGCGATTCTCTTGAGATTCACAGCATCGCCATTCTCTTGAGATTCAAAAATCGCGATTTTTTATTTTCCACCTAAAAGTTTTCTAAAAGAAACACGATTCTGTGGTCATTCTCAGAATCGCGATTTTGTGGTTGTGCTCAGAATCGTGATTCTCTAAGTTTTTCAAAAACACGATTCTCTTGATGTGCTCAAAATTGCGATTCTCACAAATCACGATTTTCATCCAAAAGCACAATTGTGATCAAACGTGATTCTCTGTTGGCAATCGTAATTTTCAAAAAACACAATTTTCATACAAAGTTACGATTTTCATATAAAAAACAGAACTCTGAGAAACCACGATTTTCAGTGGGCTCAAAATCGCGATTCTCTTGACATTCACAGCATCGCGATTCTCTTGAGATTCACAGCATCGCGATTCTCTTGAGATTTAGAGCATCGCGATTCTCTTGAGATTCAGAGCATCGCGATTCTCTTGAGATTCACAACATTACCATTCTCTTGAGATTCAGAGAATTGCGATTCTATTGAGATTCACAGCATCGCGATTCTCTTGACATTTAAAAAACACAATTCTCTATTTCCCACCTTAAAGTTCTCTGAAAGAAACACGATTCTCTAGTCATTCTTAGAATCGCGATTCTCTGTTTGTGCTCAGAATCGCGATTCTCTAAGTTTTTCAAAAACACGATTCTCTGGATGTGCTCAAAATCGCGATTCTCACAAATCACGATTTTCATCCAAAAACACGATTGTCATCAAACGTGATTCTCTGTTGGCAATCGCGATTTTCAAAAAATACGATTTTCATACAAAGTCGCGATTTTCATGTCAAAAACATGACTCTCAGGAAACACGATTTTCAGTGGACTCAAAATCGCGATTCTCTTAGGATTCATAGCATCGGGATTGTATTGAAATTCATAGCATCACGATTCTCTTGAGATTCACAGCATCGCGATTCTCTTGAGATTCACAGCATCGCGATTCTCTTGAAATTCACAGTATCGCGATTCCTGGAGATTCACAGCATTGCGATTCTCTTGAGATTCATAGCATCGTGATTCTCTTGAGATTCAAAAAACAGGATTCTCTATTTCCTGCCTAAAAGTTTTCTGAAAGAAACACGATTCTCTGGTCATTCTCAGAATCGCGATTCTCTTGAGATTCATAACATCGCGATTCTCTTGAGATTCATAGCATCGCGATTCTCTTGAGATTCACAACATCGCGATTCTCTTGAGATTCAAAAAACATGATTCTCTATTTTCTGCCTAAAAGTTTTCTGAAAGAAACACGATTCTGTGGTCATTCTCAGAATTGAGATGCTCTGGTTGTGCTCAGAATCGCGATTCTCTAAGTTTTTCAAAAACACCATTCTCACAAATCACGATTTTCATCCAAAAACACGATTGTGATAAAATGCGATTCTCTGTTAACAATCGTGATTTTCAAAAAACATGATTCTAATACAAAGTCGCGATTTTCATGTCAAAAACACAACTATGAGAAAACACGATTTTCAATGGACTCAAAATCGTGATTCTCTTGAGATTCACAGCATCGCGATTCTCTTGAGATTCACAGGATCACAATTCTCTTGAGATTCACAGCATCGCGATTCTCTTGAGATTCAAAAATTGTGATTCCCTATTTTCCGCCTGAATGTTTTTTGAAAGAAACACGATTTTGTGGTTATTCTCAGAATCCCGATTCTTTGGTTGTGCTCAAAATTGCGATCCTCTAAGTTCTTCAAAAACACGATTCTCTGGATGTGCTCAAAATCGCGATTCTCATAAATCACGATTTTCATCCAAAAACACGATTGTGATCAAACACGATTCTCTGTTGTCAATCGTGATTTTCAATAAACACGCGTTTCATACAAAGTCGTGATTTTCATGTCAAAAACACAACTCTGAGAAAACACGATTTTCAGTGGATTCAAAATCGCGATTCTCTTGAGATTCACAGCATCATGATTCTCTTGAGACTCACAGCATCGCGATTCTCTTGAAATTCATAGCATCGCGATTCTCTTGAGATTCATAGCATCGCGATTCTCTTGAGACTCAAAATTCGCAATTCTTTATTTCCCGCCTAAAAGTTTTTTGAAAGAAACAAGATTCTATGGTCATTTTTAGAATCGCCATTCTCTGGTTGTGCTCAGAATCGCGATTCTTTAACTTTTTCAAAATCGCGATTCTCTTGAGATTCACATCATCGCGATTCTCTTGAGATCCATAGCAATGGGATTCTCTTGCGCTTCACAGCATCGCGATTCTCTTGAGATTCACAGCATCGCGATTCTCTTGAGATTCAAAAAGCACGATTCTCTATTTCCCGCATAAAACATTACTCAAAGAAACATGATTCTGTGGTCATTCTCAAAATTGCGATTCTCTGGTTGTGCTCGGAATCGTGATTCTCTAAGTTTTTCAAAAATACGATTCTTTGGATGTGCGCAAAATCGCGATTCTCACAAATCACGATTCTCACAAATCATGATTTTGTTCCAAAAACATGATTGTCATCAAACACCATTCTCTGTTGGCAATCGCGATTTTCAAAATACACGATTTTCATACAAAGTCGCGATTTTCATGTCAAAAACATGACTCTGAGAACAAACGATTTCCAATGGACTCAAAATCGTGATTCTCTTGAGATTCAGAGCATCGCGATTGTCTTGAGATTCATAGCATCGCGATTATCTTGATATTCACAGCATCGCGATTCTCTTGAGATTCATAGCATCGCGATTCTCTTGAGATTCACAGCATCGCGATTTTCTTGAGATTCAAAAATCGTGATTCTCTATTTTCCGCCTAAAAGTTTTCTGAAAGAAACACGATTCTGTGGTCTTTCTCAGAATCGCGATTCTCTAAGTTTTTCAAAAACACGATTCTCTGGATGTGCTCAAAATCATGATTCTCACAAATCACGATTTTCATCCAAAAACATGATTGTGATCAAACGCGATTCTCTCTTGGCAATCATATTTTCAAAAAACACGATTTTCATACAAAGTCGCGATTTTCATGTCAAAAACACAACATCGCGATTCTCTTGAGATTCATAACATTACGACTCACATGAGATTCACAGCATCACGATTCTCTTGAGATTCATAACATCGCGATTCTCTTGAGATTCATAACATCGCGATTCTCTTGAGATTCAAAGCATCACGATTCACTTGAGATTCACAGCATCGCGATTCTCTTGAGATTCAGAGCATCGCGATTCTCTTGAGATTCACAGCATCGCGATTCTCTTGAGATTCAAAACATCACGATCCTATTGAGATTCACAGCATCATGATTCTCTTGAGATTCGAAGATCGCGATTCTCTATTTTTCGTCTAAAAGATTTTTAAAAGAAACACGATTCTGTGGTCATTCTTAGAATTGCGATTCTTTGGTTGTGCTCAGAATCACGATTCTCTGGTTGTGCGTAGAACCGCAATTCTCTGGTTGTGCTCAGAATCACGATTCTTTGGTGGTGCTCAGAATCGCGATTTGTGTGTGGTCATTCTCAGAATCGCGATTCTCTGGTTGTGCTCAGAATCGTGATTCTCTAAGTTTCTCAAAAACACAATTCTCTAGATGTGCTCAGAATCACGATTCTCATAAATCACAATTTTCATCCAAAAACACGATTGTGATCAAACGGGATTCTCTGTTGGCAATCGCGATTTTCAGAAAACACGATTTTCATACAAAGTCGCGATTTTCATGTCAAAAATACAACTCTGAGAAAACACGATTTTCAATGGACTCAAAATCGTGATTCACTTCAGATTCATAGCATCGCGATTCTCTTGAGATTCACAGCATCACAATTCTCTTGAGATTCACAGCATCGCGATTTTCTTGCGATTCTCTTGAGAAAACACGATTTTCATACAAAGTCGTGATTTTCATGTCAAAAACACAACTCTGAGAAAACACAATTTTCAATGGACTCAAAATCGTGATTCACTTCAGATTCTCTTGAGATTCACAGCATCGCAATTCTCTTGAGATTCACAGCATCGCGATTCTCTTGAGATTCAAAGAATCGCAATTCTCTTGAGATTCACAGCATCGTGATTCTCTTGAGATTTAACAATCACGATTCTCTGTTTTCCACCTAAAAGTTTTCTGAAAGAAACACGATTCTGTGGTCAGTATCAGAATCGCAATTCTCTGGTTGTGCTCAGAATCATGATTCTCTGGTTGTGCTCAGAAGCAGGATTCTCTACGTTTTTCAAAAACACGATTCTCTAGATGTGTTCAAAATCGCGATCCTCATAAATCACGATTTTCATCCAAAAACACATTTGTGATCAAACGCGATTCTCTGTTGGCAATCGTGATTTTCAAAAAACACGATTTTCACAAAAAGTCATGATTTTCATGTCAAAAACACGATTCTGAGAAAACACCATTTTTAGTGAACTCAAAATCGAGATTCTCTTGAGATTCATAGCACCCTGATTCTCTTGAAATTCAAAGCATCGCAATTCTCTTGAGATTCACAGCATCGTGATACTCTTGAGATTCACAACATCACGATTCTCTTGAGATTCACAATATCGCAATTCTCTTGAGATTCAAAAATCGCGATTCTCTATTTGCCACCTAAAAGTTTAATGAAAGAAACATGATTATGTGGTCATTCTCAGAATCGCGATTGTTTGGTTGTGCTCAGAATCACGATTCTCTAAGTTTTTCAAAAACACGATTCTCTCGATGTGCTTAAAATTGCGATTCTCACAAATCCCATTTTTCAGCCAAAAACACGATTGTGATCAAACACGATTCTCTGTTGGCAATCCCGATTTTCAAAAAACACGATTTTCATACAAAGTCGCGATTTTCATGTAAAAAAAACGACTCTGAGAAAACACAATTTTCAATGGACTCAAAATCGCGATTCTCTTGAGATTCACAGCATCGCAATTCTCTTGAGATTCACAACATCACGATTCTCTTGAGATTCATAGCATCACGGTTCTCTTAAGATTCAGAGCATCGCAATTCACTTGAGATTCACAACATCGCGATTCACTTGAGATTCACAGCATCACGATTCTCTTGAGATTCAAAGCATCGCGATTCTCTTGAGATTCACAGCATCGCAATTCTCTTGAGATTCAAAAATCACGATTTTTAATTTTCCACCTAAAAGTTTTCTAAAAGAAACACGATTCTGTGGTCATTCTTAGAATCACAATTTTGTGTTTGTGCTCAGAATCGTGATTCTCTAAGCTTTTCAAAAACACGATTCTCTTGATGTGCTCAAAATTGTGATTCTCACAAATCACAATTTTCATCCAAAAACACGATTGTGATCAAACGCGATTCTCTATTGGCAATCGTGAGTTTCAAAAAACACGATTTTCATACAAAGTTGCGATTTTCATATAAAAAACACAACTCTGAGAAACACGATTTTCAATGGGCTCAAAATCGCGATTCTCTTAACATTCACAGCATCGCGATTCTCTTGAGATTCACAGCATCGCGATTCTCTGAGATTAAGAGCATCGGGATTCTCTTGAGATTCACAGCATCGCGATTCTCTTGAGATTCAAAAATCACGATTCTCTATTTTCGGCCTAAATGTTTTTTGAAAGAAACAGGATTCTGTGGTCATTCTCAGAATCACGATTCTCTCGTTGCGCTCATAATCGCGATTCTCTAAGTTTTTCAAAATCGCGATTCTCTTGAGATTCACATCATCGCGATTCTCTTGAGATTCAAAGCATCGCGATTGTCTTGAGATTAACAGCATCGCAATTCTCTTGAGATTCACAGCATCGCGATTCTCTTGAGATTCACAGCATCACGATTCTCTTGAGACTCACAGCATCACGATTCTTTTGAGATTCACAGCATCGCGATTCTCTTAAGATTTATAGCATTGCGATTCTCTTGAGATTCACAAAATCGCGATTCTCTTGAGATTTATAGCATCGCCATTCTCTTGAGATTCACAGCATCGCGATTCTCTTGAGATTCACAACATTGCGATTCTCTTGAGATTCACAGCATTGCGATTCTGTTGAGATTCACAGCATCGTGATTCTCTTGAGATTCAAAAAACACGATTCTCTATTTCCCGCCTAAAAGTTTTCTCAAACAAACACGATTCTCTCGTCTCTCTCAGAATTGCGATCCTCTGGTTGTGCTCAGAATCGTGATTCTCTAAGTCTTTAAAAAACAGGATTCTCTGGATGTGCTGAAAATTGCGATTCTCACAAAACACGATTTTCATCCAAAAACACGGTTGTCATCAAACGTGATTCTATGCTGGCAATCGTGATTTTCAAAAAATACGATTTTCATACAAAGTCACGATTTTCATGTCAAAAACATGACTGTGAGAAAATACGATTTTCAGTGGACTCAAAATCACGATTCTCTTGAGATTCAGAGCATCGCGATTGTATTGAGATTCAGAGCATCGCGATTCCCTTGAGATTCACAGCATTGCAATTCTCTTAAGATTCACAGCATCGCGATTCTCTTGAGATTCACAGCATCGCAATTTTCTTGAGATTCACAACATCGCAATTCTCTTGAGATTCACAGCATCGCGATTCTCTTGAGATTCACAACATCGTGATTCTCTTGATTTCACATCATCGCGATTCTCTTGATTTCACAAATCGCAATTTTCACACAAAATCATGATTTTTTCCAAAGGTCTTGTTTGCTTGTTTTGACCCCTAGGAGCCTGATGTGACATAACTTTTTCATCCAAAGTCCATTTTTTGGGCTCTTTAGCGTCTTTTATAAGAATAATGCGTTGATTTTTAGATAGACTAATTTGAAGTTGATCGTTAGGTGGGACTAGGGAACCCAGGGGACTCCAAAGTATTTTGAACCATACTAAGGGGAAATTTTGGACTCTTAACCAAAGCTTATGAACCTAAGATCTGGTAGAAACCTAGGCAAGGATAAACAAAGCATTAGATCTTCTAAGGCTAGTGTCAACCATATAGCTAAGTCTTGGGCACAACAACTAAGTGGTTGTCCTTACGTACTAAACTCTGACACAAGTGACTTAGAAATGTCTTTTAGCATGGGGAAACCTGCAAGTGGCTCAGGAACTGCCCATTTACAAACACCAAAAGCTCCCTATAAGACACAATTGGAATATATTCAGACCAACCAATTAGGTGCTCGCATCTATGAGGATGGCTTAAGGCGATTAGTGGTCCAACTCAAAAATCCAGATCAACTCTTTGGACTTGAACACACGGTGGTCAAGTTCAAAGAGGGTTCATACATTGATAAGGAAGGAACCATGTATGTGGTCACCAACCTACCAGATAGGACCGATGAGTTTGGAAATATCATTCATGAGAATGAGATAGGAGACCTAGAACAAGGAAATGTAGGACAAGGACTTGAATAGAGAAACAGAGGAAGCCTTTTGGAGATTCAAGCCAGGTCAACCTAGCCAATTGGGCATAGTCATCATCTACGAGTTCAAGGATCGAGAGATACCAGGCAAACTTGTCTACCTGGATAACACATCAGAGAAGATGTTCTTGGTAATAGAACACGATAGACATGCATATACTTGGAAGAGTGAATTGATTTTCCCTCCACCAAGATCCAATGTTTCCCATGGTCTCCAAGGAGTAGGATCATCTCAAGCTCATGAAGCCCAGAGAGAAAGAACTAGAGAGAGACCTGAGGTAGGTTTTGCACACATCGTGGGTAGGAATAGATCAGGATTTGAAAATGAAAGACTTAAAAGAGAGAGACATCAAGCGCATAGTCTAAGCGCATAGCCCTTAGACCCACTCAAGTGATCAAGGCAATGAAGAATTATTTTGACGAGACAAGAGATCCTTATGATCATGTGGCCCAGTTCAAACGAGTGTTAAGAGCTGAACAGGTTGAGGATTTGTTCACCCAGTATGAGGCATTTGGTTTGACTCTTAAGGGAACTACCTTAGCTTGGTTTCAACCACTGAGTAGTTGCAACTATCGCGATATAGGTCAGCTGCTAGACGAATTCATTGTAGAATTTTCCAAGAGTGGTATCAGGCATAACACATCATCTTTGATCCACAGTTTCAAGTAGACACCCCAAGAAACAGTGCGACTAGCAGGTAGAAGGTTAGGACAGTACCTAGAAAGATGCCTTGCTCTAGAGTTACCCACATGAGCCAAACAAGTGGCTTTGTTCTTAGATGGCTTACTGAGCACAAAGTTAAGATCATATGTGTACTTGAAAGAGCTTAGATCCATAGAAGAGTGTGTGCGGACGTGCATTGACATAGAAGATAACTTGGGTGAGGAGTTAGGTTTGTCCAAACTCTATAAGGATTTTGATAATTCTCCTAGTCATACTTCGAAAATCTTCACGGAAATAGATGAGATAGCTGAGCAAGTTGCCAAGAAGGTGGGAGTCCAAAATAGACAAACACAAAGAGTCACCTCATTGAATGGATGTTATACCTGCGGAGGGGACCACATGGCTAACGTATGCCCAATGCAAAACCAAAACATTAGAGAAAGGAATGCTCCATATTGCATTATTGAGAGAAAATACACGAACCACACGGCTCAAGATTGTCCCTACAATAGGCAGACTGTTAGACAAACTTATCACCAACCTTACCAACAAGGTAGGTATCAGAACCAATACCAACAGCCATATTATTGACCACAACAGCAATATCAGGCACAATATAGGCCACAACCAGTCTTGGAAAACCAACCACCAGCTCCTGCCAACGTGATTCTAGTCAAGTATGATGTGGGAGAGGAAAATCCAAATTGACCATTGGTGCCACTAACCCCATTGATACCAAATAATGACTTTCATGCTCATAGTTTAGACTACTCCCATGAAGGTAGTCCACATGCTTATTACACAAAGTCGCCTGAGCATAGTGAGATTTACTCGTATCAAAATGAGGCACCACCTATGGAGCAAAATTGGGAGCCAGAATACTCCAATGTCATGTACACAAATCCTAACCCTAGGCCCCAATTGAGACAAATGAGACCAAAAGCTCCTAGAGGATCTTGTTTCAGATGTCAAGGTGACCATTTCATTCGTGATCGTCCCCACCCACCATCTCCGAGTCAAGGTCAGGCTATCACAATACAAGCTTTTTGTCTTGAATGTGGCAAAGACCATATCCCCAAAGATTGTCCAAGAAACCCCTCCAGTGCACCCAAGATTACACCCATTAATGTGGTATGCTTAGTGGCGGATTCAAGTTCAAGTAGTAGTAATGTGGATCCTATACAAGCTGTCACTAGAGCACAAGCCTTAAAACAGGATAAACCAGTAGAGCAATCAGAGTCGAGTGAATCAGGAGAGCCTAGTAAGAGGAAAACAAGAACATGGAAAGATACGAGAGAGAAGGCCAATCGCAAGTGGAATAAAAAGTTATCAGAACTAGAAGAAAGCCTGAAAGAAGCGAAAACAAAAATAGATGACATTGCTTCTCAAAGACCCTCGCATGCTGAAACTCCATCTACTCCACCTCATCCCACCCCAACACCCATTGTAAATAGGCCGCAACCACGGTCTCTTCTTGCAGATCCAACCCCAGAAGGCTTGGACATGATGCTCGAGGCCTACCAGGCTCGTCTTCACGAAGGGCCAACAGCTGCAAACCTAGACAAGAGTTACCCTAGAGCAAATTTAGAGATTGAATGCATGAAAATGGTAGAACAAACTCAAGCTATACTCCAGACTAGTCAAAAGTTCAATCAGAGAAACTCTGTCAAACCGGATTTGTATTTCTAGGGCTTACTAGAAAGATTAGAGCAGTTGGTAAATAAACCACAAGTTTCTTTACCTCCACAGGCTCAACCAGTTATTGAAAGAGAAAGCTCACCACCAATGCAAGCTTATGTTCCTAATTCCACGGATGCTGGAATACCTCCTTCAATTCAATAGTACTCTCAAGAGTTCTTGCGGGAAATACAAGAAGAGAAATGGGCCAAGGAGAAGGGTAATTCCCCTCCTATTCGTGAGATTGATGACCTTCATGCTCAATTTCCCCAAGACATTCCATCTATTTACGGAGATGAAGCAAAACAACAAGAAGACGAAAGATTAGATTTTGAATCTAATACCTTAGAAGAACTGCCTCAATTTCCAGGCTCTTGGGAATCTGAATCTCTTCATATCAGAGCTTCCACAATATTGGTAAGGAATGAAGACCTAGTGGTTCCAAGGAACACCAATGTCGTGAAGAACACTAAGGTTCAATGTCATCTCACTGTAGAAGAGTTGCTAAAAGAAAAACCCGAGCTATGGAATCATGTGAAGGATCAGGTCCCAAAACTTGATTCCAATATGCCAAAAATAGGCTCTAAGAAAAAAGTTCCAGAGATACCTCTCGATAAAATAGGAGACATGTGTGAGGGTGAAGAAGGTGTTGGTGTTGCTATTGCGACCACCTCCTTGTGGAAGCGATGGGGACAACCCACATTAAGACCAACTAGAATGAAGCTTCAAATGGATGACGGTCATTTTGAAAGACCTCTAGGATTGCTAGAAGGGATAACTCTAACCACCTGTGGTGTAGAGTTTGAGCACACATTTGCTATATGTGACTTTGAGAAAAATAATGTTTATGAGATGATCCTAGGAAGACCCTTCCTACGACAATTGCAAATAGTACAGGATTGGGGAACCAACTCCTTGTACTTACAACACTTAGGGGTCACCAGCAAGGTTAATTTGAAGGATTACTCCTTCAGAGATGTACCACCTCTACAGTGGAATCCTATCCACAAAGCGAAAGAAGATTCCATCTCTGTGCATTCTGAAAGTTCACCTGATCCATCATAGCTGCATGAAGATACTCATTTGTGGATGTGCAAGGTCACAGAGGAAGAGGAAAAATGTTTAAAGGCAAGAGAAGAAGGAACTTCGCCAGGAGATAGACCAGTTAGAGACCCAGCCTACACACCGATGATCTTTCCAGATGAGGAATTTGAGCCTCATGGCTGGCCAGAAATCTTAGCCACCATGGACATTGTTGTCAATGAAGAACAATGGACGCCTCATTGTGATGAGGAGGGTTATGATATTTTAGTGTTCATGTGTCAGCCCTTGCTAGAAGAATATGATCCTAGTGATGTCATAGAAGAAGAAGAGAATGAGGATGATATAGAGTCCATTGTGATGGATAGTTGCTTTAACTCAGAGTAGCACTATCTAGAAGATATAGGAGTGTTCACCCAGAAAGAAGAAGAACCTCTCACAAGTATTGAAAGGATGGAAGTGAGAGCAGTCAAAAGAAAAAGAAAAGAAAAATAGTGAAACAAGAAGAGGAGGAATCATTGTTTGAAGTACCACAGAATTTCAAGAAATATGAAGTTGACGACCACAAAATTAAAAGGATGGAAGTGAGAGCAGTCAAAAGAAAAAGAAAAGAAAAATAGTGAAACAAGAAGAGGAGGAATCATTGTTTGAAGTACCACAGAATTTCAAGAAATATGAAGTTGACGACCACAAAATTTTGGTACGAATGCCTAAGAGAGAGGCCATCATAGGAGAATCATATGATAATAAAGAAAAGACCAAAAAGATTGTTGTGACCATTGAGGAGAACGAAGAGAGGTGTACCTAGATAGGAGATGACCTAAGTGCAAGAGAAGAAATGGAGCTCGTAGCTCTATTAAGGGAATATATCGATGTGTTTGCTTGGCACTATGATGGATTTTCAGGCTACAACCAAGTAGCCATTGCCCCCAAAGATCAACACAAAACGGCTTTTGCCACAGAGTGGGGAATCTTTGCATTTCGTGTGATGCCATTTGGTCTCACCAATGGACCTGCAACATTCCAAAGGCTCATGTGTCATGTCTTCAAAGAGTTCTTGCGAAAGAGCTTAGAAGTATATGTGGACGATTTATGTGCTCATTCCCAAGAAAGAAGATACCACATCCCTAAGCTCCGACAGATCTTCAACAAGTGTAGAGAATATCGAGTCTGTCTGAACCCAAAAAAGTGTGTGTTCATGGTTAGACAAGGTAAAATCTTAGGTCATATTGTTTCTAAGAACGGAATATCTACAGATGAGGATAAAGTATGAGCCATAGGGGATTTGCCAAGGCCAAGGAACATTAAAGAGGTACAAGCTTTTATGGGCCATTGTGGATATATTATCGTAGGTTTATCCACATGTATGCAATCATAGCTAAACCTCTTTATGGTTTGTTGACAAATTTTGAGTGGAACGATGAATGCGAGAACTCCTTCAATGAGCTAAAAAGATGTTTGTGCACATCACCAATATTGATAACCCCAGATTGGAATAAGCCATTCCATGTCCATGTGGATGTCTCCAATCATGCCATCGGATGTGTGCTAGCACAACCCACAGGTGAAGGAAATTTAGATTTACCCAGAGCATATGCTAGCAGATAGCTAATCACAGCTGAACGAAACTATACCACAACTGAGTGAGAGGGTTTAGGCATGGTATATGTCGTGAAGAAGTTTAGGCACTATCTATTGGCCAATAAGTTCAAGTTTTTCACTGATCATCAAGCTTTGTTATATTTGGTCAATAAACCTTGCAATACAGGACGTCTAGTAAGATGGTTCCTCTTGCTAATGGAATATGTTATTAGAAAAGGTAGGACCCACCTTCGGGCAGATCACCTTTCTCGCATCACTTCAGGAGAGTCACCGCAAGGAGTGTTTGATGAACTACCTGATGCTTATCTGTTCAATTTAGAAGTTGTTCCTAAATGGGCAAATAAGTTGGTACCAGTCCTAACCTTTGGACCCACAAATAAGAATGTGAAAACATCATAAGAAGAAATTGTAAAATCACAAAAATATCACATACTGGCAGGAAGCATGTACAAACAAGATACTGAGGGTGTATTAGCTTGTTGTGTCGAAGATGATGAACATAGTAGTTGGTTGCAACAAGCCCACGGAATGCTAGGAAGTCACTATTCTAAACAACGAACATTGCAGAATTTGAAACGTTTAGGAGTGTATTGGCCTAGCATGGACAAGGAAATACATGCGTGGATTAAGACTTATCGAGTGTGCCACGTAAACCCCCAGTGGAGCATGCCACTCTTTATCACATGTAATTAATTTCAGATTGGAGTGCTCCATTGGTAGAATTTATGCGATCGGGAACATTATCCAAAGAGGCTAGTCTAGCAAGACGATGGAGCATGGAGCAAGAGGCTTAGGAATATGCCTTAGTAGGAGACAACTTATATCGAAGAGGCAAGGATGGTTAACTGAGATTGTGCATTCATGAATCTGACTATCTGAAAGTTTTAGAAACTGCACACAGTGGTGTTGCAGGTGGACATTTTGGTCCTGACCGAGTAATCAAGAACATTCTATTCTCAGGACTTTGGTGGCCCACTCTTCATATGGATGCACATACCTATGTGAAGAAATGTGACACATGCCAACGTGCACAATATCCGGTTAGAAAAGATGAGATGCCTTTGAGGCCAATGATGGGAGGACGTGCATTCTCGAAATGGGGTATAGACTTTCTAGGTCCTATTAACCCCCCAACTAGAAACTCCCATGCAAAATACATTATTGTGGCCACAGATTATCTTACAAAGTGGGTAGAAGTCAAAGCCACAACGAAGAATGATGCTCAGACAACAACTAAGTTCTTATTTGAGAATGTGTTCACTAGATATGGATTACCGATAGAGTTAGTGAGTGATAGAGGCACACACTTCTTGAATGAAGTCATTGAAAATCTTCTCCAAGAATTCTTGGTGATACATAAGAAGTCTGCCCCTTATCACCCACAAGCTAACGGACAAGCCGAGAGCACCAATAAGATCCTCTGTAACGTATTGACAAAAATGGTAAATAATAAACGCTCTGATTGGGACAAACAACTTCATCATGTTGTTTGGGCTTATCGAGTTGCCTACAAAACCGTACTCAACGCCACCCCATTTCACATGGTCTTCGGACAGAATGTTGTGCTACCTTTGGACTTCCTCATCCCAGCCTTAAAACTAGCACAAGAGCATGAGTGGAATGGACATGAATTGTCCTCTAGGATCTTCAATCTAGAACGCTTAGGTGAGACGAGACAAAAGGCATACTTTGATGCACACATGAAAGATAAAGGATTAAAAGAGGGATACCTAGTGCTCGTTTATACGCTAAAGCAACATGCCCGTAAGTTGGAAAAAAGAGGATACAGACCCATGATCATTAATAGAATTTCCACTAGCGGTGCAGTTCAGTTGGCCACTCTAGAAGGAGATATCTTGCCAAACTATATTAGTGGATGTAGAGTCAAGTTATACCAAGAACCTCTTACAGAGGATATGCTTACAAGACTCAACGCTGCTAAGAAGCAAAAAGAAGAGGAGTTAAGGGTGAGAGAAGAAGCACAGGCAGAGGCTAGAGAGCGTATTAGGCAAAATAAGTTAAGGCGACTAGGCCTAGATGTCAACTCAAAAGCCCCAAAATATCACATGGATATGTGATAAAAATCAGGCATAATTACTTCTCAAGTCATTGACCGACGTCCCTTTGTGACCATAGAGATAGGACAAGGAAAGGGTGCAAGGACTGTGAAAGCATTGATTGACTCAGGTGCAGCAAGTAGTCCAGTTAGACTATCCTACTGCCAAGACTTGCAGTTGAACATCAATCCCATAGAAGCTTATCTCATAGGATTGGGAGGTGTGGAAACCCCTTGTTTGGGCGAGGTGGAACTTCCCATCTGCCTTCAAGATGTTCCAATGAGAGTCAAAATGCTAGTGTGTAAAGATGAGCACCTTACGGAACCACTTGTCTTGGGTCAAGATTGGATTTATGACCATGCAATCAACTTGAACCTCATAAGTCAACTTCTTCAAGTTTGGGTACATGAACAATGCATTACATTAGAATTAGAGTACGACATGCTCACAGATCATGGCACCACACACTCTCTTAGTTTCTCTAAGACTAATCTTCACGAGCAAGATGTTATATGTGTCAAAAACTCTATGATCCAGAAGGACTCAATCATGGAAGGAAAATCATAAAGGCAAGCAGACCCTCCTTCTTTTTTGAAGAGTAAAGCATCCACAAAAAGAAGGAACTGTGTACAGAGACCGAGAGAAGATCAAATCACCTCTTCAACAATCGTAGGAAGACGTGCAAAAAGGGTATGGGTTTGGAAGCCAAAAGTACAAGTGGCCTCCACCGAACCAAAATGCCAACCCCACAGGATGCCACAGTTCAGAAAGCATTCAAAGAGGAAAACGCCTGAAGTGATCTCTACAGTGCCAAATGCTATTCTAAAATGGACCCCAATAAGGAAGATTACATCATTTTGAGATCCAATGGATACCTCCACCAAATCCGGCATCAACATCTACAAGTAACATCGAAAGCATCGAAAGCATCGAAAGCCTCGACGAGCGACAACCATGTGCTTCTTGCACAACCCTGTCTTTTGCACCATTCAGATCATGCAATTCCAAAGTATGCATTCATATAGGGCCCTTTTACATGGCCGTGCATAGACACATTTGAGAATCCCAGGCACAAGAGCACATTGACATATATCAACTAGTTTTACTGATACTAACATCTATCTTCTTGTTTTGTGAAATTGTTCTTAATAATAATAATAATAAATAAATAAATAAAATAAAAAGAGAGGAAGCACTTGTTCAAAGGTTTGGCTCATGAAACATGAATGAGTCATGCTTAGTTGAAGGTGGAACTGTTGATTACTGGGCATTTATCAGTTTGGATAGAAGTGTGCCTCGGCTAGCAGATGATATAATTGCTTCCTTATCTGGTAGATGTCAAGAACTTGGCATAAACATGGCATCCACAACTAGGGTTTCCTCTTACCATGGTAGGAGTGAAGAGCTTGAAGGTCCGCAACTTGAGTGATGCTTAACTAGTGCATGTACGAGAGCATCCAAGGAGATATCTACAAGGGGTAGTTTTGGTACCCTACAAATCTTTTTATCGAATGTTCTTTGTCAAGGAATATAAAGAAATTCAATTCTCAGTATTTGGCAAATGATGCTTTGAAAAGAGGAGACAGGATCAGCCACTCAAAAGATCTCATCAGTGGACCATCAGCATGGACATTCATCAACAATGTTCCATCCCAAAGGCCGAGTGTACAACACGAAGAGATGAACATCGATCCACCTTCTCCATGGTAAGTATCTTTACTTTGGAAACATCATAACCATGATAGCTTAGGAAACCTCTTCGTCAGCATATCCTTGAGCACTTAGCTCAAGACTCCCAATTTTTGCACCATACTTATTTCGATGCATTTTCCAAGTAAGCATGCATAGGGCTACATTACAAGGCCGTGCACAAGGCACATATTTTCTTTAACCCATGCATGAACACACTTACCCATCACTCAATATGGGTTATGAGTACTTAGCATGACTACTATGAACATCAACTTTGGAAGATCTAGAGGACATCAACGGAGACTCACAACGACACAGTCATGCTGGAACCCAAGGAAGAAGCACATACGAAGGGACTATAACTTACAAAGGCTCACAGTGATAAATGAAGAACCAAACAACCAACCCTGCCACATCTGGCAGCCAGACGACTTTTGTTCATACAGAAGGGACACTCCCTCTCAAAGCACTACTTGGAACAACCACTACAACAAGGGTCTGTCAGGGATGACAGACTCGAGAGGGGGGGGGAGTGTCGGAACTCAAGGTCAAGCATAAAACATGGAAGCACATCAAATAAGTGGACATACAAGAAGAAGGTGCAAGTAGGGAGCTCCAAGAATTACATGTCAAATTTTCAAAAGAACCCCCTACAAAAATAGTGATTTTCATCACTAAAAACCATTGTAAATACCATTTTCTATTTTTGTAACTCTATTTTGTTCAAGTCAAGGATTCCTTGAGGTTGATGAGTATTAGAAGTATCATCCTACCAATTTCCATAATTTTTAGACTTCGTTTGAGCCCTCAAATAAGCCCTGGAACCTAATTTTTAACTAGGCCGGACACTAGGTCTAGACAGGGCCAAAACTAGTCCAAAAACTATAAAAAGAGCTAGAGAGCTCATTTTTGAGGTTAGCTTGTTAGAGAATAGAGCTTTTTTAAGAGAACTCTTTTGCAATTGAAGCTTTCCATTGTTCCTCTCTTTGATCTTACCTTGTGCGTGTGTGTGTATGTGTGTGCATGTTTGTGTGCTTTCACTCACACACTTGTGCCTTCACTAGCTCATGGTCTTCATACCAGTCCTCACGTCTCCGCGGATTGACAAGTAAAGGAGGTGGTGCTTATGCTTGAGCTACAGAAGCAGTCATGTGTGAAAATTATGTGTCGAATTGATGGTTGTTGGTGCAATTATCAAGCCTAAGTTCTTCGCTAATTATTCAAGACTACACATTCTTTCATTACCTCAACAAAAAGAACTACATGTAAACCCATGCTTGTTATTTTGACCATATTAACTTTGGATAATTGTAAAATACAAAAGAATAAGAAATCTAGTGAATTTAGGGAGCTAGATCCAAGAATCATGTGGTAGGAAGAATTAGTTCAAATCATCCTTCAAGTGTAGGACCACTTTTAGGTGAGGGAAAATTCAAGTTCAAACTCAAGACATGTGATTACATACACTTACTTTTGATGGCCGGGACATGTGAGCTATTTTGAGAGACACTAAGCTACAGTGGTGAGTATACTTTGAGCTATCTTCATGCATGCTTAGTCCACTACACTTTCCTTGTATCGTAGATTCAATAGCATTCACATTTTGATACATTCCATCAAGTACATTTTTGTCTCCTGTCTATTGTAGCAAGTACATCATTACAATGATGTTGTGGAATCAATTTATCTACATATACTTAATCTTTTTTTATACTATAACTTGTATTAGTTAGATTGAAGTGTGTAGCACCTATATATCAAACCTCATCATGTTTCGTTCAATATATCTTGAGATATGAAGCTAGGAAGTTGGTTGTGTTAGCACACTTTCTAGATCCTGAAAAAGTTAAGATGACCTACTAACTTGTTAGATTCATTTCTCGTTGTATGGCGTAGAAACATTGATGAAAGAACTTGCTTTGGTTAGCTATACACTTCAGCTATATTTGTAACAATTCATACCAAGTTGTGAGCTCTTAACATAATATTGTGACCTTGTATGCCCAAAATAGAAGGTTCTTCACATTTCATGCATATTCTACTTATCTATTTTGATGCAAACAATTAAGGGTGATGGTCCAAAGGACTTTCTGGTTCCAAATGCATCATTGTGAATCTAAATAGGTATACTAAGCATTCACATCCCTGGAGTTAGATCGGTAGGTGCAGAGCAAGTTTTGTGCAGCATCATCTCATCTTTTGAACCTATCTCACCATCTCCTCACAGTGGTATCAAAGCAAGCAATCAACATGGGAGATGGATCTTCTTCATCCATATAAAAATTGGATCGAGGTGACTACTCAGCTTGGTCACTTAGGATGGAAGCTTATCTTCAAGGGAGAAACCTCTATGGTTACATATCTAGAGATGAGATGATGCCAATCCTCAGAAGCAAGGGCCAACCAACACTAGAAGAACAAGAGAGGTTAAAGACATGGTGTTCAAAGGATGCTCTAGCAAAATCATATATTGTAAACTCAATCTCTGATTTTTTACTTCCACACATCAAGAGTTGTAGGACTTAACAAGAGACTTGGAGTGCTCTTGAAGCATTCTTTTCATCAAGTACCAAGGCAAGGAAGAATCAGCTATGGATGGAATTCACCACACTCAAGAAAATGCCCAAGCAAAGTGTGAGTGATTTTGTCACCAAAATGGACATAGTAGATCAACTTGGAAGCATCGGAGAAATCATTGATGAAGAGCAGATAGTAAGGCAAGTAATCAATGGAATAAAGGAAGATGACAAATGGGAAGCTTTCACCACAACCATGGACCTCTACATGGACATGCAAGTTCCTAATTTCAACACTATCATGGGACAATTGTTCACACATGAGGAAAAGCTTATAAAGAATGGAGAGATCAAAAGTTAATCATTTATCTACTCTCTATAGAGTTAAGAGAAAAAATAAAGATAGCAAAGGCAAAGGTAAAAATTCTGATGATGAAGGTAGCACCTCTCAAGCAAACTTTGTAGATAGAGGTAGAGACTCAAGGGGAAGAGGCAAAGGAGGAAGAGAAGGTAGGGGGAGAGCTCAAAGCTCATCTCCATGCGCCGTATGTGGCCTAACTAATCACATTACTGAGAATTGTTTCAAGAATCCTAGAAACCAAAGAGGAAGAGGCTGCAATAGAGGATCCTATGGAAGCTGAAGAGATAGATTCAACAACAACAATGGTTACAATAGAAACTCATACATAACAACAACTACAAAGGAGGATACAGATGAAGAAGATACTACAACAATTATGCAGAAGATCAAACTCAAGAAGATTCACTTCTTTTGATGAAAATGACTATGAAGGAAGGTAAAATAGATGAACATGCATTCTATATAGACTTAGGTTGTTCAAATCATGCAGTAGGGAAGTAGCTCTACTTTTAGACTTAGAGGATTCAAGGAATAGACATGAAGTCCAAACAAGAGATGAGAGAAGGCATCCAATGGAGAAGATAGGCAATGTGAAGACTTCAGATAGCAAGGTATTGTATGTGCCAACTATCACCAAAAACCTCATAAGTGTAGGTCATATTGTTGAAAAGGGATTGCAGGTCAAATTTGCAATGAATGGAGCATTTGTTCAGCATCCACATCAAGGACTCAAGAGGATAGTAAGAGGAGAAAAATCAAGTAGATTTTTTACATTTGAACTCCAAGATACTAGAAACACTGCATTATTCAATTATGGTAGCCAAACTCTATCAGAGTTGGAAATTTGGCAGAAGAGGTTAGCTCACATAGATGAAAGGGATCTGAAGAAAATTGATAGGAATTAAAGTGTACTTGGTCTATCAAATAGATTCAAAGAAAACATGATCCACAAATGTAGTGCTTGTCAATTTGGTAAGTCACACATGCAACCATTCACAAAGAAGGGATACATTCATGGAGATCTATTGGATCTAGTTCTCGTACATGTATGAGGACCAAGTAAGGAGCTTTCAATCTTTGGATCTACGTATTATGTGTCATTCATTGATGATTGTAGCAGATGGACAATACTATACTTTATGAACCATAAAGATGAAGTGTTTTCATGTTTCACGAAATACCTAGAACTTGTAGAAAATCAAATAGGTAAGACCTTGAAGAGACTCAGGTCGGATAGAGGGGGAGAATATTTCTCCCATGAATTTGATTCTTATCTTCAAGAGAGAGGAATTAAAAGAGAAATCACAACCATTTATACTCCACAATTGAATGGAGTGGAAAAAAGGAGAAATTGAACCATAGTGGAGGTTGCAAGGTCAATGCTAAATGAGATAAAATTATCCAATTACTTGTGGGGAGAGGTTGTATCAACAACCACATACTTGATCAATAGACTCCCATCAAAAGAATTGGATGGAATGACACCATATGAAGCATGGAATGGAAGAAGACCTAGGCTTGATCATTGCAGGATCTTTGGATGCATATCATATGCACACATACCTTCACAAATCATAAGGAAATTAGATCCAAAGGTAGAGAAATGCATCTTTATTGGCTATGAACTTAATCAAAAAGCTTATAGGCTATATAAGCCAAGAAACAAAGCACTCATTGTAAGTAGAGATGTTGTGTTTGATGAAAGTAAATCTTAGTTTGAAGATGGTTACAGGAAAATCAAACTTTCCTATGATCTAGAGGAAGGCTTTCCAACACTATCAAAAAGGAATGAGAAACACTTGAAGCATCAAGTGACTCTGATGATGATCAGAAGAATCCAAGAAGGGAATCAAATTCTTGGAACTCCAAAGGCAAAGCTAAAGTGCAAGAGCAGAGAGATGTGGCAAAATCATCTTAGCAAACTATAAGAAGGTCTACTAGAGAGAAAAGGAAGTTAGAATGGTGTGGCTATTATACTTCGTTGGTCACTAAAAACTCAATATACATAGCATAGGACTCAAAATCTAAAGAATCATCTACATATGAAGATGGCAAAATGGATGAGTGCCATAGAAGAAGAAATAGAAGCTCTACAAGAAAATTAGACCTCGAAATTGGTACCCAAGAAACCATATGTGAAGGTCATTGTTTTAAGATGACTATGTAAAGTAAAGAAGAATTATGATGGCTCAATTAATAGGTACAAAGTAAGGCTTGTAGCCAAGGGGTTTGCACAAACTGAAGAGTTGAGTTGCAATGGATGAATCAATCAATCACCTAAAAGTAGATCAAACTAGATCTGCACTTTTCTTAGATTTTAGGAAAGTCAATTGATTCCCTCCAACAACTTAAACCGCCTTCATTTGAATTCAAACTCTAATTGTAGAAGTTGTGGAGCACTTCAAGAGTCTATATAAAGACTTCACAAAACTTGTATATTACATGGAAGTAATATGCATACACTTGTGGCCATCATTGTCTTGCTTCTTGATTTTTCTGCATCATCTTCTTCAAAAAAAGTAAGCTTGCAGAGGCTACTGCTCTCTCTACAATGCTTCATATTGGATGAGTGAGAACTCATTTGAAAGGTATTAGTTTGGGTGAAAGCTCAGTTTTTCTCTCTTGAGTCTATCTCTATGCATCCCTAAAAAATAAGAGGTAGCACTATTGAGTGTCAGGTTCATTCCAAAAGCATATTTTGCTTATTTCTTGTGCACTTGGGAATTCTATAAACTCAACCCTATTTGTATCACTCCTCCAAAAGGATTTTTTCCAATTGTAATCATGTTGGATACTATGAGCATTTGGTTGTTTCATCCAAAGATAATAAGTTTTTTGAGCTACTAAATGTGCAAACCTATTTGTTTTGTATTGAATCTTCTCGTTCATGCTCCAAAGTACATAGTGCATTTTATTCCACTTATTGCATGCCTATAAAGTGTATTTGAGTCTCCATAAACTCAAGGGCTGGTCTTGTGGCAGCTAGCTAGTCGTATCAAAGATAGATCAAGATGGGTGAAGGCTTTCCCTCAATGATTGAGAAGCTTAGAACTTGGGATGCCCTAAAGACATTCTTTTTTGCTAGTACCAAAGTAAGAAAGAATCTCATCTTTGGAATGAGTTAAACCAAATGAAGAAGATACCTAAACAAATCATCACCAAGTTTTTTACCAAGAACAAGAAGGTTGCGGGCTAGTTAGCATCCATTGGAGAGCTGATGGAAGAAGAGGATATCATGAGGCAAATTCACAATGGGATTCGAAGTGATAATGAATGGCAATCCTTCACCATAGCTTATGATCTCATCACGGATGTGCAAACTCCAGACTTCAACATCTTTCTTGGACTAATCTTCAATCAAGTGGCAACAATAGCATAAAGGAAGGTAACTTCTATCATGGTAATTAAAGTAGTGCTCTATATGTAGATAAGAAGGATAAGAAGTTGAAAGGCAAGAAGAAGGAAGAAGATGAATAGGAGAGTTCCCAAGCCAACTTTGCAAGCAAGAGCAAGTGGAAAGGGAAGAAGAAAGGACCAAAGCATGACAAAGGCAAAGGTCAAAATGTTCAACCTTGTGCCATCTCTGATAAGACCAACCACACCATTCAGAATTGGTGGTTCAATGGGAAGACCCAGAGAGGAAGGGGAAGAGGTGGATATGACAACAATAGAGGCAAAGGTGGACACAACTTCAACAATAAAAATAGCGGCCATAAGTGAAAAAGATGATCATTTGTTCTGCATAGATTCTAGATATTCAAATCATGTTGTAGGCAACATTGTTCTTCTATCTAATTTGGAAAGTCCAAAGCATAGACATGAAGTAGAAACAGGGGATGATACTAAGCACAATGTGGAGAAGATTGGTAGTGTCATATTTTTCAATGGTAGGACAAACATTCTGAGTAAGGTCCCCTATGTACCCACTATCACTAAAAACCTAATAAGTGTAGGCCAAATATTTGAAAAAGGCTTGCAAGTTAGGTTTAGCCAACATGCAGCTCTTGTGGAAGATCCATGTGAAGGCTTCAAGAAGATAACGAGAGGCGAGAAGCATGTTAGGCTCTTTACTTTTGAAGTAGGAGAAATCAGGAACATAGCTCTATTCACTTTTGGCTCTCAAACCCTAAGCGGGCTTGAAGTGTGGCATAAGAGACTTGTGAGTTCCAAACCTCACATATTTGGAGATAACATAAGTTCCATGCATCTAGCAGCAAACCCTATTTTCCATGCAAGAACCAAACACATAGAGGTTCATTACCACTTCATTAGGGAGAAACTCATGGCTAAGTAGATTGACATTTCTTTTGTTCCAGCTGAAAAGAAAGTACCAGATATGATGATGAATGCACTTGATGGAATAAAGCTTTATAGATTAAAATCAATGCTAGGTATTCAACCTATTAGAAAATCAAGACTAAAGCATATAGGTGTATTTGATCTATGCATCCGATCGAAGAGCTCTCCAACGTTCGCAATTGCGCTGCGCTTATGAGCTGAAGCAAGTATATGCAGAATTGTTGTTTTGCCTAAGCTCTCTTTTATTGTCTCCCTCTGTCTCTGTTTCTCTCTTTCTACATCTTTCTATCTTTGAATTCTCTCTCTCTCTCTCTCTCTCTCTTTCTCTCTCTCTCTCTCTCTCTCTCTCTTTATTGCAGGTTATTCAAGAAGCTAACCAAGCAAAAAGTATGGATAACTATTGTAAGTACAATTTCTATTCTTTGTATATCATTTGAATTGTGTTATTTTCATTAGATAGCATACTCACACTTATTGATATGCAATTATACACTTATACATGATGAAGATGCACTTTCACACATATACACATATACACATGCACATACACACACATATATACACACAGATACACATGCATATGCACAAACATTTCTACAACCACATAAAAAGATTTACATGCATGCATTATTGCATATATATATATATATATATATATATATATATATATATATATATATATATATATATATATATATATATATATATATATATATATATATATACATACATACATACATACACACATTAACATATACGCAAATACATGTATATGCACATCCACATGCATGCACATTCAAATGCATGCACATGGATGAAAATGGAAATGCATCCACATACACATGCATCCACATATACACATGCACACACACATGCACATACCTATATATACACATATACATGCACATACACACATATACACATAGAGTTATACATATACATGCATATACATATACATGCATATACATATACACACACATACACATGCACATGCACATACTCATACACACATATACACTTATACATGCACATGCACATACATATATATACACACACATACACATGCACATACATACATATACACACACATACATATACACTTAGGTACACACATATGAATGAATTATAATTAAAGTATTTAAACACATATACACATGCACACACACATGCACATACACACATATACACATAGAGTTACACATATACATGCACATACATATACACACACATACACATGCACATGCACATACTCATACACACATATACACTTACACATGCACATGCACATACATACATATACACACACATACACATGCACATACATACATATACACTTAAGTACACACATATGAATGAATTATATAATTAAAGTATTAAAACACATGCTTAATATAAACAATAATAACAATCAATAGAACAAAACTCTTCATTACTTAATATCATACACACAATTCAAAACATAACTGAAATGAAACATATATATATATATATATATATATATATATATATATCAATGTAAATACATATAATCCAATGTTATAATCAACTAAAATCCTAATCATCATCATCATGACCATCATCATCATCAGCAATATCATGATCATCCTGATCTTCCTCATCCTCATCGTCATGATCACCCTGTGACGATCGAGATCGTCCCTCCTGTGTCTGTCTCTCCACCTCATCCATATTTGTCTCTCCATAATACTCCAGTATTACATATAACAAACATAAATAAATAAAACAATTAAAACATTCATAAAAATAAAATAATTATATAAAATTAAAAAATACTCACAAAGGCATCAGGATGATCTTGCATATACTCTCTCAAACGTCGATATCCAAAATGTGTAGCATACTCGATCTCATCTTTCGTAGGATATGGGCCATAATCCTTCCGCTGCAATGAAACAAATAAAAACATTAGTTACTTGCATTTTAACTAAAATAAAAAATATACTCACAATAACATATATACTTACAAATGTAGCTACAAAACCATTATGGCCCATTTGGCCTAGGTGCGATGTGTGGCCCGACTCCACTCTCTTCTTTGCAGCAGCCTGTTTATTCAAGAAAAAAAATACATAAATAAATGTAAAAAATTACTAAATATATAAAAATTATAAATATAAACTATGAATTTGTGTACCTTCTGCTGAGGAAATGACTCCTGAAGACGTAGTTTTCTATGAAAAAACTTCCACGACTCAGGTGGTATGTTAGCTCGCCTCTTATTTTTTTCGACCATACAATATCTCCTGTTAATTTAATCTCAAACAAGAAAAAAAAATTAGAATACATACACATATATACACACACATACACATACACATATCCACATACACATATACATGCAAACATATACACATATATATATGTATACATATACACATATACATACATATAACATAAACACACATATAGATATCCACATATATACGTACACACACATGCATGCATATACACTCATTCATACAAAATACATGCATTTATCCCACAATAATGTGTAGTGTATATGTGAATATATGTGTATGTATAAATGTGTATATGTGAACTTTTGTGTGTATGTGTAAATATATATATGTGAATTTTCTGTGTATGTAGATAATCAGATTATTAATAGCAAATACCATTATTTCTAGATTATGATCAATCAGATGGAACTCCACCACCATCTCCTCATTGTGCAACGACTTTATACTGTCAGTATATCAAACATTTAATTTTAAATATATTTGATGGATACATAACATTTTTTTTTTGTTTCTTATTATGGCAGCTTCTGATCAATCAGAGGGTACTCCACCACCTCCTACCCATGCAATGACTTCACATGTGTCCTCCGATAGGAATTATGATGAATTTTTCTATGAAGAGCATATATATGTTGGTGTAACTCTTGTTATGGCACGTACCGAAGACCAGGATTGGAATGTATTGAACATGAGGAAAAGTATGGTACTTTTGAGCGTGCACCATCACCTAGTCAACGTGATAATGCTTGGGTATGTATTTTATATATATATTAAAGTCATTATTTTATTTAAAAACCATATATAAAATCAAATTATTGTTGATATACAGGAATACTTGCTCGATGATGATGATGATGATAATTTTTCTCATGATGTTAATATACCTCGTACACGTCATGGACTTGTTGTTCATCAATTACAAGCAGAGGTTTCTAGAAATCCTCTACCTCCTGGTTTAGAGAATGAAACGGCTAGAGATTATCCATTGCCAGCTCGTGATCATTCTTTAGTACAAACATATGATAGAAGAAGATATGGAGGATGGAATAGAGGACCACTTCCTTTAGATGGAGAGGTTTTCAACTTTTCGGGTAATCGCTATATGATTGCTCCATCCACTATTACTAATGCTGGTCGTGGTCTCTTTATTGTAGAGGATTTGTATGTGCCTCCGAACTCTGAAGTCACTCTTATGTCATTTTGTGGTCCTATATATGGATGGGGAGATTGGCAACGACTTTCACGTTATGTTCAAAGCATGAGTACTTATGGAAGATGCTTGAATGCAGCATCATGCCAAGATGATCTCCCCAATAGAGAACCTCTCCTTGACATAATGATAATGCACCTCAATGTGCTTAGTGTGTGCATGGAACACAGGGTTCCTCGCAACTGCCAATGCGCTCTGACTATCAGTGAAGATGGTGATAGTAGAAGATTGACCAACACCCAAATCAGCCATAAGGCATCTGAGCACACACACTCAACAACCGCTATGAAAGTTGCCCTATACTTAGCCTCACAACTGGAAGTGGCCACAGTAGGCAGCTTCTTGATCAACCAAGATATACATGAGCTAGCAAGCATGAAGCAAAAGCCACTAGTGAACACATGAGTGTCAAAGCAACTAGCCCAATCACTATAAAAAAAAGCATGCAAATCTCGCGGTAGTGATCCCCCCTTGGGATAAAACAATCCAAGTATATGGCTACCACTCAAATGGCAGAATATGCACTTAACCACCTACCAATGCTTGACCCCTGGACAATGCATAAACCTGCTCATGTATGATACAACAAACTAAATATCTGGTCAAGTAATGCATAAGTAAATCAAGCATCCAACATCCTGTTGATAGAGAATAGAACTAAATGAATCTCCTACATTATGAAGACTCAATCTTAAACCCGTCTCCATAGGAGTGGCAATAGGCTTATAGTTTTCAAGGCCAAAACACTACAATAATGTGTCAATATATTTGTTTGACACAAAGCCATTCCACCATCAACTTGCATAAACTAAATGCCCAAATAATGATGCAAATGCCCCCAATCAGGCATCTCAAATTAGGCATGCAAATCAGCCTTAAAATCAACAATATGCTTCTCAATAGGACCAGTGAGGAGCATGTCATCAACATAGACAACAATGATCAAAAGCACATCATTAGCATGCTTAACATTTAAAGTGTTTTCAGTTGGACTCTTCTCAAAACCATGTGCAACCAGATAGGCATGTATCTACCAAGCACGTGGTGCTTGCTTTAAACTATATGATGCCTTCTTTAACCTACACACCTAGTTTTCATGCCCTTTCAGCACAAAGCCATGGGGCTAAAAACATACACTTCTTCATGCAAGTCACCATTTAGAAATGCTATTTTAATGTCCAACTGATGTATATTCCAGCCATGATGAGCTGCAAGTGCACAGATGCTACAAACAGTAGTCATTCGGCAAGTAGCTACAAAGGTTTCATCAAAATCAATGCCTCTTTCATACACATAACCCTTTGCAACAACCCTAGCCTTATACCTATTAACTATTCCATCATGTTTATGCTTCAGCTTGTATATCCACTTAGTGACAATGACCTTCTTGCCAGAAGGCAAGTCACATAAAGACCAGGTACCATTTTTCATGATAGCATCATATTCAGATTGCATTGCAGCCATCCAATGTTCAGAATTTTATGCTTCGTCAAATGAAACAGGCTCAATCTCATCAAAGAGACTAGATGCAGCCATAGCATAGCAATTTGATGCAAAAGAGGCACTATGAGAGCCTAAACAAGTATGGTATGACAGAGGTGCATCTAATTTGCTATCAAGCAAAGTCTGCATGAGCCATTTTGGCATAGTTTTTTCCTTCTCAATATCAAATCTCTCATCAACAAGTGCATCATGCAAGTCTGCATCAGAAATGGAATGATCTCCATCATCACATGAAACCTGCAATGGTTGAGAAGTAGCCTCATTAGAACCAGCATTAGACTGTCCACTTGTAAAAGGAGGCAGCAAAGTATCGTACATGTGTTTGGAGCTAACATATGTCTCCTTTGTACATGAGAGTAACGGTTGAATAGCATCTTCCACAAAAACAACATCATGGCTAATGAGAATGCATTTAGTATGTGGATGATATAGACAATAGCCTTTGCTTTGAGAAATGTACCCAAAAAAAATACATTTTAGTGCTTTATGATCCAATTTTATGTGATGTTGTTCAGGCACTAATGCATATGCTAGACAACCAAAAACACGGAGATGATCAACATATGGTTTGCAACCATGCCAAGCCTCATATGGAGTGATAGACTGTAGCGCTTTAGTAGGACACCTGTTAAGTACATATGCTGCACACATAACAGCCTCAAGCCAGAAACTATGTGGTAAAGCTTGACTCTTGACCATACAGCTCGACATCTCCATGAGTGACCTATTCTTTCGTTAAGAAACTCCACTCTGTTGAGGTGTATATGGCACTATAAATTGATGTTTTATCCCACGTTCACGTAGAAATGCATGAAAGTCAGAAGACATATATTCCCCCCCTCGATCTGAATGGAGGGTGCACATTTTACATGCTTATATATTTTTACCGAGAACCAAAAATTGTTTGAAGCACATAAACACTTCCGACTTTGCTTTGAGTGGATATACCCATGCATGCCTTGAAAAATCATCAATGAAAGTTATGAAATAAAGATAGTTTCCAAAAGAAGGTGTCGGCATAGGACCACATACATCCCTATGTACAAGCTGTATTTTTTGAGTAGCTTGAACTGAACCATCTTTTGGAAAGGAGGAATGATACATTTTTCCCAAAATAAAGCCTTCACAAACATGTTTTATGGGTTCCTCAATTTTGGGCAAAGAAGATACCATTTCAGATTTCTGCAGGCATAGCAAACTAGCAAAACTCATATGACCAAAGCATGCATGCCAAAGCTTTGCATGTGACATAGCTTGAGAATCATGTACTACACATGCGGAATCATTCACAGATCTTTCATAGTCTATGAGCTTATACAGCCGAGGACATAAAATGCTCAAAGCAATAATCATGTTGCCATTTGATGGATCATGAACTGTACATCTGTCATCAACAAACTTCACAACCAAGTGAATCTTGGCTTATGCTGAAATTGATAATAGATTTTTCTTGATCCCTGTCACAAATAAAGCATCTAACAAGGTGAAATAACTACCATCAATAGTAGTCAGAATGATCTTGCCAACTGCCACGATAGGATAAGAGGAGTTGTTAGCACATGTGAGAGTATTCCCTGTAGGGGCAAGCTCAAGTGAAGTGAACATACTACGCTGCAAGGTATATGTTTGGCTGCCCCACTATCAAAAATATCAAACATCTGAGTCTACTCTAGATATACACTACTCATGAGAAGATGGGTCAAAATTGCAAACAATAGTAAACACCCATTCTTCATTCTGCACAAGATTAGCATACTCTGTTTTTGGTGTAGAGACCTCTCCAACAACCATTTCGGCCTCTTTCTTCTTTGCCTCTTTAGCAGCCAGTTTTGGATAGCTCTTAATGACATGATCATTTCGTTTACACTATTTGCAAAACAATTTCTATTTTTCTAATTTCCTCTCATCTTTGTCTTCCTTCTTTGATTGTGCAGAATTAGCAAATTTCTACTTATTCGCAGAAGAGCTCCATTTTCTAACTAGCTAGGAAAGCTTGATTTTCAACACACATAATAGACATGTTCTGCCTGGATTGATCTTCTTGCAATAGAACAAAAACTAACTCTTCAAATCTTAAGGTGTTTGGATTGTCTTTCATCATCAACCAAAGAGGAGAAGCAAAACTCTGATATGAGTCAGGAAGACCATTCACAATAGTCTACACAAGTGAACTGTCAGGAAGGACTTCACTGGAAGAAATCAAATGTTCCTTCAAATCCTTGATCTTTGTCAAAACAATGTCCATAGAATCACCTTCATTCATGTGCTCACTCTCCAACTATTTTTAGAGGTAAGCAACATGAGCCTCATTCCTAGCCTGGTACAATGTGGTAAGTTTATCCTCATCCTTAGTTGTTCTGAAAGAGCAAATATGAGGAATAATGGCATGTTTGACATTCAAAGCTATCAATGCATGTGCCTGAGCATCTATGCCATCCCAAAAAATTTTCTTTGCAGTAAGTGCAACAGGAACCACAACACGAACAAGAATCTGAAGAATATCAGCATCTTCAATGCCATCTACATTAGCCTCAATACCTATATTTGTAGGTGTAATAGGACTTTTTTCAACACCCTACACAACGTTCCACAATCCTTTTGCAACCAATACATGTTGCATCATATAAGCCCACAATGGATAATTGGTACCATCTAGCTTACACTCAACAACCAACATACAGAATACATCAGTGCTTTCAACCATGGCCAAAGACTAAAATACCTTGATGCAGAAAAATGATTGTATCTGAAAAAGTTGAACAGAACTACCCAAACGTGTTCTGCTAGACTTGAGCAGACTTTGAGACCCTTATCCTGGCGAACCAAAATTGGTATATATCGTTGGCACAAAAAGATCAAATAGCCTATAAAAGTGCTATGATAGAGCATTCAGAGGCCAAAATGAGCTCAGATCATGATTTCGACACCACGTAGCAAAGTTGTTTTGATCTCCTAATCACCCTGAGTATCCGTACCAAATTTCATGCGATTCTGAGACTTTGATTGGAGGAGTGTGGACAATGCCCTAGATGAAGTGGTGACCTTCTCTGATTCCAATTTTTGGAGTTAGACATCTATGAAAGCACACGAACAGCACAAGGAAGAAGAAGAAGCTTGGAGCACAACACACAATATTGAATGTATTACCACTAGAATGTGCAAAGATAAGTAGCCCCTTAGGGCAATAGGCATATATACAAGCCGGGGGGAAAAAACCTCCTAAAGAGGGAAAAAAGTGCCCTGGTGGTCCTAGAGTGTTCATACACATCACTACCTAAATATATCAATAGCAAAAAAATCAAGGGGCAAGACAATGATGGCCACAAGTGTATGTACATTGCTTCCATGTAATGTAAAAGTGATTTTAATTCTTGAGCCCTCTTTTTCTCCTTTTACATGTTTAAAGCTCTATGCTTTTAAAATGGTAAATGATTCATAAAAAAGCTTTTAAAAAATACAATAAATGAGCATAAGTAAGAGAATTCTTCCAATAGACATTTTTTTGATGTAATCCAAATGAAATACCGATTGAAGAGCCTCCAACATTTTAATTTTTGTCCGTCAATAGACCGTCGTGTAAACGATGCTACCCGTCGTCGCATAAGCGACATGTCTTAGCGTTGCTTATGCCACCGCAAAGTGTCATCGCTTATGCGACGTAAAAGAGCGTCACTTATGCAATGTAAAAGAGCATCGCTTATGCGATGTAAAAGAGTGTAGCTTATGCGACGCTTTTAAATGCGTCGTGTTAGCGATGCTGTATGGGAGTGTTAGACGGCCGCCGAACAAAGGACAATTGTACTTAGACAGAAGTTTTTAATGTAGAAAGAACCCTTCTGAAAGTACGCGGTAAAGAAAGATTCGCGTAAAAGCCTTGTAACAAAACTCTATTTAAAGCGATCAGAGAGGGCATCAGAAAGAGCAGCCCCCCCCCCGTTTTTTGGGAAGTTGCGAATATATTGTGAGAGTTCCCGTTTTGGGGTTACTTTACTTCTTCTACTGTGTGCAAACGAGTAGAGTGTCTTGGTTCTGTCCTGTCTGTGCACCTTCTCTGTGTAATCATTCGACTGTGTATGTGTGATACACTGTGTGTTACGAGTCGGTACTGCGATTGTGAGAGTCTGTTCGGTAACGAGTTGAGGTGACTTGATTATGCGTAAGGTGTTAGAGTGTTGTCTATTTGCTATTCCTGTGGTGGAATAAGTAAGTGTGAGGGATGGACATGAGCTGGTATGATTCTCTGTAAGGGATTGAGTTGGTATCGTAGTCTGTGTTCAAGGTAACGCCAGTAATACCTAAGTACGCGTAGCATGGCAACACGGTTGTGATATGTCTTATGATCCGTAGATATTACGATTTGAAAGGTAGACACGCGATAAGTTTGTGAACTGATAAGGAGGATTGTGTGTTAAGTTACTAAAAGTGTTGGACTGCAATCTCCGACTACTGCTCAACCACTATGGCAGAACAGCCTGAGAACTCTGAGTCCAGTATGTTGGTCTAATTGAAGTTGTTCAGGAGCGAAACCTGAGTGAAGACGGAATAGCCACAACTACGGTTGAGTAAGGAATTGGGAAAATAGTACAGGGCCTCTGTCTAACAGACCCCTACCACTCCCAAGGACCCACATGGTTCGAGGCAGTGTATTTTCTGCGGTAATATTGAATTCAGAGCAAAAGGGAGAGACTCGGAAATATCTGGTACATAGGTATGGAACCAGATTCTGGAGTCTCCGAAGGGTTGTTGCGTTGAAGTAGTAATTAACGACCGCGGTAGGCAATTAACAGTTACGATAATCATAAACGACGAAATAACCTTTAACATTTGGCGCCATCTGTGGGAAAGTGGCATCCGCTTGCCAGCTCTCTGGCCCAGGTGCCTGCGAGAAAATGGCAACTGATTACCAGTCTCTACGGTAAAGTAGCATTTAATTACGAGTCACTTGTGAGACAGTGGCACTAGAGTGCTAACGGTTTGTAAGAAGCAAACATCCAGCAACATTTTCTTCACTAACAGTAGCAACAGATCCAGATTGTTGCGAACTGCTCGAATAGTATCACTGGGCAATGATACATGCCGGTCACTCGATCGGGCGAAACATATCCTAAGAATCGTCAGACTGGAGCACGAAAATCCCAAAAGATAGCCTCGGAAGAAGTAGGCATAATTAAATCTGACCAAGTGGTCAAGGAAAGTAGAAACGTTACAAGTAATTCCGGTCATATTCCGATAGAACGGTCAACGCCTTTGATACATTCTGATGCTACTTCGACCCAGCATATCGAAGATATAGCAAGACCAGACTCTATCAAAACGCCGTTGGAACCTAGTCTAACAATATCAGATAAAGATTTAGAGTTATCCACGGTCAGAAATACGTTAGAAAAATTCGGTAAAAGTAGTAAAACAGGGCATTCTGGCCCAATTTCGGTTCATTCCGGTGAGATTCCGGTAATAGAATCACCGATCGCTGGCAAGGGTTTAGCCTTTTTTGCGGAATCATCAACTCGACCTTCGTGTTTGGAAGAAAGATTTCGAATATTAGACATCCAGAAGGAAGGAAAGCTGTTTGAAACAGAGATCCGAAGCATCTTAAGCCGACATAGTACACCGGAAAACGCACCATCCGGCGATACAAGTCCCGATAGTTCACCCGATCAATCCCGAGATATAGAAGGAAACCCTGAACCCTTCGCAATGAGCGGGCAACACCAACAAAAACACCATCAACAACAACAGCTAGGACCGCCAAGGCCACCTCCAACAGGAGTAACCTACGCGAAATTCGGTGGATTCCCAGGAGACGACCCAGACGCCCACGTACGGACGTTCGAGATAAGTTATGCAGTTCTTAACCACCCACCAGATCAGGCGTATAAGGCCATTGTTTTTCAATCGACACTGATCAATGAAGCGGCGAGATGGCTCACGGAATATGATATCAATCATTTCGGTACTTACGATGCAGTACGAGACGCCTTTTTACAGCGATTCAGACTGAAGAAGAATCCCGCTGAAATCTTTGAGTATCTACAGAACAACAGACAGAAGGTAAATCAGACCGTCCAGGAGTACGCTACCCTCTTTAGAACACATTTACGGCAGATACCACAGGCTCACGCTAATCTACCTGATGATGTCATCTCTCAATGGTTTATCAATGGATTAACCCCACAACTGAAGCAGATCATGATCATAAGATGTGTCGGAGCTATGACCTTGGATGCCGTTATTGCAATGGCTCTACAGCTAGAATCCAAGGTTGGTGGATTTTCGGAAGACTTGGAATGGCTAAAAACAAACAAAAATACGGCTGAAGATATCACCAGGCAAGTATATTGCACCACATGCAAAAATTCGGGGCATACAAGTACCAACTGTGCACTGAACCAAGTGTTTTGCGCTATCTGCAACACTACCGGACACACCACCGGAAACTGTATCTACAACGCTAGGATACAAGGGACAGCAACCGTCAATGCAGTCATCCAAGAACATGGCCAACCAGTAAATCGCTATGTGCCTCCGCAACAGAGAAACAATCAACAACAAGGATATCGGAACTATCGAGGACAGAGAAACAACACTTATAATGCCAACCGATGGCAGAATGGACCACCACCGGAAAAACCTGAGTTACCACCTCCACGATGCCATTTTTGTGGCGAATTCGGCCACATTAGAAGGTTTTGTAAGGACGCAATAGAGTATGATCAAAGAAGGAAGGAACGCCAGAATCCAATGGCCAACATGGTGACAATTACACCGCTTGAGACACAGACTGCTACAATCCAGACCCGTTCTGGTAAACAACTTCAGTCGGCAGCAGAAATCTTTGAACCAGGGATACAAGAACAACGAAGAATGTATAACAAAGCCAGTCACTGGACCACAACAGAACCACCAGTGTTCCCCGAACCTATTCCGGTGACTCAGGCTTCTTCATCAAAGGACGACACAACGCAAAAGGATGCATCAGTAGGGCCATCATCATCAGCAGAAACAACAGCAGACATTTCTGCGTCAGTAGAGACTGCAAGTCCAAAAGAACAAGACAATCAAGCTCAACAGGCCTGGGAAATTTTGTCCAAGGCATCCATCACGCTACCTCTAGGCCAACTTCTGGCCTTAGTGCCTGGGATCCGACAACGGTTTCAGCAACAATTCAGTCCAGTACCTTCTTGCATTCCTACGACAGCCGCCGTTCAACCGGAACCTGATGCTGCGATTGACCACGCAGTACCCTTGATCACAGTATGGTATAAGAACCAAAAGATCACGCAAGTATTGATTGATGGAGGCTCAGGCGTAAACATTGCAACCGCAGCATTATGCAAAAAGCTAGGCTGGACCGAAATTGAACCAGTGCAATTCTTTGTTCGAATGGCGGATCAATCGAGAGTCCATCCTGTAGGGCTTGTGCGGAATGTACCAATCACTCTACAAGGTACAACCTTCAAGATGACTTTTGTCATACTAGATCTACCCGAATCCACTTTGGATTACAATCTTCTTTTCGGCCGACCTTGGCTGAAGCATGCGAAGGTAATACAGGACTGGTCTGCACAAGAGCTTACGTTCAAGGATGCCCATCGTAAATATGTGGTGAAACTAGATGCTATGCAATCTTGCGAACCTCACGCCCGACCGTACTTTGCTGAACCAGTTCACATGTTAGATGGACTGTCAGATGATGAAGAAGAGCAATTTCTGAAGAGTAACGCCGATTTAATGACTCTAGGAACTGTTGACCTACAATCCGTCATAGATAACTGGAACACGTCAATATGTACAGTAGTAGCTATCACCGGAAATTCGGTCCAGGAAAATACTTCCTCAACCCATGACGACGAATTACAACCACTGTTCAAGCCAACAGATGATACAGATAAACCTCAACAATTTTATATTCCAGAAGACCAGCTGATCACGTACAATCTAGGAGATAGAGACCACCCACGACCTGTGAAGATAAGGCAGAACTTACCGGAAACATTTAAGGCGGATTTGATTAAACTTCTTCAAGAATTTGCAGACATCTTTGCATGGGATTACAAAGACATGAAAGGATTAGATCCGCGCATCTATCAACACAGGGTCATGTTGAAACCAGAAGTGAAACCGCAAAGACAACCCAGCTATAGAATGAACCCCCATTATGCATCACAAGTAAAAGCTGAACTTGATAGACTATTAAAAGTCGGATTCATTGTACCAGTAGAACACGCTGAATGGATCTCACCCATCGTGATCGTGCCAAAGAAAAACAAGCAGTTACGAATCTGTGTGGATTACCGGAAACTAAATGCAGCAACAGTACCAGATCCTTTCCCGATCCCCTTTTTGGATACCATGCTCGATAGAGTCGCAGGTCATGAAATGTATTCATTTTTAGATGGATACAGCGGGTACAACCAGGTTAGAATGGCTGAAGAAGATATACCAAAAACTGCCTTCATTACCAATTGGGGTGTTTTTGCCTGTACAGTAATGTGGTTCGGACTAAGAAATGCGCCAAGCACATTTCAAAGATGTATGCAGGAGATATTTTCTCCTTATCTCACTTCATTCATGCAAGTCTACCTCGACGACTTCTCAATCTTTGGGAAGATGATAGCCCATTTGTTTCACTTACGATGCTGCTTTCAGAAGTGTAGAGAATATAGACTCTGCCTTAATCCTAGCAAATCCGTGTTTGCCGTTTCGTGTGGTAAACTACTTGGGCATATCATATCTGCTCAAGGTATTCAAGTGGACCCCGATAAGATTTCAGCGATTTTAGAAGCCCCGATACCCACAACTCCGAAGGAAGTAATGCGTTTTATGGGTCAAATACGATGGCATGGCAGACACTTACGGTGGATTGCTCACCTAGCAGTACCTCTGAACAAGCTAATCACAAAAACTCCCCGACAGTTTGAATGGACTGAAGAATGTCAAACTACATTTGATCGACTCAAGTATCTCCTGACGCACGCTCCAATTTTACAACCACCGGACTGGGACAATCCGTTCCATGTTTTTGTTGACGCTTCAGATATTGCAATAGGCAGTATTCTGATGCAGCAAACAGACAAGTGGTTTCGCCCTGTTTATTACGCCAGTAGAAGACTTGCGCCTGCAGAAAAGAACTACTCCACCACGGAAAGAGAATGTCTAGGACTAATCTACTCAATCAAAAAGTTCAGACATTATCTACTAGGTCGTAAATTTACCTTCCATGTGGATCATGCTGCCCTTGTTTATCTAGTAAGACAGCAGCACTTAGGAGGACGATTGGCACGATGGGTGCTACTTTTACAAGAATTCGATTATGATGTCATTCACCGACCCGGAAATGCACACGCCTTAGCAGATTTCTTATCACGCCTAGATTCCGGTGAAGCTCCGATAGGAATAGATGACACGACTCCTGCGATTTATAATGCTGAACCACTACCGGATGAGTCACCCAACTTAGAAACACCACCTACATACTATGATCAGATTCTAACTTTCCTCACCGAAGGACGCCTTCCAGCCGAGACTGCCAAGGCAGTTCGAAGAAAAATCGCAGTTGTTAGCCGCCGATTTCGGTTAGTTGCTGGAGAACCGTATTATACAGATCATACCGGAATCCTACTTCGCTGTATTCCACCACATGAAGTTAACTCAGTTATCACTTTGGCTCACTCAATTCCTTCCGGTGGCCATTTTGCAGCAGACTTAACTCACCGGAAAATTCTACAAGGAGGACTCTGGTGGCCAACTATGTACAGAGATATCTCACAGTTTGTTAGACAATGCGATGCTTGCCAAAGAACTGGTCAGCCCTTACAACGGCATCTTTTTCCCCTGCAACCCATCTTACCATTAGAACCTTTTCAGAAATGGGGTTTAGATTTTATCGGGCCAATTACACCTCCAGCAGTATCCAGTAACAATCGATACATACTGACTTGCACAGATTACGCAACTCGATGGGCAGAAGCTTGGGCTTTGCGATCTGCTACAACAGTTACGGTAGCAAAATGCCTGCTCACGGATGTCTTTCCACGATTTGGTTTACCCCTGGAAATTGTCTCAGATCAAGGTACTCATTTTGTAAACAATTTAATGAAGGCTCTCACACAGTCCTTCCAAGTCACACATAAATTTAGCTCTCCTTATTATCCACGTGCCAATGGACTAGCTGAAAGTACAAACAAAGCACTGTTAAATATCCTCCGGAAATTGATCATGGAAACACCGGAAAGATGGGATCAACTACTACCTGCAGTATTATGGGCATACCGAACTACATATAAAGTAACCACAGGCCTGACACCTTTCAAGTTAGCTTATGGCTTAGAAGCTATCGCTCCCATGGAAATAGTCATCCCAAGTTTGCGGGTAGCAATCACTCAGAAGATGCTTCCAGAATCTTCACTTACAGAACGAATGGACGCACTCAGAGCACTCGATGAGCACCGATGGCTCAGGTTTTTAACTATGCGTGAAGTTCAACTAAGACAGGCTAAGACGCACGATCGATATTTGAAGACGCCAATCTTTTCGGTAGGACAGCTTGTACTCTTCTATAATGCAAAATCGGACAGAGCAGCAGGAAAATTCAAACTACGATGGTTCGGCCCTTTCAAGATCTCAGCACGAGTAGGTCCGGCAACTTTTCGGTTGACTACGTTGACCGAAATTCCACTTCCAAAAGTAATTAATGGATCGAAGTTGCGACCGTATTATCCCACTACCAGTACGCCTTAATTATTCGGCGACGAGCCACGTTTTTGTACAAATTTATACGTTTTGCTTTTAGCCGTCTTTTGTACAGATCTTTATGATACCAGCCGCCTCTCCCTACCGATCACTCAGTACGCACGCCAGCATGCAAACCATATCGTTCCCGCACCACACAATGATCCTCACCTCCACACCGTGTTCTACATATTTAAACCCCTGAGTTGCGCCAAAAACCGCTATTGTGTTTTCGTGATTGTGTATTCTGTGTTTTCTGTGCACTGTGAACGCCATGGAAGCTCTAGCCAACTACGCTTCTTTCCGCGAAGGCATCCCTACAGACGTAGGCGAATACCTGAGATGCAGAGGGTTGGCCAACTTCGCTGAGTTGCCTTGGCACTCAGTGGAAACCCATCCCTTCTCCGCACAGATCATTCAAGCCATTGCCCAAAGCTCCGCCACCGCACGACATTGGGCCTTCCTTTCCCTCCCACACAGAACTGTCATCACCTTCCAAGCCTTCGCCGACGCCTACCGCCTCACCCCGCAAGGTCGCGAAAATGGCCCTATCATCACTGTAGCCCGTATGGCCGAACTCTTTCCCCGTTCCTCATCAAACGAGTACGCCATCCTATGTCGCCCCGAACCCGAGCGATCCGCCCTCCAGTTCCTTGTAGCCATCCTTAACCTGCAGAAACGAACTTATGGCATCTCTCGCCCCTTCTACTCCGCCCTAGATTTAGCTGCCCGCGAACCGGTAAATTTTGCCTCCTATTTCTTCCATAGAATCCATAAAGAATGTGTAGCTATCGTAAAACAGCTCCAAAAGGGTTCTTCCCCCCGCTCTCGCCTTCCACACATCATCTCCTTCCTCTTCCCTACCATCCTCGCCGCGCAACCCCCACCGCAGGCCCCACACTTCGACACGAAGAGTCCGCCCAACCAATCGAGGACAGCGAAGAAGAAGACGAAGAAATTAATCAGCTCTTCCGTACCAAGCGAATTCGGGTCAGCTCCTCGGAGAGTGAAGTCCAAGGATCCGCCGGAAAAGATCAGGAGACCAAGCCAGACGACCAAGAAGAAACGTACCACGACACCACCACACACATCGAAACATCGACGGAGCAACCAGACCAGCCGGATCAAGCAGAGACGGAACTAGTATCCACAGAAAAAGAGTCGGAGCAGCACCAGGATGAACAGGAATCGGCCACCAAAGCTCTGGAACAACTCATCGACGCCATCAACCAGACAGAAACACTCGCCAAGGTAAACCCCTCAGACACCGTCCTCCCTACATCACCTCCTGCCAAACCCCTACCCCCACCTGAACCACCCCTCCCCCCCACCGATGAACCCACAGCATCTTCCTCTTCCTCCCCCAACTACTCTCCACCAAACTCCCAGCAACTCCTCACCGACACATCCTCTCAACCTCGTCGTCCTCCACCACCACCACCACCACCGAACGCACTCTCGGAACTTGCCGCCATGGGGCAGTACCTCATCCAGTTATCACACCAGCTACCCGCCCAATTTTCGGCAGCCACGGACCACCTGAAACGCGAATACCAGCACAAGGTAGACACCCTGGAAGCCGACATCGCCCCCCTCCAGGAAGAAATTGATGCCGTAAAAACCGAAAATCATCAACTGCGGGCACAGCTAGCAGAACTCGAAGCACGAGTTTCGATAGAACAGACGCTAGTACAACAACGAGATGAAGCCCTGGACCAGATAGCTGCTAAAGACAAACTCATACACGATGCACATGAGGAAATTCGGACACTGAAGGCCGCCCTTCAAGAACAAGCAAATATCAACGTCTCTCTCGAAGAACTGATCGCAGACACGAAGCGTCAATTACAAGAAACCACCCAGACGATGCAGGAGCAACAGAAAGAAGCTGCCGAAGTTCAAGAACGATTACGGCGAGCCGAAGAATGTGCCGACGCGGTCAACAGCATTCTCAAAAAACAATTAATAAAGGAAGGCCAATATCAAAAGGATATTGCAAGGACGCGCAGAGAACGAGATTCACTGCAGAAAAGTCTGGCATTCCAAAACCAACAGTTTGAACGCAACGACAACCAGATACGCAATCAGAAGGAGTGCATCAGAGAAATGCAGAACAAACTAGTGGAAATAACGACAGCCCGAGATGCGGCACTAGCCAACGACTTCTATCTCCAGGAGGCTTTTCTTCAAACCCAAGCTGAAATTTTGTTAAATCAAGCCATAGCCCTTAGTGCAGTAAGAACCGACGCCCAATTATTAGAACCTACCACCATAGTACAAATGTTAGAAACCCTCAAAAAGAAAATTACCCGAACATTTAGGCTTGCCAGAAGTATGTATTTAGAAGGTATAGTATCCGAACCGTAGGTACTTGCGGGTACGAGTCCCGAGGACCCGATAATACTAAGTCCGAAAGTTAGTATTAGAAGTCACGATTTTTTGTGCATAATACTTTCACACATGTAAAAGACGTTCCAAGTCCAGCACCAGTCTCCAGAATGATGATTCTTGATTCGAGAATCTCGGTAAGCAACCTAAAATGTCATATCAGAATGGAATACCATCATTCTAGTGACTGGCAGCTTAAGGTCTCGCACTTATAAATACGAATACCCGGGAACGCACACTTACACCAAACGGTGTTGAGACTACAACCGATACTACATCACAGTGGCTTCGATCGAGCTGGCAAGACACTAGGCGTACGCTGTGTGACTTAGTGTGGAACAAGACTGAAAGACAACGCTCTTCATGGTGGCCGGAAAGGGTGATGAAGCAAGGTAGCGTCAAGGATGGTGCCGATGCAGACGAAAGCAAGACGGGGAGTGATGAAGTGCGCATACAACTGCGGGGAAGAATTGATCATTTCCAGCGACTCGGGAGAAGTGATCATGGCTAGCGATTTGGAAGACGACAGGCGAAACGAACAGGATAATGACGAGGATTTGATGGAGAATATCAAAGAACTTCGACAACATCACCAGAGGATGGGACTCCTACAGTTTGCTAAGTCACCCTGGGGACAGTGGACTTCTTCCGCCACTAGAACAAGTGCGATCAGAAAGGATTGGGGAGTTAATTCCTGGCATGGACCGACAGACAATATAAATGGATATCTCAGCCAGGTGGTGATAGGATACTGTATGGTTACATGACTTCTGCAGAAGACATGGATTCAACAGCACAGAGGGTACTTTGATTCCATACACAAAGCGCTTAAAGCACAAGATCAAGAAAGAGGGCCCAGGTAACAACGAAATCAAGAGTAGATTCTTATTATATGTATAAATCGACATGTTTTTCAGAAGGGCTTAGATGTTCAGAAAACTATTTAAAGGAAGAGCTGCGAGTATCTAAAGTTTTGAGTCCTTGAGGCAACTAGACCAGCTATACGAGTTTGAAGAAATTATGGAGAAAGAGACGACCTACCACGTACAGCGACATATTCGGGATTGGAAGATAGTTGCAGAATCACCCGCAGGATATGGACATTATGAACGATTAACCAGAGTCTTTCTGATGCATAGCCCCAGGCAAAAGGATATCACCTACAGTATTGCACTTGCGGGTTCGAGTCCACCGTGCGTGCCAGTGTTAGACGGCCGCCGAACAAAGGACAATTGTACTTAGACAGAAGTTTTTAATGTAGAAAGAACCCTTCTGAAAGTACGCGGTAAAGAAAGATTCGCGTAAAAGCCTTGTAACAAAACTCTATTTAAAGCGATCAGAGAGGGCATCAGAAAGAGCAGCCCCCCCCCCCCCCCGTTTTTTGGGAAGTTGCGAATATATTGTGAGAGTTCCCGTTTTGGGGTTACTTTACTTCTTCTACTGTGTGCAAACGAGTAGAGTGTCTTGGTTCTGTCCTGTCTGTGCACCTTCTCTGTGTAATCATTCGACTGTGTATGTGTGATACACTGTGTGTTACGAGTCGGTACTGCGATTGTGAGAGTCTGTTCGGTAACGAGTTGAGGTGACTTGATTATGCGTAAGGTGTTAGAGTGTTGTCTATTTGCTATTCCTGTGGTGGAATAAGTAAGTGTGAGGGATGGACATGAGCTGGTATGATTCTCTGTAAGGGATTGAGTTGGTATCGTAGTCTGTGTTCAAGGTAACGCCAGTAATACCTAAGTACGCGTAGCATGGCAACACGGTTGTGATATGTCTTATGATCCGTAGATATTACGATTTGAAAGGTAGACACGCGGTAAGTTTGTGAACTGATAAGGAGGATTGTGTGTTAAGTTACTAAAAGTGTTGGACTGCAATCTCCGACTACTGCTCAACCACTATGGCAGAACAGCCTGAGAACTCTGAGTCCAGTATGTTGGTCTAATTGAAGTTGTTCAGGAGCGAAACCTGAGTGAAGACGGAATAGCCACAACTACGGTTGAGTAAGGAATTGGGAAAATAGTACAGGGCCTCTGTCTAACAGACCCCTACCACTCCCAAGGACCCACATGGTTCGAGGCAGTGTATTTTCTGCGGTAATATTGAATTCAGAGCAAAAGGGAGAGACTCGGAAATATCTGGTACATAGGTATGGAACCAGATTCTGGAGTCTCCGAAGGGTTGTTGCGTTGAAGTAGTAATTAACGACCGCGGTAGGCAATTAACAGTTACGATAATCATAAACGACGAAATAACCTTTAACAGGAGCGTCGCACCCCGTCGCGCCACAAGTTGCAAAAAACATCGTTCACTTCGTCGTTTAATCGACGGTCCGCGTGCGACACTAATTAGGATGCATGTTGCAATTTTATAGCGATGAAATTCTGTCCCCTTAACCGTCGCTATACTCCCGTATTCCTTCTAGTGCTAAAAAGTCAAAATGAACCTCCTAACTTGTTAGATTCATTTCTCATTGTATGGTCCAACTAAATTCATGAAATAACTTTCTTTGTTTATCTATACACTTCAATTAGATGTGTTTTAAACATAAAGCCTTGTATGGTCTCAAGCAAGCTCCACATGCATGGTATGAGAAAATCCATAAGCACTTGATTGCTCTTGGCTTCACATGTAGTCGAATTGAAAGCACACCCTATGTATGCAAAGATGGGGCTGATCTTAAGAGCTTGTTCTTTACGTTGATGACATACTCTTGACTGAGTCATGTGATGCAAAACGTGACATTCTTATGGCTGATTTGCAGCGTACTTTTGATGTCAGTTATCTTGGTTTTTTAAGCTACTATCATGGCATCCAATTTGTATCCTTGGAGGGGGGAATTGTTATGCATCAAGCAAAGTATGATGAAAAAATACTTTGGCATTTTGACTTTGAGGATTGCAAGCCAATTTCCACACCAGTTGAGATAGGATTTAGGCTCTTAACTTTGTTTTACTTGGAGGTTTGTGCATATCTTGGTTGAGTTAGAAGCAACCTTGAATGACAACATCTAGTTGTGAAGCTGAGTATAGGACAACTTTCACAGCTACAGTATGGATCTTTCCATGGAGATTGATGTTGATATACATATTCTCACTGATATTTAGAGTGCATTGGTTGTTGCACAAAACCTAGTGTTTCATGCTCGAGCCAAACATATTGAGGTACATTATCACTATGTGAGAGAGCACCTTCATGCAAGTGATATCGATTCGGTATATGTGCCTAAAAAAGATAATATGGCAGACATATTCACCAAAACTCTTCTACGAGAAACGTTTGAAGCTTTTCACAATGCTTTAGGATTATTTCCTAGTGGGGGTTGATCTATCACTCCTTGTATATGTTGGCAAAAACTATTGAAAATATAAAAAGAATTGAAGATCAAAAACCTAAAACTAACAGAGAAAACAAGACATGAAGTGAAAACTATAATTTAACTTGAAAAATCATAAAGTTAAAGTGAACCCTAAAAAGGAAGTGAGAAGACATAAGAAGAAGCCAAAATAAAATTAAGGAAAGATCATCAAAATGTTGAACATCAAACTGATCTAAGATTCTAAGACCCAAAAAAGGAAACAAGATAATTTCAAGTTTCAAATCCTAGGGGAAACATAAGATCTTAGAAGAAGCTTAGGTTGGGAAACGTAAGTGAATACAATCTAGCAGGTTAGAGACCCAACATATTCCCTAGGTGACCATCTCACGGATTTATCCAACCTTTTACAATCCTAAGAAAGATAGAATCTAGACACATTATTTCTAGAGATTGTACTTTATACGAAAGCCAACCAACATGAAGAGATGGATGATATTTTCAAGAACATTATTATAAAGAAACAGGGTGCATGTGTTGTGAAATCCACATGAAGAGAAAAATGGAAGCCCACTAGGATGAACATCACATATTACCTAGATCTTTTGGAAGAACAAGCCTATATACATGGGCTCCTTTAAGTTATGCTAATAACCTATTATGCATGAGTGGTTTTTGGGTCAATTGTAGAACAAATCCAAGATCATTCTACCAAAGTGCCGACTGATTCTAGGAAAAAATACACTGAATCTTCTATCTACAATATTTTAGCCAAAATAGTTGGGACATTTTTTCTACATGGGTACATTCCCCTAAATGGAAATTTTCCTTGAAAAATCTACATGGTGATTTCATGAGATGTTCTCAAACACTTGTGGTGGATAGAGATGTTCTTAAACACTTGTGGTAGAAAGGATAATTTAAAAGCCCGAACAGAGGTACAATTTGACTGGAAACTAGAAAATAGTTAGATATATAGTTGAGGTGGTTGCCAGATGAAGCACTACCATTTGGTTTTATATGATTTGCAAGTTTCAAAGCACGCTATGTACATGCCATTGATGGTTCCTAACCTAATGGAGACAATGTCAACTAATAATTTACATCCATATCTAGGACTACTTTAGAGCTCGAGTTATAGATCCTAAGTAAGCAAAAGGAAAACGTCATGATCAAGAAAGCTTCTTCGTCAAAGGAGATTACCAATTTACATGACAAAGCGTAATGGATGGGTTTTTTAAGAGCTTCTAAGTAGTCAACCAAGTAGTAGTCAAAGGCATTGTATGTAGGGAGTTACTTAGCCAATTATAATAGCTTGCTTTGCTCTATCAATTGAGCCAATGATGCAACAAATGCCTATACTTCAACTTTAGCCAATATTTTAGAGAAATGTTTTTCAAAATGAGAGAATAACAAGAGATGTGTGTGATGCTTAAAAGCATTTTTCATATGCCTATGAATAACTAACAGAAGCCAAAGATCAATAAATCGTTATTGATATCGATAGAAAATTGTGTGAGTATAGAGACAAGCTTCCTTTACCTATAACATGGGGAAGAGATAGGATGCAAAAAATCTATGAAAACTTATCTCCTCATAATGCTAGTTCAGATGTAGTTAAATTAGAAGCTTTGAAATCACATGAGTAAGAGACCGATCAATCGCACCCCAACCAAACTATCTAATTGAAGCATTGGTACGATTGATATATTTTAATAGTAATGTGAAACATATAGAACTATCCAAGAAACATTTCCCTCTTTAAGAGGTTTCTTTCCCCTATATATGCGCCTATAAACCCAATGGGTCCCTTGTATATATTCCTATCTTTGTAGAGTGAATTGGTAATACATTCTCTTTAGTGTTGTACTCCATTGTCTTCTTCCTTGTGCTCTTAGTGTGCTTTGATATACCTCAATTTTGATCTAGGCTTGTTTTGAATTCCAAATGCACTACCTCAATGACTATGCAATTTTTCCCTTTTGTGCCACACACACACACACACACACACACATATATATATATATATGTGTGTGTGTGTGTGTGTGTGTGTGTATGTATGTGTGTGTTTTGCTTCCTTAGTATAAGGGACTTAATATGTGCTATAGGTTTAGCAAAGCTTGACAAGGTGTTTCTGTTCAATGTTTTGGGATACATTCAAATTTCTACATGAGGGTATTTGATCATTGGCCATGGTTGAAAGCAATGACGTGTTTTGTATGTTGGCTATTGAGCATAAATTAGATGGTACTAATTATCTATTGTGGCCATATATGATGTGTCATGTATTGGTATCACAAGGGTTATGTAATTTTGTGTAGGGTTTTGAAAAACGTCCAACTACACTTGCAAATACAATTATTGACGATAATGCAAATGGTGTTCAAGATGCTAACCTCTAATTTCGTGGTCGTGTTGTGCCTCCCCTTGCAGCTACTGCAGGGAAACTTCCTTAGGATGGTAGACATGCACATGCACATGCATTAATAGCCTTGTTGGTCAAACATGCCTTTGCTCTAAAAAGATAGCTAAAGATGATTAGGATACTCTTGCAACATTATATCGAGCAAGAGATGAGGCTCATGTTTCCTATGTTCAATAGTAATTGGATAATGAGCATATGAATTAAGGAGATTCTATGGACAATTTTGTGATAGAGATAAAAGATTTGGAGGAGTTACAAATTTCTCTTGATGAAATCTTGCCAGATACTTCACTTGTGCAAATTGTTCTTAATGGCCTTCCACATTCATATTGATTAGAGTTTTCTTCTATCATCAGGTAGATGATGAAAGGAAATCCAAATGCCTTAATATTTGAGAAGTTATTCTCGTATTCACTATAGGAGGATCAATCCAAGAGAAATAAGTCGGATATGCATGTTATAAATCAAGCATTCTTAGGTAGTTAGAAGGGAAAAGGTAAATGGAGAGTTAGGAAAGATTTGCTAATATTGGATGGTCAAAGAAGGAAGAAAAATATGACAAGAAAATAGAAAACCAAACATGGATTTTCAAGTATTTAACACAAATTATCATTTCATAAGGAATTGTCCTAAACTAGCTCCAAAGGAGGCAGAGAAGAAAGAGGATGGAATAGTTATTGCAGAGCCATGGACACCTAAAACAAGGTTTGATAATCTTGTTTAGAATCAAGAATGGCCATTTACTATTGTTTGCAACTATGACCCATCTCCTCATGAGATGTGTATTTCTACCTCCAATGTTGGGTACCTTTGCAGTTGTGCAATCAAACATATTACCTCATAGTGTAATTTCTTCACTTCACTTCAGCGTGCTCCTTTAGGGAATACTTCACATGTGCAACAATTCCTCTTATCCTATAATGAGATCTAGAATGATCATTCTCACTACGACTCATCGAAGTTCTTTCACATTTTGAGATGCCTTATATATGCTAGGGATGAAGAAAGAATTGTTACTAGCTTCAGCATTAGCCAAGATTGTCTTGGTTGTCAAATGTCTTGATGATAAATGTAGAGTTTATTATCTATCAAATGGTAATGTTATTATTTCTTTTGGAATCTTATGCTATGCATTGTATAAGCTCATACAGTACAAAATCTTTGAATGATTCAGCATCTGTAGTTCATGATTACCAAGCTATCTCAGATGCAAAGGTTTTCCATGCATGCTCTATTCATCTAGATTTTACTTGTTTGCTTCATATCTAGAAATCTAAAATGGTATCCTCTCTACCCAAACTTTAGGAATCTTCTAAAAATGCTTGTGAAGGTTGTATTTTGGGCAAAATGCAATGTTCCTCCTTCTTAGAAGATGGTTTAGTTAGAGAACATAATTTGCAACTTATTCACAATGCATTTTGTGGTGCTATGGAGACACCTTCATTTGGGAACTACTTGTACTTAATGGATTTTATTCATGAATCTTCCAGGCATGTATTTTTGTATCCATTGAAAGCAAGGTTGGAAGTGTTTATGTGATTTAAACAATTGTTGGTCATGGCTCACAAACTCTTAGTATGTAAATTGGGAACTTGCCTTAGTAATCGAGGGGTGGGGGGAATACATTTTGTCTAATTTTAATTCATTTTTGGTTGATCGTTAAATAAAACTTCATGTATAGTGTCATATACATCTCATAAAAAATTTAATTCGTGAAAGGAAGAACATGTGTTTCATGGAAATGGTGAGGTGTATGATCAAAAGCAAGGCCTTACCACATAGCTTCTAACTTTAGGCACATATGTGTGCAACATATATACTTGACATATATCCCACCAAAGCATTGCATTCTATCACTTTATTTGAGAATTGGCATGATTGCAAGCCATCTATTGCTCATATGGGTGTCTTTGGTTTTCAGAAATATGCATAATTCTTGAAAAACAACACAAAAAGTTGGAAGACAAAGGAGTGAAATGTATTTTTGTTGGAAACAGTTGATATATTTAGATAGCAATGTGTGTGAACACTCTAGGACCATCAGGGCATTTTTTTCCCTCTTTAGGAGGTTTTTTTCCCCTAGCTTGGATATATGCATATTGCCCTAATGGGCTACTTATCTTTGTACATTCTAGTGGTAATACATTCAGCATTGTGTGTTGTGCTCCAAGCTTCTTCTTCTTCCTTGTGCTATTCGCATGCTTCCGCAGATGTATAACTCCAACAATTGGTTTCAAAGCAAGTCGCGGCTTCATCTACGGCATTGTCTACACCTCTCGGTTTCCAGTCTTAGAATCGCACAAAATTTGGGAAGCATACTCAAGGTGTTTCAGAGATCAAAAGTGCTTCGCTCTATTGTGCCGGATTCACGATCTGAGCTTGTTTCAGCCTCTGAACACATTATCATAATGCTTGTGCAGGCTATTTCATCTTTTTATGCCAAAGGTATATACCAGTTTTGGTTCCCCAGTATAAGGGTCTCAAAGTTTTCTACACGTTTAGCAAAATTTGTCTACGCAGTTTTGTTCAACTTTTTGAGATACATTCAATTTTTTGCATCAAGGTATTTTAGTCACTGGCCATGGCTGAAAGCACTGATGTATTCGATATGTTGGCTGTTGAGGATAAGTTGGATGGTACCAACTACCCATTATTGGCTTATATGATGCGTCATGCATTGGTCTCAAAAGGAATATGGAATATTGTGCAGGGTGTTGAAAGACATCCTGTTACACCTGCGAATACAGGTAGTGCAAATACAGGTGCTCGAGCTGATGGAGATGGTGTCGAAGATGATTATATTCTGCAAATTCCTCTTTGTTCTACTGTTTCTGTTGCACCTACTACAAAGCAAATTTGTTGGGATGGCAGAGATGCTCAGACACATGCATTGAGAGCTTTGTCTCTCAAATGTGCCATTATTCCTCACATTCACTCTTGCAGAATAGCTAAGAATGCTTGGGATACACTTACCACATTGCACCACGCAAGAAATGAGGCTCATGTTGCTTACCTCGAAAAACAATTGGAGAGTGAGCACATGAATGAAGGTGATTCTATGGAGAGTTTTCTTACAAAGTTCAAGGATTTGAAAGAACATTTGATTTTTGCTGATGAAGTTATACTAGATAGCTCACTTGTATAGACCGTTCTAAATGGTCTTCTTGACTCATATACGAGATTTGCTTCTACTCTTCGTTTGATGATATAAGGCAATCCAAATGCCTTGTCATTTGAGGAGTTAGTCTCTATTATGTTGTAGGAAGACCAATCTAGGTAGAACATGTCTATTATGTGTGTTGCAGATCAAGTTTTACTGGCTAATCAGAAGGGCAAATGTAAATGGAGCTCTTCTACTAGTAAGCAAAAATTTGTAAATGGTGCACATTCGAAGAAGGAAGACAAAGATGAGAAGAAATTAGAAAAGCATAATTGATTTGCAAATGTTGTAAAGCAAAAGATCATGTCATGAAGAGCTGTCCAAAACTGGCTACTAAAGAGGCAAAGAAGAAAGAGGCGAGAATGGTTGTTGCAGAGGCCTCTCAATAAAAAATGGAGTCTGCTAATCTTCTACAGGAAGAGGAATTGGTGTTTACTACTGTTTGTAGTTTTGAACCATCTTCTCATGAGCAGTGCATATCTGCAGTAGACTCAAATGTTTGGTACTTTGATAGTGGGGCGACCAAACATATTACCTCATAGAGTAGTTTCTTCTCTTCACTCGAGCCTGCCCCTACAGGGAATACTGTTACATGCGCCAAAAACTCCTCCTATCGTGTTATGGGAGTTGGTGAGATAATTTGGACTACTATTGATGGTAGTTCTTTCACTTTGTTAGATGCTTTGTTTATGCCAGGGAGCAAGAAAAATCTATTATCAGTTTCTACATTAGCCAAGATTGGCTTGGTTGTGAAATTTGTTGATGACAGATGTATAGTTCATGATTTGTCAAATGGTGATGTCATTATTGCTTCTGGCATTTTATGTCGTGGGCTATATAAGCTCATAGACTATGGAAGATCTGTAGATGATTTGGCATGTGCAGTACATGATTCTTGGCTATATCAAGTGCAAAGCTTTGGCATGCATGCTTTGGTCATCTGAATTTTGCTAGTTTGTTATGCCTGTAGAAATCTGAAATGGTGTCCTCTTTGCCCAAACTTTAGGCACCTGGAAAACATGTATGTGAAGGCTGTATTTTGGGCAAAATGCAGCGTTCTTCCTTTCCAAAAGATGGTTCAATGCAGGCTACTAAAAAATTGTAGCTTGTACATAGTGATGTCTGTGGTCCTATGGAGACACCATCCTTTGGGAACTATCTTTACTTCATGACTTTCATCGATGATTTTTCCAGGCATGCATGGGTATATCCATTGAAGGCAAAGTCCGAAGTGTTTATGTGCTTCAAACAGTTTTTGGTTTTGGTTAAAAATCTGTCAGCGTGTAAAATGGGCACCCTCCATTCTCATCGAGGGGGGGAATATATGTCTTATGAATTTAATGCATTTCTAGATGAACGTGGGATAAAACATCAGTGTACAGTGCCGTATACACCTCAACAGAATGGGGGTTGAACAAAAGAACATGTCACTCATGGAGATGGCGAGGTGTATGGTCAAGAGTCAAGCTTTGTACTAAACAGGTGTCCCACTAAAGTGCTGCAATCTATCACTCCATATGAGGCTTGGCATGGTTCCAAGCCATCTGTTGCTCATCTACGTGTTTTTGGTTGTCTGGCATATGCATTAGTGCCTGAACAACATCACAAGAAATTGGATGATAAAGTAGTAAAATGTATTTTCGTTGGGTACAGTTCTGAAAGTAAAGGCTATCATCTATATCATCCACAGACTAAACACATTTTGGTTAGCCGTGATGTTGTTTTTGTGGAAGTTAATATTCAGCCATTGCTTTCATGTACCAAGGAGACATCTGTTAGCTCCAAAGACATGTATGATACTTTGCTGCCTCTTTTTACAGGTGGAAAGTCTAGTGCTGGTCCTAATGAGGCAACCTCTCAGCCTTTGCAGGTTTCATGTGATGATGTAGATCGTTCAATTTCTGATACAGATTTACATGATGCACTTGTTGATGAGAGAGCTGATATTGAGCAGACAAAAAACTATGCCAAAATGGCTGGTGCAAACCTTGCGTGACAACAAATCAGATGCATCTCTATCATATCGTACTCGATCAGGCTCTCATAGTGCCTCTTTTGCATCAGATTGCTATGCTATGGCTGCCTCTAGTCTTTGTGATGAGACTGAACCTATTTTCTTTGATGAAGCACAAAATTCTAAACATTGGATGGCTGCAATGCAATCTGAATATGATGCTATCATAAAAAATGGTACCTCGTCTTTGTGTGACTTGCCTCCTGGCAAGAACGCCATTGGCACTAAGTGGGTACACAAGTTGAAGCATAAAACTCATGGGATAGTTGATAGGTATAAAGCTAGGCTTGTTGCAAAGGGTTATGCGTAGGAAAGAGGCATTGATTTTGATGAAATCTTTGCTCCTACTTGTTGAATGAGTGTTGTTCATAGCATCTATGCACTTGCAGCTCATCATGGTTGGAATGTACATAAGTTGGACATTAAAACAACATTTCTGAATGGTGACTTGCATGAAGAAGTGTATGCTCTTCAGCCCTATGGCTTTGTGCAGAACGGGCATGAAACCCAGGTGTGCACGTTACAGAAGGCATTATATGGTTTAAATAAAGCACCGCGTGCTTGGTATGAAAAGATACATGCCTATCTCATTGCACATGGTTTTGAGAACAATCCAACTGAAAGCACCTTATATGTTCAGCATGCTAATGATATGCTTCTGATCATTGTGGTGTATGTTGATGACATGCTGCTCAGTTGTCCTCATGACATGCATATTGCTAATTTTAAGGCTGATTTGCATGTCTCATTTGAGATGTCTGATTTCGGGCGTTTGCATCACTATTTGGGCATTTAGTCTATGCACGTTGATGGTGGAATGACTTTGTGTCAAATGAGATAAATTGACACATTATTGCAGCATTTTGGCCTTGAAGACTATAAGCCTATTGCCACTCCTATGGAGAGAGGTTTACAATTGATTCTTCATGATACTGGAGATGCATTTGATGTTGTTTTCTATCAGCACGTTGTTGGATGCTTGATTTACTTATGCATTACTCGGCCATATATTCAATTTGTTGTCTCACAGATGAGCAGGTTTATGCATTGCCCAGGTGTCAAGCATTGGCGGGCGGTTAAGCGCATCTTTCGCTACTTGAGTGGTACCCAACTACTTGGATTGTTTTATCTCAAGGGGGGATCACTACTACCAAATTTGCATGCTTTTTCTGATAATGATTTGGCTGGTTGCTATGACACTCATGTGTCCACTAGTGGCTTTTGCTTCATGCTTGGTAGCTCATGTATATCTTGGTTGAGCAAGAAGCAACCTACTCAAGCCACTTCGAGTTGTGAGGTTGAGTATAGGGCAGCTTTCAAAGCGACTATTGAGTGTGTGTGGCTCAGATGCCTTATGGCTGATTTCGATGTTGGTTAGTCTTCTGTCACCACCATCTTCTCTAACAGTCAAAGCGCATTGGCAGTTGCGAGGAACCATGTGTTCCATGCTCGCACTAAGCACATTGAGGTGCATTATCATTAAGTCAGGGAGAGGTTCTCTACTGGGGAGATCAGCTTGGCATATGTGCCCACGCAGGAGAACATTGCAAATCTTTTTACGAAGGCTCTGCTTAGGGAGAAATTTGAAACTTTCCACAAAGCTTTGGGCTTACTTCCTTTTGTGGATTGATTCCACATAGCTTGGCACTTCCTTATACATGAGTGCCAGCTCCTTAGTCACCGCATCACTCCCAGGGAGGGATTTGTTGATATATTTAGGTAGTGATGTGTGTGAACACTCGAGGACCATCTGGGCACTTTTTTCCCTCTTTAGGAGGTTATTGTCCCCTAGCTTGTATATATGCCTATTGCCCTAATAGGCTTCTTATCTTTGTACATTCTAGAGGTAATACATTCAGCATTATGTGTTGTGCTCCAAGCTTCTTCTTCTTCCTTGTGCTATTCGCGTGCTTTCGCAGATGTCTAACTCCAACAGAAACAATACGAAAAGAGAAAGTTATTGTTTGTATCATCAAAAACTAAAAAAATTATAGTTACCTGGGATCTTGTTTTTGTGGTAGATGCAATTCAGCCCTTACCTTCATGTACCAAGGAGACATCTATTAGCTCAAAGGATTTGTATGAATCCTTTCCTCCTCTCTTTATAGGTGGAAACTATTGGAAGAAGTAATTTTTTGAAGTACTTTTGATGGAAAATAATTGTAAAATGCCAAAAACTTATAAAAATATTTATGCAACTAATGTAAAAATAAGGAAGAGTCTTCCTTATGTAGAGTAGAATCCTATGTAATTTTTCTAGAGTTTTTGGAAACTCCTAGATAGCATATTTTTAGAATAAAAGAGGAAAGGACCAAAATTCAAGTGTGAAAAGGGACACTTGAAAATGTATAAAAGACAATTTCCTCTATTATGAGAGGGTTGGTTATTTGTATTACATGCTATCCAAGTGAAGAGAGAAGTTTCCTGCAGAAAATCGTGTTTCTTCCTTTTGTGTGATTTCTTTGATTGGTTGATTCTATTCTATGTGTATCCATGGAGATTTGTGAGCTTCTATTGTGTGTTTCTGATGAATGTGTATGAAGAGAGTTGATTACTGATGTATTGAGTGAGAAATTGATGAAGAATGGTGCTGGAGATGAAAATCGTCTGATTTTACAGAATCGCGATTGTCTTATTTGAAGGTTGCAGGTATCATTTTTTACTTTTGACTTTATGATTGTATTCTGCTGAGAAAATAACATGTTTTAGACACCAAGATTGTGGAAAATGATGGAGATTTGCTCAAGATAATCCAAACCTTAGAAATTCCTCTTCATTTTCACTATTTCTTGGATTCTATTATCTAGAAGGGGTTGTGGTCTCTTGTATACTTCCAGGATTGACAAAAATAAGATGTATTGTTGATTCTTTATGCTAAATGATTGGAGAGGACAACTCCAAAGATTAACAATAAACATTTTTTGGCGTCGTTGCCAGGGAGTATATCAAAAGCTTCATTGAAGTTGGACCTTGCTGGATCTTCTATTGATGATGGTATTGAACACATTGAAAAGGTAATACTCTTTAATCAAGAAATGTAAACATGAAAAGGTGGATTTCTTTGTTTGTCTTTTGGGAAAAGAAAGCAATAGATAATCTTTTGAGAATAAGAAGTGTTGAAATTTTTGCAAATTGATAGTTGCTTATATCATTTTTGGAAGTAAAGTGCAGGTGTGTGAAAAACTGAATCAAGAAAGCTGATGATAAGGTAAAATGTGTCTATTTTTGCATTTGTACATTGCTTTTTGATCAAGTACTAAGCAAAATTGTTGATCTTGGGAAGATGACAAGATTGCATTAAGGAAAAGTCAAGTAAAGTAGCTAGATGCAAGTAGATAAGATCCATTTGTAGCCAAGTCAAAGTAATAATCTTGAGAAAAAAGCTGAATTGCATCTTGAAAAGAAAAATGTTTGAGTTAATCTTTGCAAAAATTGATATTTGCGTTTCTTAGCACCTTTTTCTTTGGGAAGTTTTGCTCATGAACTGTTGTGATAGCCAAATCATAAGAGAGTATAACCAATCAAGGAACACAGGATCAATAGATCACCAAACAAGGAACCCTAAGTGAAGTGTTTACCTTAATTTAGGGAAAAATACTAAAAAAATTCATAAAATTCATTAAAACAATTAAACAAATTTTTTTTCTCCTTAGGAAGTTGGACTGACGTTTTGTTGACAAGAGTAAAAGAGACCAAGTGAAAGGAAAGCAAAAAATTGCCAAAAAACTGGAAAAATAGAAAAAACACGATTCTCTTCATAGGATCGCGATTCTCTGAATAATTTTTTGTTAAAAATGTAAAATTGCAGGTGACATGGCTGAATTGGAATTGGTAAAGGGTATTGAAGGGAAACAAGAGAAAAGAATACTTAAAATTGCAAAAAATAGGAAGTACAGAAAAAATGCGATTCTCTACACAAAATCGTGATTTTTTGTAAGAGGAAAATTTTTGGAATTTTAAGCATATTGGGTTTTGAGACAGTTAATTGTAAGAGATTTCATGAAGATTGAATAAGTGAAGGAAGTCAAATTTCAAAAACTGAGTGAGGATTGAGTGTCAGGAAGGAGAAGTGGAAAACAAGTACAAAGTCGCGATTTTCTCCAGTATTATGATGGAAGTGACTAATGATGACTAATGATGAGAAGTTAGGAAGTGAGGATCAAAATCATAAAACTGTTGAAGAATAAAATTGGATAAGTAAAAAAGTGAAAAAAGAGAGGAAATTTCACAGTATCGCATTGTGTGGACATTATAAAACTCTGAAATTTCAGAAAAAAACTCATGTTCAGTGAGAGAGAGAGAGAGTAGGATCAGGATCGCGATTGTCTGCAGATATAAGTCTTGGAGATTTCTGGAATCAAGCAAGCAAGATAAGGAGTCCTCAATACAATTTCTTTGTATTTCTTTAAATTTACATGACCATTAAACACAAATAAGCACAAAATAACCAAAAACACGGAATCGCGATGTTCTGAATTTTGGAATTTTCTGTGGAAAAAAATATTTAGTTGAGTAAACTCTTTCATTGCATGTTGAAAAATAGTTAAGGTGATTCTATTATAGAAACAAAACTTTGAAAATCAATACCTTCAAAATTTTTCCAAAAACTGATCAGAATCGCGATTCTGTAGTCAAACACAAAATCGTGATTCTCTGAATTAGAGCACAAAATTGCGATTTCAAGAGCACGATTTTCATAAGAAAATTGTGTTTTTTACGATTGTGAGCAATCACGATTGTCTGGGAACAAAATCGTGAGAATCACGATTTTCACCACAGAATCGTGAAAATCACGATTCTCTTCACAGAATCATGAAGGACACCATTCTCACCTGAAAATTGTGAAAATCACGATTCTCACCACAAAATCTTGAGAAACACGATTTTCACCAGAGAATCGTGAAAATCACGATTCTCTTCACAGAATCGTGAAAAACACGATTCTCACCAAAAAATCGTGAAAATCACGATTCTCTTCATAGAATCGTGAGAAACATGATTCTCACCACAGAATCGTGAAAACCACGATTCTCTTCACAGAATCGTGAAAACCACGATTCTCACCAGAAAATCGTAAAAATCACGATTCTCTTCATAGAATCCTGAAAAACACGATTCTCACCAGAAAATCGTAAAAATCAAGATTCTCTTCACAGAATCGTGAAAAACACGATTCTCACTTGAAAATCGTGAAAATCATGACTTTCACCACAAAATCGTGAGAAACACGATTTTCACCAGAGAATCGTGAAAATCACGATTCTCTTTACAGAATCGTGAAAAACACGATTCTCACCAGAAAATCGTGAAAATCACGATTCTCAGCACAAAATCGTGAGAAATATGATTTCCAGCTTAGAATCGTGAGAAACACGATTTTTCACCACAGAATCCTAAAAATCACGATTCTCTTCACAGAATCGTGAAGAACACGATTCTCACCAGAAAATCGTGAAAATCACGATTCTCACCAGAAAATCGTGAAAATCACGACTCTCACCACAAAATCGTGATAAACATGATTTCCACCTTAGCATCGTGAGAAACACGATTTTCACCAGAGAATCGTGAAAATCACGATTCTCTTCACAGAATCGTGAAAAACACGATTCTCACCAGAAAATCGTGAAAATCACGATTCTCACCACAAAATTGTAAGATTAATTGAATGATCCTTAGCTCTGGTAATAAATTGTAATCACATTCCAAGCAAGAACTGGGAAGGAAGGAGTAGAACCATTGTTAGGGGAATTGCAAGAAAGCGATTTAGGGCAAGAAATCAATATGGAAAAATTAAATGAAATAAATGAATCTCCTGAAACTGGGGACTATAGAAACATCCTCAAATACATGTATACAAATAGGTTTGGAACCTATGTATATCAGGATGGAATGCATAAGTTTCTCATTAGATTGAGAAACTTAGAAGTTCCGTTGAATATAACACCAGTAGCTCAATTCAAAGATGGTAGATATGAGGATAGGCAGGGATGTGTATACATCTTCTCACAAGACCCAAAAAATTCTAATGACCTAGGGCAATGTGTGGACAAGAGACCTTGGGAACAGAACCTAGGGCAATCAGACTTGCCAAGATCACATGAAATTCACAATAATGGTGAACAACAACAGGGTAGGAGAACACATACTTCCCCAAATCCTTTTGAAAAGGAACCAGAAGGATTTAATGATTTTCCTCTGAGAAGAAGATATCATTGGCAAACTCAGGGCATAATGCTTAGACCCTATCAAGTAGCCAAATGCATGAAAAATCAATATGAAGGATATTCCGATCCTCATGCTCATGCTGCAGAATTCAGACAATTAATTAGAGCAGAAGAGGTTGAGGATTACAAAGTACAATTTGAGGCATTTGGTCTAACCCTAACAGGACCTGCATTATTTTGGTTCATTCCCTTAAGAAAGGAAATGTATCTAGATATTGAATCCTTCCTAGAAGCCTTTATTGGGGAATTCTCAAAAACTGGAATAAAACATAGCACAGCTACATTGATACATAGCTTTGAACAGCAAAAAGATGAAAATGTCAGAGAGGCAGCTAGGAGATTCAAGAAGTACATTGACAGATGTCCTAGAGAAGAAGTACCTTCCATGGCAAGACAAGTGTCCCTATTCATAGAAGGATTAAGAAGCGCCCAATTAAGAACCCTAGTGTATTATAGGAGATGCCCTGACCTAGGAGCATGTGTGAAAGAGGCAATAGATTTGGAAGATAACAGAGGCCAAGACATGTTAGCATTTGATCAACCTAGAACAAATGAAGATAAAATTCCACAAGCAGAAGAATTGGCTCAAGCCATTGCTAAAGCCCTAGAAGTCAGCACTAAAACCAATTTGATAAACACCAAGATAACTACAAATAAAAAATGTTATAATTGTGGAGAAAATCATTTGGTACAACAATGTCCATATCAAAAACCACAACATTTGCAAGATAGAAAAACACTCAAATACTGTACACTAGAGAGAAAATGGACAAATCATACCAGAGAGGAATGTTTCTACAATAACAACCCATTAAGGAGAGAGATTATGCAAGTCATTGAGAATCTGGATATATTGAGCAACCAAGACCTCTACTTGGGCAACAACCTCCATTACCAACAAATGTGGTACTAGTTAAATACACACCCACAGAGGAGGGAAACTCAAGAATAAGATCACCATACAAGGAAGATTATCAATGGAATGAAGGATATCAGGAAGAATGGGAAGGATATGAACTGAGAGAACCAGAACTACAAGCCCTAGATTTGGGAAATGGGAGAATTGAGATGGATACAGCCACATTCATGTATATAACCAATAATTATATGTCCAATCAGAAAGCTCAGTTCAAAGGGGGACAAAAGATAACTTGTTATAGATGTTGGGGAGAACATTTCATTAGAGATTGTCCACAACCTCCTACATTAAGAATAGAGGGAGCTTATTGTAAGGATTGTGGCAGGGAACATTTAATAAAGGATTGTCCAAGAAATCCTCAAAAACAACAAAACACATCTAATAACATACCACTGAAAACAGTCAACATCATGGAGCAAGAAGAATTGAGTGACAATGACCAAGTGAATGTAAATGCTATAACAAGGGCACAAGCTAAACAACAAGAAACAACTAAGGAACAAAATGAAGGTTGAGTTTCAAAGGTGAAGAAAAATAGACAAAAATAGAAATGGGAAAGGAAAAAAAGAATGGGTAAAAACTTGGAAGAGGAGAATAGGGAACAGTCAAACAGTACTCCCTCTCAAAAGACACAAACCCAATCAAAGATAAGAAATTCACAGAGTCTAGACACCTTGATAAAAGCATACAAGGGAAGAGTTCAAGAGGGACCAAATCCTACAGACCATGTAATGGCTTATCCTATGCCAGATATAGAGCATGAAAGGATGCAAATATGCAAAAAAATCATACAAGAAGCACAACTTAAACTGGGGGAATTAGACAATTCTCAAACAACAGTTGGGGAGTCAAAGGCAACAAGAACAGGAGAAACAACTAATCAAGAAGATAACCCACAAATTACATTCCAGGTAAATATAGATAAACAATGGACAATCTTATATCACACAACATTGGAGGAATTGGTAAAACAGAATCCTCACTTACAATACAAAATGGGAAAATGGGAAGCAATACCAAAAAATCTTAATTCGCAGCCACAAGAATTGGAGGAATTGTGGTACATTCCCATTGATAAGATAGGAGGATATTGTGAAGGAGAAGAGGGAAACTCAACCCTAAAAATAAAATTTGGTAAAAATCATGCCAAGGCCATATTGGATACTGGATCAGGTGTGGCCATCATGACTAAACAAACTTGGGAAAAATGGGGAAAAAATGAATTGATACCCACTAAAATGAGATTGCAATTAGCGGATGGACACATAGAAAAACCTCTAGGAATATGGGAAAAAGTGATTGTGGATATATGTGGAATAGAAATAGAGCATACTTTTGCCATAGTTGAATTTCCACAATCAACTTCATATGAAATTATCCTAGGAAGGCCATTTATGAGACAAATGCAAATTGTGCAAGATTGGGGTAATGATTGCCTATATCTTCAGAGCAAAGGAAGGATAACCAGAGTGAATCTAAGAAATGGGCATTATTATGACATATCTCCTCAAGAATGGTATAAAATACATCAAAATCAAGAATTAAGTGAAGAATCGCAGAGGGAACACTAGAATGAAACTGAATCATCAATATGGAAGTGCAATATGATAAGAAACCTCACAAATAGAAAAAGAAGATTGAGAAGAGAAGATTGTGTAGAAGGAAGAAAATTACAAGATGAGAGCTATGTACCACAAAGATTCAAAGATGAAGAATTTGAGCCCTATGGGTGGAACCAAATTTTGGCTACCATTGATCTGGCCAATGATGAGTATGTAGGAGTGGAATTTCAAAATGAAGAAGGATATGATGTTTTCCACATAGGAATACAAATGATAAAGGTATCAGAAACAGACGAGGACCATGAAAAAGAAATGATATTGAAAAATGGGAAAACACAATATTTGGAAGAAGTAAAAGCTGAAGATGCAATAAAAGATAAAATCTCAGGCAAATACAAGAAAAACAAACACAAGGAAATAGAAAAAGACCAAGAGGATGAAAAGAATGAGAAAATGACAGACAAAGACCAACAGTTTGACGTACCAGCAAATTTCAAGACTTATGAAGTAGAAGACAGATTACTTCTAAAGATGAAACCAAAGAGAGAAAAGAAAAAAGGGGAGGCTTATGATAATGAGAAACAAACTAAAAAGGTCATGATCACCCAGGAAGAAGGGGAAGAAAGACATATTATAGTAGCTGATGACATGACAAACCAAGAAGAGGAGGCATTAAGAAATTTGGCCAGAAACTATAGGGATCTGTTTGCTTATAGCTACAAGGATTTGAAAGGTATTGATCCTAAAATCTGTGAGCATAAGATTCCTATTACACCTGATGCAAAACCTAGCAAACAGAGACATTACATATTCAATGATAAATACTCTACTAAAATAAAGGAAGAAATTGACAAGTTGCTGGCTTCCAATTTCATCTATGAGATTGAGTATACAGAATGGATATCTCCTATAGTTGTGGTACCAAAGAAGAATGGGAAACTTAGGGTATGCATTAACTTGAAGAAGGTGAATGCAGCAACTATAAGAGATAGTTACCCATTGCCTATAACTGACCACCTTCTAGAAAGAGTTGCAGGAAAGGAGGTTTATAGTTTCTTAGATGGTTTTTCAGGATACAATCAAGTACCTATAGCATTGGAAGACCAACATAAAACTGCCTTTTCCACAGAATGGGGAATTTTTTCTTTTAGGGTTATGCCCTTTGGGTTAACTAATGCCCCACCAACTTTTCAAAGATTGATGTGTCATATCTTCAAAGAGTTCCTGAGAGATGTAATGGAAATATATGTGGATGATCTGTGCACTTTTTCATTAAAAAGACAGGATCACTTGCAAGATTTAGAGAATATATTCAGGAAATGCAGAACATATAGAGTATGTTTAAATCCAGAAAAGTGTGTATTCTTTGTAAGACAAGGAAGAATGTTAGGTCACATAGTCTCAAAAAATGGAATTTCAACTGATGAGAAGAAAATAAAGGCCATAGTAGAACTTCCAAGACCAACAAATGTAAAGGAACTTCAAACTTTCATGGGGCATTGCGGGTATTATAGAAAATTTGTACACAAGTTTGCTAACATAGCTAAACCTTTATATGCCATAATTACACAGTTTGAGTGGACCAAGGAGTGTGACCAAGCTTTTAAAACTCTAAAAACTTGTTTGGTAACAACCCCAATTCTGAAAACACCTCAATGGGATAAAATTTTGCATGTCCATGTGGATGCTTCAAATTATGCTTTGGGATGTGTGTTAGAACAACCAATAGAAGGAAGCAAGTTAGACTTTCCAGTGGCTTATGCTAGTAGGCAACTGAATTTAGCAGAGAAAAATTACACAACCATTGAGAGGGAAGGGTTGGGAATGATATTTGCTGTGAAAAAATATAGACATTACCTTTTGGCCAACAAGTTTAAGTTCTTTGTGGACCATCAAGCTTTACTATACTTAGTAAATAAAACTTGTCACACTGGTAGAATAGTCAGATGGTTTCTTTTACTAATGGAGTTTGAGTTTGAGGTGGTGGTCAGACAAGGAAAAACACATTTGAGAGCAGATCACTTGTCTAGAATCCAATCTAAAGAACCCAGTTCACCTTTTGATGATGACCTTCCAGATACATATTTGTTCAAAGTAGAAAGTGTTCCTGAGTGGGCCATGACTTTAATACCTTTGTTAACCATGGGACCTTGCAGAAAAATTGGAAACAACACACACTTAGTATTACAAAGCAGGAACTTTATGCTGCTAGCTGGGCACTTGTATCACCTCAATTATACAGGCATATTGGAATATTGTACTCATGAAGAAGAGCAACAGGAATATCTGAAAAGAGCTCATTGTTGGAACCCTTTTTCTCATGCTTCTAGAATAGTCACCCTAAGTAATCTCAATAGGATGGGGGTACATTGGCCTAAAAAGATTCAAGATGTAACAAAATACATTGCTCACTGCTGGGAGTGTCAATCATTGCAAGATTGAGAATTTATAACTCTATATTGGTTTCAGAAAAATCCAGATTGGAGTAAAAATATTATTGAGGAGTTGAAAAGGAAGGAGAAAGGAAAGCAAGTAATAGCTAGTGCAGATTCAAAAAATCTACAAGTAATCTCTGAAGAATATCAATTGATAGGAGAACAATTATATAAGAGAGGGATGGATGGATATTTAATAATTTGTGTTCCTGAGGATAAATATTTGGAAATGTTGGAAATGGCACATTCTGGAGTGGTAGGAGGACATTTCTCAAGTGACAGAACGGCTAAACTTATATTATATTCTGGCTTTTGGTGGCCAACCCTATTTCTTGATGCAAGAACATATGTAAAAAGATGTGACATTTGTGAGAGGGTGAGTCAACCAAATAAAAGAGACAATATGCCATTAGTTCCATTGATTTCAGCAAGAGCCTTTAGTAAATGGGGGTTAGATTTCATTGGACTTATACATCCTCCAGCAAGACAATCACATGCTGAATACATAATAGTGGCTAGAGATTACCTGACAAAATGGGCTGAGGCCAAAGCCACAAAAAGAAATGATGCTCATACTACTGCCAGATTTCTCTATGAGAATATCATCACCAGATTCGGACTTCCAATTGAATTGGTAAGTGATAGGGGGACCCATTTTTTAAACCAAATCATAGAAAACATAACTGAATATTTCCTGATTAGTCATAGAAAGCCAGCCCCATATCACCCACAAGCCAATGGGTTAGCAAAAAGTACTAATAAAGTACTTTGTACTGTACTGTCAAAATTAGTAAACACAAACAGGAATGACTGGGATCTACAACTTAATCATGTTCTATGGGCTTATAGAGTGGCTTATAAAACGGCAATAGGAAACAACACCATTCAATCTAGTATATGGACAAAATGCAGTTCTACCTATGGAATTCCTTATTCCAACATTAAAAGTGGGTAGTCACTACAATTGGACTGGACATGAATTATCTGAGAGAGTAATAGAATTGGAAACTGGGGGAGCTTCTAGACTCCAAGCAGTTATGAGTATATATGCGGACAAGAGAAGGCAAAAAGCTTATCATGATGTTCACATAAAAGAAAAAGATCTACAACAAGGAGATCTAGTTCTGGCATACACAGTCAAGGAACATCAGAAGAAACTTCAGAAAAAAGGACATGGGCCTTATAGTATACATCAGATAAGTAACAGTGGAGCTATCCAACTAGCTAACATAGATGGAGAGATCATGCCAAATTTTATAAGCGGATGTAGAGTTAAAAGATATGATCTTCCATTAACTGCTTCGGAATGGAGAAGATTACAACAAGCTCAAAACAGGAAGAAAGAAGAGGAAAACATTAGAAAAGAGGCTCAACAAGAAGCAAAGGAAAGAATAAGAAAAACCAAAGATCATAGGGAAGTCTGTTTGTGTGAAACATCTCTAAAAGAAAAAGAACATTTGCTTGTTATAACAATGCATTTTCAGAAGGAAAAAATTAAAGTTTTGATAGACTCAGGTGCACAGGTAAATTTGATCAGTTCAGCATTGTTGAATAAGTTTAACCTAAAGAAGATTAAAAGTAAAACCTTTATCAAAACCTTGGAAGGACAAATAATACAGAGTCTGTCTTCACCTTCTATTGAAGTTAAGTTCAATAAAGAATATATGAAAATAGATTGTGAATAATGGCCAGATCATTTGATGGCTGAGAAATTGATTTTGGGACAACCATGGCTCAAACAAGGTAAAATAATTTTGAATTTTGAAAAAATGAAGCTTAAATTTACAATAAATGACAAAAGGTTTTTAATATTTTTATTGAGTAATGAAGAACAGGAAGTTCAACAGGATGTTCATGACCCAGACATGGAAGGAATTACTTTTTCATTGGAAGACACACAGACAGTACCAATACAAATACTAAACGATCAAGCTTCATTTAATCAAAACCTGCAAAAAATTGAAAGGGCAAAGGAGGGTGGAGACACAGGAGCAAGGTGGCAATTATGGCACAATTTGAAGCATCAAAGCATTAGAACAAGAAGGATATGGAAACAAAGCATACCCAAGGCCTGTTCATCAAAACAAAATCCCAGGACAAAATGGATATGGAGGCCAAAATATTCTAAAAACTGCTTATCAGAAGGAGATGGATTTTTTCCTGAGATAGGGGCAACTAGGGTTAAATATTATTGGGTAAAAAAATCAGAGTTGATTCAATGGAAAAAGACCATCTATATTTGATCTGGATTTAGAATTGTTTCAGAAACAGATCAGAATGTGATAAAAACAAAAATCATAAAATATTGGGAATTAGGACAAAATATTTTACCTTATCCTTTTTCTAAGAAGAGAATTAGGAGGGGAAGAAAAGAAATAGAAGAAATTATTAAAAAAAAAAGAGAAAAAAAAAGAGAGAGAACAAAAGAAAAAAAGAGAAAAGAAATAGAAGAAATTATAATTAAAAAAAACAACAAAAGAAAAAAAGAGAAAAGAAATAGAAGAAATTATTAAAAAAAAAGAAAAAAAACAACAACAAAAGAAAAAAAGGGAAAAGAAATAGAAAGAGAAAAATTACCTATTTTTCCTTTTATAAGTTATATAGCACAAAGCAAGATATAGGTAGAAGGGTAACAGGTTTCTATTTATTATTTTGTATCTTTTATTCTATTTTTTATGATTTTTTAATTTTATTTTCATTTTTTTCTTCTAAACATCTTCTTCCTGGATAAGAACTGTCAGAAGAGGGGAGTACACTAGACATCTTGCTACACATGTAATGATCACTTTAATTGAGTCTTTTTGAAGAAGTCGGAATTTAATTGAAAGGTTATTTGCATTCTTCTTTTATTTCATCTCAAAATAAATATCATTCTTGATTTCTTGTGACTCATGTGGGTGGAGTTTTTTTCTTTTGTGTGATGATATATTTTCTCCAGAATGGTGAATCCAAAGGAGTTGCCAATTCATGATTTCAAAGCAGAATTAGTCACTCTGTCTAGAGGACACTAGTTCTTGGATAGTGAAACTGTAATAGAGAAGGTGGACCTAGAGTCTGATGAGGAGCAAGAGATTCTAGAAGCAGAAAAGGTGGTTAAGGAGCTCAAAGAAACCCTGAGTATCATTGGCCAGCATATATTCACAGTGGGCAACATAGAGCAATTCAGACCATCCAACAGAAACATGATTATATCAGGTATGGTAGTTGAATCTGAGTTTGAAAAAGGCAGTAGTATCATCAAGGAGCACAAGAAAGAAAAAGAACAATTGACAGAACAATTGAGGATTGTAAAGGAGAAAAATGAGGAATTAACATATAGGATAATTTCTTTGGAGGAATTAGAGGTACAACAACAAAATAAAATCCAATATCTTGAAGAGAAGTGTGCAAAACAAACAGAGCAGAGTAGTAAACTAGAGATGGAGCTAAAGAAAATTGAAGGCAAATACAGAACTTTACAAAGTTCATATCAAATCATGGTCAAAGCAAATGAGGAGATCAACAAACTATTAATGGAAGAAGGCCAGTTGAAGGAAGAAAGCAAAATTGTTCAGGTGACACAAGAAGAGAAGGAAGATTTGCACAAAGAAATTATGAGATTGCAAATAGAGTTGAAAGAAGCCAAGGAGCTGGAGAAACAGGCTAGTACACATGATGCTACCTCAATGAGGGGTTACAACAAATTACATATGGACATAGAGAAAGAAAGGAGTGATTGGTAGTCAAGCATAGAAAAGGAAAGAAGTAATTGGATAGCAGAAAGAGAGATATGGGCATCTAAAAATAGAAGTTTGATGATAACCATAGTAGAGCTACAGAAAAAGCTGGAAAAGCCACAAGCTTAGGATGAAGAACAGATAGAGACTACACATACAAAAGATTATGAAGTAGGAAATGATGACAGAACTCAACATGGCACTGAATCAGAAAATAAACGATCAAAAGATGAGTATTTAGAGGAATTTGTCCAGAAACTTTTGACAAACAGAGAATCCAGAATGGATTTCATTCGAAAACTGCATGATGAATATGAGGACCAGATTGTTACATTTTCTTTAAACAAAGGGATAAATCCTGATCAACATCATTGGGCTGCAGATGGACTATGCATACCCTTGTGCATGATTATGGAAAGTATTAAAAACTATCAATTGGCAAGGGTGGGATTATCTCCAAATAAGTATCTAGAATATGAAGAAGATATCAATGTGACCAAAGAGTTATTTGAGAAAGCTAATCCCAAATGGAGGAATAGATGGTTGGATGAAAATAAGGAGTGCAGAAAAATATGGAAGGAAGCACCTATTCAGCAGAAGATTAATCCAGCATACTGCCTAGTAGCAAGGAGAAGAGAGTGGACAGTTTTTTGGGAAAGAAGGAAAGAAGGACAAATTCCATCCAAATGGTTGAACTTTCCAAAGATAGCAAGACCAAAGGCAGGAACATGGCCTACAAAAGAATATATGGTGGATACAGCTGAATCTGTCTTAGCCACATACAAGGATGTTAATGACCTAGCATGTATTTTACTAATCAGAGAAATGAGACTCATTTTGGCATGTATAGAGACTTACACAGATAGAGATGTCAGAATTCTAAATTACATTGGCTTCAATTCTCCTACTGATGCCTTATTATTTGATCTCAGTGAAACACCTGACAGGATATGTCTGATGGCTTATTATAGCAGAATAATAATTTTGGGCAGCCATTATCTCCAAATTTTTTAAGATGCATTTGATTATGGGTTCCTTGAAAGGGAATCAGAGATATTTGGAAACTTGTCTGTAGTCACAAAGTCTCGACTCACTGCATATGAAGCTGCCTACACAAAATACTTGAAAAAGGATGTAATTGATAAACCGGAGGCTGCTGTGCAGTGGAGGAAAGCATTGTTTGATATGGTAAACAACTTGAATGTTACTGAAAGGAGAAGCCATGACCTATTGTCACAAGTTTATCAGAGAAAGAAGAAATAAAGGGAGCATTCAGTGTATATGAGCAGGATTGTCTTTTGTCAGGAGCCAAAAGGTCTAGGAGGGGAAGAATGTTGGAAGAAGTAATTTTTTGAGGTACTTTTGAAGGAAAATAATTGTAAAATGCCAAAAACTTGTAAAAATATTTATACAACTGATGTAAAAATAAGGAAGAGTCTTCCTTATGTAGAGTAGAATCCTATGTAATTTTTCTAGAATTTTTGGAAACTCCTAGATAGCATATTTTTAGAATAAAAGAGGAAAGGACCAAAATTCAAGTGTGAAAAGGGACACTTGAGAATGTATAAAAGAAAATTTCCTCTATTATGAGAGGGTTGGTTATTTGTATTACATGCTATCCAAGTGAAGAGAGAAGTTTCCTGTAGAAAATCGTGTTTCTTCCTTTTGTGTGATTTCTTTGATTTGTTGAGTCTATTCTATGTGTATCCATGGAGATTTGTGAGCTTCTATTGTGTGTTTCTGATGAATGTGTATGAAGAGAGTTGATTACTGATGTATTGAGTGAGAAATTGATGAAGAATGGTGCTGGAGATGAAAATCGTATGATTTCACAGAATCGCGATTGTCTCATCTGAAGGTTGCAGGTATCATTTTTTAGTTTTGACTTTATGATTGTATTCTGCTGAGAAAATAACATGTTTTATACACCAAGATTGTGGAAAATGATGGAGATTTGCTCAAGATAATCCAAACCCTAGAAATTCCTCTTCATTTTCACTATTTCTTAGAAATCCAACCATTTTTCTCTTATTTCTTGGATTCTAGTATCTAGAAGGGGCTGTGGTCTCTTGTATACTTCCAGGATTGACAGAAATAAGATGTATTGTTGATTCTTTATGCTAAATGATTGGAGAGGACAACTCCAAAGATTAACAATAAACAGACACTCAAGTGTAGATCGAAATGAGTCAATTTCTTAGCCTTTAGAGGTCATTCCATTTTGGATGATGAGTTACATAATGCACTTGATGATGCATGAGCATACATAAAAGAGACAAAATCTATGCCTAAATGCTTGGTGGAGAATGAAAACTAGATACACCTTCAACATATCACAGTTGTTCATGCTCTCATAGTGCTTCCTTTATAGCATATTGATATGCAATGGTTGTCTCTAGTATTTGTAATGAGCAGGAGCATGTTTCTTTTGATGAAGCACATAATTAAGGAAAATTGGATGGTTGCTATGCAATCAACATATGAGCTTATTATGAAAAATGGTACTTGGTCTTTATCTAATTTTCCTCCAAGAAAAAATCTCATTGGAACTAAATGGGTGTACATCCTTAAATGTAAGCCTCATGGAATAGTTGAGAGCTATAAGGATAAGCTTGTCGCCAAAGGTATCCTCAAGAGAGATGCTTTGATTTTGAGGAGACCTTTGCTACACATGCCGAATGACCACTATCTATACAATCTTTGGACTTAAAACTTATCATGATTGGAGTGTACATGACTTGGACATTAAAACTACATTTCTAAATGGTGATTTACATGAAAAAGTATATGTATTTCAGATGTGTTTTTTCTTCAAAAAGGGCATGAAAACAAAGTGTGCATGTTGAAAAAGGCATTATATGGTTTGAAGCAAGTACCACATTCTTGTTATGAGAAGATACATGCCTACTTGCTAGCACATGGTTTTGAGAATAGTCCATCTAAGAGCACTTTATATGCTAAGCATGCAAATGACGTACTTCTAACCATTGTCATATATGTTGATGATATAATACTCATTGGTCTTAAAGAGTTGCAAGGAATTGAACTCACAACCTCTTGGTTAGGAATGTGATGGGCTAACCACTTGCCCCAAAAGCCATGGTTGAGGATTACTTCCTAATCCTCCCTCTTAGGGTGTAGTTCAACCATCTCCTATCTCTCAAGGGTGTGGTTCAATCCTTTCCTACTTATCACTTTATTACATTCTTCCCCCCTTGGTCAATCATTGTCCTCAATGATCTGCTCTTGTATCCCTCTAGCCTCGTTGATGCCCTTGAATGATGTTCCTCAACCTCACATAGTTTCTTGAACCTTGTTCGCAACCTTGGTCTCTTGAACCCTCAATCAAGTGCTTCCCTCTCGGGATGTACCCTCATAGGATGTACCCTGGCACTATGTACCGTGGCACCGTGTACCCTGGTACCGTGTACCCTGGTACCGTGTACCCTGGTACCGTGTACCTTGGTACCGTGTACCCTGGCACCATGTACCCTGCGATGCGCTATGTCGCGCCATGCCACCTTGCGCAAGCCTACTTCCTAGGCTCTGATACCAATGCAACAGGACTACGATTACAACCACCATGTGCTTGAGAGATTACTCTCCTCCCAACCTTATGCATGTATATATAATTGCTTGAATCAACGAGGACCACAAATGTAACTAGAGTCCACGAGTGCATGTGCGATCTCCACCACTCCTTTCATACCTTCCACTAGAGTCCACTAGTGGTTGGTGTACTCGCCTCTCGAGTTAAGTCCACTGGACTCAAGTTAACTCACGTTAACTTGAGTTAGAAATGAGACTTAACCACTAGGCTAAGTGGATTACTTGAATATGAGAGCACATGAACTTATGCTTGAGTCTATTCTCGAGACCTTTGGCCATACACAGGAGTGACCAAATGGTATCCGATTTCAGATCTGTCTGAACTGGTCGGACCCTTAGATCATAGACTTACTTTATTAATGCAAGGAGTTGAACTCACAACCTCTTGGTTAGGAATGTGATGGGCTAACCACTTGCCCCAAAAGCCATGGTCGAGGATTACTTCCTAATCCTCCCTCTTAGGGTGTAGTTCAACCATCTCCTATCTCTCAAGGGTGTGGTTCAATCCTTTCCTACTTATCACTTTATTACAGAAGTATATTGCTGAATTTAAGTAGATTGGCATGCCTCCTTTGATAGGTCAAATATTTAGCATCTGCATCATTATTTGGGCATTAGATTTATTCCCATTTATGGGGGTAAATAAGTTTGTGTGAAACCAAATACATTGAAACAACATTGTAACATTTGGCTTCAAAGATTGCAAACATATTGCCACTCCCATGGAAAGAGGTTTATGGTTAATTCCTTATAGGGCATGAGATACACTTGATGTTGTTCTCTATCACCAAGCTCTTCGATGCTTGATTTACTTATGCATAAGTCGAGCAAAAATTATGTTTGCTATTTCATAGATGAATACACTTATGCATTGCCTGAGTATCAAGAATTGGCAAGAAATCTCTTTCACAAGTGCCCGACTACTTTTAATTCACACTAGACTAGTTTCTATGGCACTCACATGTCCACAAAGTGATTTCGGATTCATGTTTGGTAGCTTATCCATATCTTGGTTGAACAGAAAGGCACCTATTGTGGCTACTTCTAGTTCTGACATTGAATATCAAGAAAATTTTGTAGTGACTATTGTGTGTGTGTGGATCAAATGTCTTTTGGCTGATTTGGATGTTGGTAAGTCTCCTATGATGGGGGATGATTCTAACACCCCAATGAAAAAATGGAAGATGGCTACCCTTCACTAGGTCCACAAGCAGTGATATATGATCACTATTCTGAAAATTTCTCTGCACCAGTACAGAGAATTAGAATGAACTTTTGCAAACTTGTAGTAGACTATAAGAGCTACTCAACACCCTTTAAATCATCCCAAATAGATATTCAAACTAGGAGAATCACCCTCTGCAAAACAATCTACTTGTTTGCAACACTCTCTGCCTATGTGTAGAGATATACCTTCACAAAGTTGGCAATTTCTCACAACTCACTCAGCCAAATAACTTGAAACTTTGGCAAAGTTCAGGGCACAATATGAGAGACCAAATGAAGCTTAAAATCAATGAAAATGACTATAATTATAGAGCAAACAATGCTCTACAATCTAGTACAATCAGATTTGGAAAAGCCTAACTACAGCTCTAGATAGAGTGGAGCAAAATCATGAAAAAATGAGGTAAGCAAGCAAGGAGGCTGCTTGTTGGAGTTTATGACATCACTAAACTAAGTGGGAAACTCGTGGAATGCATACAACACAAGAAACAAATGTGGGATAATGCTTATATAGAGTTCTACTTTTCTTACAATCTAGCTAACCACCCACCAATCAGTGTAGGTGCACTTTTTGGTGGCTGATTTGATGAGATTTGAATTTGATTGAGTTTGGTGGAGCTTCTAACTTTATTCCACAACTTTGGGTCCTCCTTTTTTATTGGTCCACTTTCAAAATTCATGGTTGAGCCTTTTTTTATGATATAGACTTGATTTTCAACACTCCCCCTCAAGTCTCAATGCCTAGGTCCTTCATTCCAATGCATGCCTTGAAGTGTTGTAACTTTACTCCATCCAATGCTTTGGTAAACATATCTGCATATTAATCATTTGTATTGACATGCTCCACCTTGACATCCTTTGACATGATCTTCTCTCGAATAAAGTGGTAATGCACTTCTATATGCTTCGACCTTGCATGGAACACCAGATTTTGAGCCAAGCATATGCTACTTATGTTGTCACAAAAATAGGTAATTTCTTAACTTGCAAATCAAGATCAACAAACAACTTCTTGAGCCACATAAGCTCACATGAGACTTGTGCTAAGCCTCTATACCCAGCTTTGGTCGATGAAAGAGCCACGGTTGGTTTTTTCTTTGACATCCATGAGATGATCTTCTTCCCTAGCATGATAACATATCCACTAGTGCTCCTCCTGTCATCTTTGGAACCTGCCCAATCAGCATCACAATAAGCTTGTACATTTAATCCATCATCAAATGGATAATATAGAACTTCATTCACTGATCCTTTGAGGTACCTAAGTACCCTTTTGGCTGCAACAAGATGAGGCACTCTTGGTGCTTGCAAAAATTGAGATAACACTCCAACTACATGTGCAATATCAGGTCTTGTCATAGTAGCATACAAGAGAGAACCAATTATTGACCTATACATGGTCACATCCTTCACTTCTTCACCTTCATGAGCACTTAGTTTAACATTTACTTCCAATGGATTTGAAATGGGCTTGCAATCACACAAGCCAAACTTCAAAAGATCAAGAATGTATTTCCTTTGCATCAAGTATATACCTTCCTCTTTATATAGTACTTCAATCCCAAGGAAGTACCTTAAAATCCCTAAATTTGAGATTTTAAACTCACATCCAAGCTTCCTCTTTATGTCCTTGATGTTTTCTTCATCATCCCCTGTAATGATCAAATCATCAACATATATACAAATGAAAAAGAAATTTCTACCTTCCTTCTTCACAAAAAGTGATGGGTCTGCATGAATCTGATTGTATCCACATTTTACCAAGTAGTCCACAAGTCTTTGGTTCCAAGCTCTTGGGGCTTGCTTGAGTCCATAAAGAGCCTTCTTTAGCCTGCATACATGATTTGGAAACCTCTCATCTTCAAAGCCTTGGGGCTGGTCCATGAAGACTACCTCTTCAAGCTCTCCATTTAGGAAAGCATTCTTCACATCCAACTGATACATCTTCCAACATTTTGAGGCTGAAATTGCAATCAAACTTCTAATGGTGGACATCTTAGCCACTAGACTAAATGTTTCCTCAAAGTCTATGCCATAGATTTGAGCAAAAGCTTTGGCAACCATCATTGTTTTATACCTAGAGATGCTCCCATTTGCATGCCTCTTTACCTTGTAGTTTAGATGCTTTGAATCCTAGAGTTTCTAATTTTTCCATATCTTCATCACTTGTAGATTCCATGTCTACCCATTGATGGTCTTCGTCATTTGCCTTTTCCTTTCCTTTGCTACTTCCTTCACTTGAATGAGCTTCATTCCTTGTCCTTCCATGCCAAGATCATGTAGTACTCTCCTCTGATGGTGTGCTTGAAGTGGTTGGACCACTTATCTCCGTGCTTTGTTGTTGCTCTTTGAACTTCTTCTCGGCTTCATATGCATCGTCAACTTGTAACACATCTTTGCTACCATGTCAAGGCAGCAACTCATCAAATATTACATCCCTAGATACCTGAAGCTCTTTGGTGCAAGGGTTATAGCATCTAAAACCCTTTTGCTATGAAGAATATCCAAGAAATATACACCTATTTGCCTTCGGGTCTAACTTGTGTCTCAACTCTTGAGGTATGTGAACATAACACACACAACCAAATACTTTGAGATGTGAAAGGTTGGGTTTCTTACCACACCAAGCTTCGTAAGGTGTAACTCCATGTACTCCTGAGGTTGGACACCTATTCATAATGTACATGGCTGTATTTGTTGCATCAGCCCAATAAGATTTAGGAACATTCATTTCATTTAACAAAGATCTAGCCACTTCTGCTATGTATCTATTCTTCCTTTCTGCCACCCCATTTTGTTGAGGTGTATACCTGCAAGTGAATTTTCTTTTGATGCCATGGTCATGTAGAAAATCTGAAAATTCATTTGAAAAATATTCTCCCTCTCCATCTGATCTGAGAGTCTTTATATACTTCCCTGTTTCCTTCTCCACTAGGTTTTTGAACCTCTTGAAGTGGTAAAACACCTCTAATTTTTACTTCATGCAATACATCCAAACAAACCTTGAATGATCATCTATAAATGTGAAAAAATATCTATTACCTCCAATGGATGGCTCCCTTGTAGGTCCCCATACATCTGTGTGTATGAGATTCAACACTTCATTGCTCACATGTGCTCCCTTCTTGAATGGCAATCTGCTTTGTTTTCCTAATTGACAAGCATGGCACAAATGTTGCATATTCTGAGATGTAAGATTAGGTAGACCACTCACCAAGACCTTCCTTTGCATGTCCTTCATCCTTTGTAAGTTTATGTGCCCAATTCTTTTATGCCATAAGTCGATTTCTGCAATCTGATTATTTCCAATGGACAAGTAGACAGTGTGAGGGGCTGATGGCTTTACCTCCATGGTGAAGATTCTTCCTTGCTTCTTTCCTTTTTCTATGAGCTTGTAGTCCTGCATGGGTTCTTCAACAAAACATCCTTGCTCATTGAACCTCACCTCATAACCTCTTTCAACCATTTGACCTATAGAAACCAAGTTCTTTGAGATGGTTGGCACATGCAACACATCCTTCAACACCTTGGAGATTTGAGATCCATTCAATGCAACATCTCCCACGTGTAATCTTGTGCTCAGTGTCATCCCCTGTCTCTACATCTCCTTGAGTGATGGGTGAATGTAAATTAAAGAAAACATCTTTATTGCAACTCATATGGTTGCTACAACCACTATCAATGTACCATGTAAAATCTGAATTGACTCTTTCACTTGAACCATACATCATAAGCAAGTAATTCTCATTTTCTAAATTTGTTGAAGTACTAGCATAATTACCTTGGTTCCTTTTGTATCCTTGATTGCCTCCTCCTTTGGACCAAGAATCTCTTGCATGATGGCCTGGTTTTCCACAATTGTAGCATTCGCCATTGGATGCTTCTCTTCCATGTGATCTTCCTCCTCTTCCTCTAATCCTTCCTCTTCCTCTTGATCCATAGCTTTGGTTGGAGCCTTCTTGGTTGCTTGAGCTTGAGCTTGACCTTCCTCTCCCTTTGCCTTGGGAGTTTTGTCCACCTCTTTTGCCTTTGCCTCTACCTGCATAGAAAACTTGGGCTTGGTTGCCCTTTGATTGTGAACCTCCTTGGTTCATCTCCTTGGTCACCATCAATGTGACTAACTGATCAAATTCTGGTAGGGAATCCCTCATATAAACTGATGTGGTGAATGCTTTCCACCTTTCATCCTCTCTCAAGCCATTGAGAGTGTGCGCAACAAGATCATCGTCTTCAATTGGGCTCCCAATTGAGCCTAAAGCATCTGCAAGCTCCTTAATCTTCAAAATGTACTCATTTATGTTAGTACTTGGTGATTTCCTAAGATTATTCAGCTCATTCTTGAGCTGAATTTTCCTTGCCTTGGTTGATGAAGAGTACAACCTCTCCAAGGTCTCCCAAAACCTCTTGGATGTGTCCAAGTCTTGTATATTCCCTATCATGCTATTGCTTATGTGTTGAAATAGAATGAATATGACTCTCCTATCCCTTTCTATCCAGTCATTAAGTGCCTTTTCCTGCCCTTGAAGTGGTGGATCATGTACGTGAGGCATTAGCTCCGTGCCGCTCACTAATTGCCACAATCCTTTGCCCATAAGGTAGTTGCTAACTCTAAATTTCCATGGTTGATAATTGCCTTTCTCTAACTCCTCTATTTGTGCATTATACTCAGCCATACTGAGATCTAAGATGCTCCTCTAACTTCTTCTCAAGTGTTTGTATGCTTTAGAAGGTGTGGATATTACCTTTTGATAGCTTCTCCCTTGCTAACCTTCGACTAGTTGAGATCTTGATCGACGTAGCCCCCTTTTGATGTCTTCTTGCTTTGATGAGTCCTCCTTGTGCTTCCATGAGCTGTCTTGATCCCTTCAAGTCTTCAATATGATGCCACTGATGTCTCCAAGCCTCCAAAATGGCTCTGATACCACTGATGGGGGATGATTATAACACCCCAATGCAAAAATGGAAGATGCCTACCCTCCACTAGGTCCACAAGCAGTGATATATGCTCACTATTCTGATTTTTTCTCTACACCAGTATAGAGACGTAAAATGAGATTTTTCAAACTTGTAGTAGACTATAAGAGCTACCCAAAAAGCGTTAAATCATCCCAAAGTTGGGAGAACCACCCTTTGCAAAACAGGCTACCTGTTTGCAACACTGCCTATGTGCAGAGATATACCTTCACAAAATTTTCAATTTCTCACAACTCACTCAACCAAATAACTTGAAACTTTGGCAAAGTTCAGGGCACAATATGAGAGACCAAATGAAGCTTAAAATCAATGAAAATGAGTACAATGATAGAGCAAAGAATGCTCTGCAATCAGGTACAATCAGATTTGAAAAAGCCTAACTACACCTCTAGATAAAGCGGAGTTTATGACATCACTAAACTAAGTGAGAAACTCGTGGAATGCATAAAACGCAAGAAAAAAAGGTGGGATGATGCTTATATAGAGTTCTACTTTTCCTAAAATCTAGGTAACCACCCGCCAATCAGTGTAGGTGCACTTTTTGGTGGCTCATTTAATGAGATTTGAATTTGATTGAGTTTGGTAGAGCTTCTAACTTTATTCCATGACTTTGGGTCCTCCTTTTTGATTGGTTCACTTGCAAAATTTGTGGTTGAGCCTTTTTGCATGATTGAGACTTGATTTTCAACATCCTACGATAGCCATCTTTATTGACAATCAGAGTGCAATAGAAGTTGTGAGGAACCCTGTGTTCCATGCATACAAAAAGCACATTGAGGTCCACTATCATTATGTTAGGGAGAGGTTCTATCCTAGAGATATCAATTTGGCTTATGTAAACACACAAGATAATATTGCAAACCATTTCATAAAGGCACTACCCAAGGAGATGGTAGAAGATTTTGACAAATACTTGGGCTTTTTCAATTTGTGGATTGATTTCTTTCCACATAGGTTGGAATTTCTTTATACATGAGTGCTAGCTCCTTGTTCATTGGATCAATCCTAGCAAGAATTTTTCAATATATTTTGGTAATGATGTGTGTGAATACACTTACAACCCTCACGGCACATTGATTTCCTCTTTAGAAGAATTTTTCCCTTGGCTTTTATATATGCATGTAGCCTTAAGGGGTGAGCTATATTTGTACATTTTGATTGCAATCCATTGTTTGTTGTGGTGTTATTCAAACTTCTTCTTCTTCTTCTTCTTTGTGATGTGCATGTGCCTCCAAGACCTCAATCTCCAATGGTTACGCACTTATCATGTGATCCATGCAAAAGATAGCTTGAAAGTCTCCTCTAGATCAACTCTTAGTGTACTCCCATATAGTAGATATTGAGGAGAAAAAGAGAAGAGGTGAGATGCAAGATGAGACTAAACTAGATAGAGGAGTGACTAGGGAGCAAGCCAAAGATGAAGGGAAGAAATCTAGATGGAACTAAGTTGCAATTCGATGAAGCTAGAAGCATGAAATAAAAGGAAACATTTCAAGATACTAGAGAAGGAAAGAAATCTACTAAAGAAAACCAAGTTCAAAAAAATCAATTAAAAGATCAAGTTGGAGATAACATAGATACTAGAGAGAAAAATGAGTGAAAACAAGAAGGATAAAACTAAAAAAAGAAGATTAAGAAATCAATGAAATAGGTATTAATATCCAAATTGGAATAGAAAATTCACGTCAAGAACATTTTATTATGACATTCTACTCAAGGTTCAAGTAACAATGTCTTCCAAATAGGTATCAATTGCGAATCTTGAGTTCAAAGACAATTTTATATAGATTGTTAGAAGGAAGAGGTTCCCATGACAGATCAACATACGCATGAATTCAATCCAAGTCTAGCCTACAATCACTAGAAGTCATGATGGTCAGTAGTATATCCAGATCATCCATGAAATAGAAGACGATTGAGAAAGAGTTGTATTTGCTCCTATGATCATGTGTGTGATGATTGTTCACCAGTCATTAACTATGGGATGCATTTTGATCAAAATTTCTATTCAACTTCACAGTTCAATGGAATAATATCGGTAGATGGTTCAATGTCTCACCTCAATTTGAATCTGTACAAACATAAGAATGTTTTTTCAATTTCTTTATTAACATAAAAGTGCAATTTTAGAAAGAAACAATTACCAAATGAACTCATAAAAACACAAAAAATAGAAATAAAAACTTAGGACTAATTTCTCATGATGAAAAGATTGAACATATTATCAAAATATTGAGCAATTCTACTCTATCTAGAGAAATAAATATTTCCTTGAAAGAGAGTGAAGGATTAACTTTGTTTTTCTCAACTCAATATAAGAATACAAGCTTATGGATAAGTATTGCAATGAACATTTAGTTGAGGTTAACACAAAATTGTTGGAGTTGGACGTATGCGAAAGCACACGAATAGCACAAGGAAGAAGAAGAAGCTTGGAGCACAACACACAATATTGAATGTATTACTAGAGAATGTACAAAGATAAGTAGCCCATTAGGGCAATAGGCGTATATACAAGCCGGGGGAAAAAAACCTCCTAAAGAGGGAAAAAGTGTCCGGTGGTCCTAGTGTGTTCACACACGTCACTACCTAAATATATCAACAAATCCCCCCCTGGGAGTGATGCGGTGAACAAGGAGTTGGCACTCATGTATAAGGAAGTGCCAAGCTATCTGGAAATCACTCCACAAAATGAAGTAAGCCCAAAGATTTGCGGAGAGCTTCAAACTTCTCCCTAGGCAGAGCCTTCGTGAAAAGGTCTGCAATGTTCTCCTGCATGGGCACATATGCTAAGCTAATCTCCCCAGCAAAGAACCTCTCCCAGACATAGTGATAATGCACCTCAACATGCTTAGAGCGAGCATGGAACAGAGGGTTCCTCGCAACTGCCAATGCGTTCTGATTGTCAGTGAAGATGGTGGTGGCAGAAGTCTGACCAACACCCAAATCAGCCATAAGGCGTCTGAGCCACACACACTCAACAATCGGTGTGAAAGCTGCCCTATACTTAGCCTCACAACTAGAAGCGGCCATAGTAGGCTGCTTCTTGCTCAACCAAGATATACATAAGCTACCAAGCATGAAGCAAGAGCCACTAGTGGACACACCAATGTCATAGCAACCAGCCCCATCAGAGTAGTGAAAAGCATGCAAATCTGGTAGTAGTGATCCCCCTTGGGATAAAACAACCCAAGCAGCTGAGTACCACTCAAATAGCGAAGATGCGCTTAACTGCCTGCCAATGCTTGACTCCTAGGCAATGCATAAACCTGCTCATCTGTGAGACAGCAAACTGAATATCTAGCCGAGTAATGCATAAGTAAATCAAGCATCCAATAGCCTGCTGATAGAGAACAACATCAAATGCATCTCCAACATCATGAAGACTCAATCGTAAACCTGTCTCCATAGGAGTGGCCATAGGCTTACAGTCTTCAAGGACAAAATGCTGCAATAATGTGTCAATATATTTCGTTTGACACAATGCCATTCCACCATCAACTTGCATCAACTAAATGCCCAAATAGTGGTGCAAATGCCCCAAATCAGACATCTCAGATGAGGCATGCAAATCAGCCTTAAAATCAGCAATATGCTTCTCAATAGGACTAGTGAGCAGCATGTTGTCAACATAGACAACAATGATCAGAAGCACATCATTAGCATGCTTAACATATAAGGTGCTTTCAGTTGGACTGTTCTCAAAACCATGTGCAATCAGATAGGCATGTATCTTTTCATACTAAGCATGTGGTGCTTGCTTTAAACCATATAATGCCTTCTTTAACCTGCACACTTGGTTTTCATGCCCTTTCTGCACAAAGCCACGGGGCTAAAAAACATACACTTCTTCTTGCAAATCACCATTCAGAAATGTTGTTTTAATGTCCAACTGATGTACATTCCAACCATGATGAGCTACAAGTGCACAAATCCTCCGAACAGTAGTGATACGACATGTAGGTGCAAAGGTCTCATCAAAATCAATGCCTCTTTCCTGTGCATAACCCTTTGCAATAAGCCAAGCCTTATACCTGTCAACTGTACCATCCGGTTTACGCTTCAGCTTAAATACCCACTTAGTGCCAATAGCCTTCTTGCCAAGAGGCAATTCACATAAAGACCAAGTACCATTCTTCATTATAGCATCATATTCAGATTGCATAGCAGCCATCCAATTTTCTGAATTTTGTGCTTCATCAAACAAAACAGACTCATTCTCATCACAGACACTAGATGCAGCCATAGCATAGCAATCTCATGCAAAAGAGGCACTATGAGAGCCTGAACAAGTACGATATGAGAGAGGTGCATCTAATTTGCTGTCACGCAAGGTCTGTACCAGCCATTTTGGTTCTTGCCTACTCAATATCAACTCTCTCATCAATAAGTGCATCATGTACATCTGCATCAGAAATGGAATTATCTACATCATCATATGAAACCTGGAAAGGCTGAGAAGTTGCCTCATTAGGACGAGAACTAAACTGTCCACATGTAAAAAGAGGCAGCAAAGTATCATACATGTCTTTGTAGCTAACAAATGTCTCCTTCGTACATGAAAGCAATGGCTGAATAGCATCTTCCACAAAAACAACATCACGACTAACCAGAATGTGTTTAGTCTGTGGATGATACAGACGATAGCCTTTACTTTCAGAACTGTACCCAACAAAAATACATTTTACTGCTTTATCATCCAATTTTCTACGATGTTGTTCATGCACTAATGCATATGCCAAACAACCAAAAACACGTAGATGAGCAACAAATGGCTTGCGGTCATGCCAAGCCTCATATGGAGTGATAGACTGCAGTGCTTTAGTGGGAAACCTGTTCAGTACATATGCTGCACACATGACAACCTCAAGCCAAAAACTATGAGGTAACGCCTGACTCTTGACCATACACCTCGCCATCTACATGAGTGTCCTAGTCTTTTGTTCAACAACTCCATTCTGAACGTGTTTATCCCACGTTCAACCAGAAATGCATTAAAATCAGAAGACATATATTCCCCCCCTCGATCAAAACGGAGGGTGCCCATTTTGCATGCTGACATATTTTCAACCAAAAGCAAAAATTGTTTGAAGCACATGAACACTTCGGACTTTGCCTTCAATGGATATAACCATGCATGCCTGGAAAAATCATCGATGAAAGTCACGAAGTACAGATAATTTCCAAAAGAAGGTGTTTGCATAGGACCACAGACATCACTATGTACAAGTTGCAATTTTTGAGTAGCCCAAACTAAACCATCTTTTGGAAAGGACGAATGCTGCATTTTGCCTAAAATACAGCCTTCACAAACATGTTTTCCATGTGCCTCAAGTTTGGGCAAAGAGGACACCATTTCAGATTTCTGTAGGCGTAGAAAACTAGCAAAATTAAGATGACCAAAGCGTGCATGCCAAAGCTTTGCATCTGACATAGCCTGAGAATCATTTACTGCACATGCCAAATCATTTACAGATCTATAGTCTATTAGTTTATATAGCCCACGACATAAAATGCCAGAAGCAATAATCACATTGCCATTTGACAGATCATGTACTGTACACCTGTCATCAACAAATTTCACAACCAAGCCAATCTTGGCTAATGCAGAAACTCATAACAGGTTCTTCTTGATCCCTCGCACAAATAAAGCATATGACAAAGTGAAAGAACTACCATCAACAGTAGTCAAAATGATCTTACCAACCCCCATAACAGGATAAGAGGAGTTGTTGGCGCATGTAACAGTATTCCCTGTAGGGGCAGGCTCGAGTGAAGAGAAGAAATTGTGCTCCGAGGTAACATGTTTGGTCGCCCCACTGTCAAAATACCAAACATTTGAGTCTACTACAGACATGCACTGTTCATGAGAAGAAAAGAGATGGACAAATGGTGCAAAGAAGGGGAAAATGTATTAGAGATAGTGCATAGAGAGAAACTAAACTGTGACAAAGTATCATCAAAGAGGTGTTGCATGCTGACAGTAGAAGTGACTAAGCCTTCAATCTTATAGCAAGCTTGAGTGCAAGGAGTGCACAAACGCAAGCTGCTAGACAAGGTGAAGGACTAGTGCAAAGGTTGACCGCACAATTAATTGTGATATTTTGTGTACTTATTTGAGTAATTCTTTGGATTAAATGTTTAGGCACAAAGAATAATTTTTTGTATTCTAGAGAAAGCTATTGTAATCTTTTATATTAATCAAGGCATAGAGGCTTCCTATGCAATTTGTATTTCTTCTTCGTCTCCATTTTTCTCCGACAAACACTCAAGCTCCTTTCAACTAAAGTTCCCCCAACAAAATTTGGCATGCCTGGTGGGACAAGGAAGCTTGAGCATTGAAGGATCACAATTACAAAGTGAAGAAGAAGTTTGTTGATATATTTAGGTAGTGATGTGTGTGAACACTCTAGGACCGCCGGGGCACTTTTTTCCCTCTTTAGGAGGTTTTTTTCCCCCGGCTTGTATATACGCCTATTGCCCTAATGGGCTACTTATCTTTGTACATTCTCTAGTAATACATTCAGTCTTGTGTGTTGTGCTCCAAGCTTCTTCCTCTTCCTTGTGATGTTCGCGTGCTTCCGCAGACGTCTAACTCCAACAATTGGTATCAGAGCAGGTCGTTGATTCTTCTAGGGTGCCGTCGACACTCCTCCGTTTGCAGTCTCAGATTCGCACAAAATTTGGTGAGCATACTCAGGGTATTTTGGAGATCAAAACAGCTTCGTTCTGTGGTGCCGAAATCGCGATCTGAGCTCGTTTCGACCTCCGAACGCACTATCACAGTGCTTGTGCAGGCTATTTTGTCCTTTTGTGCCAAAGGTATATACCAGTTTCTGTTCGCCAGTTTAAGCGTCTCGAAGTCTGCTACAGGTCTAGCAGAACTCGTCTGGGCAGTTCTGTTCAACTTTTTGAGATACAGTCAATTTTCTGCATCAAGGTATTTTAGTCACCGGCCATGGCTGAAAGCAGTGATGTATTCCGTATGTTGGCTGTTGAGGATAAGTTGGATGGTACCAACTACCCATTATGGGCTTATATGATGCGACATGTACTGGTTGCAAAAGGATTGTGGAACATTGTGCAGGGTGTTGAAAGACGTCGTGTTACACCTGTAACGACAAGTACTGCAAATACAGGTGTTGGAGCTGATGAAGATGGTGTCGAAGATGATATTCCGCAGATTCTTGTTCGTGCTGTTGTTTCTGTTGCACCTACTGCAGAGCAGATTCGTTGGGATGGCAGAGATGCCCAGGCACATGCATTGATAGCTTTGTCTTTCAAACGTGCCATTATTCCTCACATTCGCTCTTGCAGAACAGCAAAGGATGCTTGGGATACACTTACCACTTTGTACCAGGCTAGGAATGAGGCTCGTGTTGCTTACCTCCGAAAACAGTTGGAGAGTGAGCACATGAATGAAGGTGATTCGATGGACAGTTTTCTTACAAAGATCAAAGACCTGAAGGAACAATTGATTTCTGCTGATGAGGTTATACCAGATAGCTCACTTGTGCAGACCGTTCTGAATGGCCTTCTTGATTCATATCAGAGTTTTGCCTCTACTCTTCGATTGATGATGAAAGGCAATCCGAATGCCTTGTCATTTGAGGAATTAGTCTCTGTTCTGTTGCAAGAAGATCAGTCCAGGCAGAATAGGTCCATTATGCGTGTTGCAGATCAAGCTTTCCTGGCTAGTCAGAAGGGCAAAGGAAAATGGAGCTCTTCTACTAGTAAGCAGAAATCTGCAAATGCTGCACAATTGAAGAACCAGGATAAAGATGAGAAGAAATCAGAAAAGCAAAAATTGTTCTGCAAGGACTGTAAAGGAAATGATCATATTATAAAGAACTGTCCAAAACTGGCTGCTAAAGAGGCAAAGAAGAAAGAGGCTGGAATGGTTGTTGCAGAGGCCTCTACACCAAAAACAGAGTCTGCAAATCTTGTGCAGGAAGAAGAATGGGCGTTTACTACTGTTTGCAGTTTTGACCCATCTTCTCATGATCAGTGCATGTCTGCAGTAGACTCAGATGTTTGGTACTTTGACAGTGGGGCAACCAAACATATTACCTCGCAGCGCAGTTTCTTCTCTTCACTCGAGCCTGCCCCTACAGGGAATACTGTCACATGCGCCAATAACTCCTCTTATCCTGTTATGAAAGTTGGTAAGATCATTCTGACTACTGTTGATGGTAGTTCTTTCACTTTGTCAGATGCTTTATTTGTGCCAGGGATCAAAAAGAACCTGTTATCAGTTTTTGCATTAGCCAAGATTGGCTTGGTTGTGAAATTCGTTGATGACAGGTGTACAGTCCATGATCTCTCAAATGGCGATGTGATTATTGCTTCTGGCATTTTATGTCGTGGGCTGTATAAGCTCATAGACTATGAAAAATCTGTGAATGATTCGGCATGTGCAGTTCATGATTCTCAGGCTATGTCAGATGCAAAGCTTTGGCATGCACGCTTTGGTCATCTGAATTTTGCTAGTTTGTTACGCCTGCAGAAATCTGAAATGGTGTCCTCTTTGCCCAAACTTGAGGCACCTAGAAAACATGTTTGTGAAGGCTGTATTTTGGGCAAAATGCAGCGTTCTTCCTTTCCAAAAGATGGTTCAGTTCGGGCTATGCAGAAATTGCACCTTGTACATAGTGATGTCTGTGGTCCTATGCAGACACCCTCTTTTGGAAATTACCTTTACTTCGTGACTTTCATTGATGATTTTTCCAGGCATGCATGGGTATATCCACTCAAAGCAAAGTCCGAAGTGTTCATGTGCTTCAAACAGTTTTTGGTTTTGGCTGAAAATCTGTCAGCATGTAAAATGGGCACCCTCCGTTCTGATCGAGGGGGGGAATATATGTCTTCAGATTTTAATGCATTTCTGGCTGAACGTGGGATAAAACACCAGTGTACAGTGCCGTATACACCTCAACAGAATGGAGTTGCTGAACGAAAGAACAGGTCACTCATGGAGATGGCGAGGTGCATGGTCAAAAGTCAGGCTTTACCACATAGTTTCTGGCTTGAGGCTGTCATGTGTGCAGCATATGTACTGAACAGGTGTCCCACGAAAGCGTTGCAGTCTATCACTCCATATGAGGCTTGGCATGACCGCAAGCCATCTATTGCTCATCTGCGTGTTTTTGGTTGTTTGGCATATGCATTAGTGCCTGAACAACATCGCAGAAAATTGGATGATAAGGCAGTAAAATGTATTTTTGTTGGGTACAGTTCTGAAAGTAAAGGCTATCGTCTGTATCATCCACAGACTAAACGCATTCTGGTTAGCCGTGATGTTGTCTTTGTGGAAGATGCTATTCAGCCATTGCTTTCATGTACTAAGGAGACATCTGTTAGCTCCAAAGACATGTATGATACTTTGATGCCTCTTTTTACAGGTGGACAGGCTAGCGCTGGTCCTAATGAGGCAACTTCTCAGCCTTTGCAGGTTTCATATGATGATGCAGATCATGCCATTTCTGATGCAGATTTACATGATGCACTTGTTGATGAGAGAGCTGATATTGAACAGGCAAAAACTATGCCAAAATGGCTGGTGCAGACTTTGCGTGACAGCAAATTAGATGCACCTTTGTCATATCGTACTCGTTCAGGCTCTCATAGTACCTCCTTTGCATCAGATTGCTATGCTATGGCTGCATCTAGTCTCTGTGATGAGAATGAGCCTGTTTCTTTTGATGAAGCACAAAATTCAGAAAATTGGATGGCTGCTATGCAATCTGAATATGATGCTATAATGAAGAATGGTACATGGTCTTTATGTGACTTGCCTCTTGGCAAGAAGGCCATTGGCACTAAGTAGGTATACAAGCTGAAGCGTAAACCTGATGGTACATTTGACAGGTATAAGGCTAGGCTTGTTGCAAAGGGTTATGCGCAGGAAAGAGGCATTGATTTTGATGAGACCTTTGCACCTACATGCCGTATGACTACTGTTCGGAGCATTTGTGCACTTGCAGCCCATCATGGTTGGAATGTACATCAGTTGGACATTAAAATAGCATTTCTCAATGGTGACTTGCATGAAGAAGTGTATGTTTTTCAGCCCCGTGGCTTTGTGCAGAAAGGGCATGAAAACTAGGTGTGCAGGTTAAAGAAGGCGTTATATGGTTTAAAGCAAGCACCACGTGCTTGGTATGAAAAAATACATGCCTATCTGATTGCACATGGTTTTGAGAACAGTCCAACTGAAAGCACCTTATATGTTAAGCGTGCTAATGATGTGCTTTTGATCATTGTTGTCTATGTAGACGACATGCTGCTCACTGGTCCTCTTGAGAAGCATATTGCTGATTTCAAGGCTGATTTGCATGCCTCATTTGAGATGTCTGATTTGGGGCATTTGCATCACTATTTGGGCATTCAGTTTATGCAAGTTGATGGTGGAATGGCTTTGTGTCAAACGAAATATATTGACACATTATTGCAGCGTTTTGGCCTTGAAGACTGTAAGCCTATTGCCACTCCTATGGAGACAGGTTTATGATTGAGTCTTCATGATGCTCGAGATGCATTTGATGCTGTTCTCTATCAGCAAGCTGTTGGATGCTTGATTTACTTATGCATTACTCGGCCAGATATTCAGTTTGCTGTCTCACAGATGAGCAGGTTTATGCATTGCCCAGGAGTCACGCATTGGAAAGCGGTTAAGTGCATCTTTCGCTACTTGAGTGGTACTCGGCTACTTGGGTTGTTTTATCCCAAGGGGGGATCACTATCGCCAGATTTGCATGCTTTTTCTGACTCAGATTGGGCTGGTTGCTATGACACTCGTGTGTACACCAGTGGTTTTTGCTTCATGCTTGGTAGCTCATGTATATCTTGGTTGAGCAAGAAGCAGCCTACTGTGGCCACTTCCAGTTGTGAGGCTGAGTATAGGGCAGCTTTCACAGCGACTGTTGAGTGTGTGTGGCTCAGACGCCTTATGGCTGATTTGGGTGTTGGCCAGTCTTCTGCCACCACCATCTTCACTGACAGTCAGAGCGCATTGGCAGTTGCGAGGAACCCTGTGTTCCATGCTCGCACTAAGCACATTGAGGTGCATTATCACTATGTCAGGGAGAGGTTCTCTGCTGGGGAGATCAGCTTGGCATATGTGCCCACGCAGGAGAACATTGCAGACCTTTTCACGAAGGCTCTGCCTAGGGAGAAGTTTGAAGCTTTCCGCAAAGCTTTGGGCTTACTTCCTTTTGTGGAGTGATTTCCACATAGCTCGGCACTTCCTTATACATGAGTGCCAGCTCCTTGTTCACCGCATCACTCCCAGGGGGGATTTGTTGATATATTTAGGTAGTGATGTGTGTGAACACTCTAGGACCGCCGGGGCACTTTTTTCCCTCTTTAGGAGGTTTTTTTCCCTCGGCTTGTATATACGCCTATTGCCCTAATGGGCTACTTATCTTTGTACATTCTCTAGTAATACATTCAGTCTTGTGTGTTGTGCTCCAAGCTTCTTCCTCTTCCTTGTGCTGTTCGCGTGCTTCCGCAGACGTCTAACTCCAACAAAGTTCAAAGGTGTAAGAAAATATAATTGAAGAGTTAACTTTTTCCTTTTCCTTAGAATACAACTTAAGCATAGGTAATGGGATGCAAAGCTCATGATCGCAATGCGATCACAAAATTTAGGAGGTTCTTTCAAAACCACAACAAGGAAAGTCACTTCTAGCACAACCAATCCTCTTTCATCCACATCATCATTAGGAAACATGGTTCTCTAACTAGACTTAGAAACTCTAATTTCTTGATTGAATGTAAAATTTCCTTCCTTTAGAGGATTAACACATGAAGATCTTGAGAAGCATGTTAGACAATTTTTAGCCCTATGTAAAACAAGCGGGTTAATGGGAAGAGAAGATGTTTTTCTAATCCTTTTTGCAACAACATTGGAAGGTCTAGAAGACAAATGGTTTCGCCAACTTGGGTGAAAACCATTTTTCTACACTAGTCTTAATAAAGGATGCCTTCAAAGCACGGTAGCAACAGAAACATCAATATGAAGCCACATCTTTTGGCCTATTATACCCTGTGGAAATTGAGGACCCACTAACATAATTGAGGAAATAGCTTGAAAAGGTAAGAAGAAACAGGCCCCATAAAGAAGAGGAAAGTGTACTGAAAGAAATAAGGTGTGAAATCGAAGCCTTAAGAATACAAAAGGAAGAGGATGCTAAGGCAAAAGCATTAACAAAACTTCAACAAGAGGTACAAGGATTTCATGTAGGAAGTGGAATCAAAAGTGGAATATGGTGCACCATCTGTAGCAAACAAGGCCATGTGGTAAGTGAATGCCCTCTTTTACGTGTGACTTGCTAGTTATTGCAAGAAACCTGGCATGAAGGTGTTGGAGTTTGAGGTTTGCAAAAGCACACAAATAGCACAAGGAAGAAGAAGAATCTTATTGCACAAGGCACAATACAAAATATATTACTGAGTGTACAAGAATAAGTAAAAACCATTAGGGTTATAGGTGTATATACAAGTTGGTGGGAAAAACCTCCTAAAAAGGGAAAAACTACTCTGATGGTCGTAAGTGTGTTCACATACATCACTATCTAAATATATCAATACATCCACCTTGGGAATAATGCAATGAACAAGAAGCTAGCACTCATGTATAAGGAAGTGTGAAAACATTTGGAAAGAAATAAATCAACAATAAGAAGTTAGCCCAAAAGCTTTGCGGAAAGGTTCAAACTTCTCCCTATGTAGAGCCTTTGTGAAAATGTCTCTAATGTTATCGTGTACGGGAGCATATACCAAAATCATATCTCCAACAAAGAACCTTTCTGTGACATCTCAAAAGAGGCATGTAAATCAGCCTTAAGTTTAGCAATATGCTTCTCATTAGGACCAGTGATCAGCATGTCATCAACATACACAACAATGATTAGAAGTACATCATCTACACACTTAACATATAAGGTGCTCTTAGTTGAATTGTTCCCAAAAGTATGTGCAAACAAGTTGGCATGTATGTTCTCATACCAAGCATGTGGTGCTTCTTTCAAACCATAGAAAGCCTTTTTCAACCTCCAAACTTTGTTTCCATGACCTTTCTACACAAAAAGCACAGGGTTGAGATACATATACTTCTTCATGTAACTCACCATTCATAAATGCAATTTTAATATCCAAGTGATGTACATTGCAACCATGATGAGCTGCAAGTGCATAGGTACCAGGAATGGTGGTCATCCAAAAAGTGGGTGCAAAGATCTCATCAAAATCAATGCCTTTCTCTTGAGTATAACCTTTTGCAACAATCCTCACCTTATGCCTATCAAATGTTTCATCATGCTTACATTTTAGCTTGTATACCCATTTGGTACTAATGGCCCTTTTGCTTGGATAGAAATCACTTATATGCCAAGTACCACTATTCATAATAGTATCATATTCTAGTTGCATAGTAGCCATCCATTTTTTAAAATTTTGTGCTTCATCAAATAAAAAACGTTGATTCTCAACACAAAGACTAGAGACAACCATTCCATAGCAATATGATGCAAAGGAAGAACTATGAGAGCATGAATGAGTATGATATGATAGAGGTGCATTTAATGTTCTATCTCTCAATGTCTCCACGAGCCATTTAGGCATAGTTTTTACCTCCTCTATATCAGAACTCTCATCAACAAGTGCATCATGTGAATTTGCATTAGATACATCATCATGTGAAACCTCACAGAGAGTGATGGATGGCACTGATTTAGTGGGAGAGTTGTTAAGTACATATGCTGCACACAATACACCATCAAGCTAGAAGCTATGTGGTAAAGCCTAAATGTTCACCATACATTTTTCCATCTCAATGAGAGAACTAGTCTTTCTTTCAGCAACTCCATTATTTTTAGGTGTATATGATAGTATATAGTGATGTTTTATCCCACACTTAGCCAGAGATGCATTAAAATTAGAAGAGATGTATTCCCCCTCGATCAGAAGAGAGGGTCCCCAATTTACATGTTGATAGATTTTCAACCATAATCAAAAACTTTTGGAAGCAAATAAGCACTTCAGACTTTTCTTTCAATGGACACTCGTATGCATGCTTGGAGAAATCATGAGTAAAATTCATGAAGAAGAGGTAGTTCCCAAAAGAGGGTTTCTACATAGACCCAAAAACATCACTATGAAGAAGATACGATTTATGATTAGCTTGAACTGAACCATCTTTTGGGAAGGATGAACGTTGCATTTTTACCAAAACATAGCCTTCAAAGACATTTTTACAGGGGTCTCTCGGGAGAGAGGAGACCCTTTAAATTTTTTGCAAATGTAGAAAAATAACAAAAATTAGATGACCAAAGCATGCATGCCAAAGCTTTGCATCAGAAGTAGCCTAAGAATCTTGACATACACATGATGAATCTTTGACAAATAAGCATAATTGTTTAGCTTATACAACCCACAAGAAAGAATGCTAGAAGTAATAATGACATATTCATTTGAGAGATCATGAACTGTACATATGTCATCAACAAATTTGAAAACCAAGCCAATAATGGGTAATGCTGAAACTGACAACAAATTCTTTTCAATTTGTGGTACATACAAAGCATCTCACAATGTGAAAGAACTATCATCAATAGTAGTTAGAATGATATTACTAGCATCCAGTTAGAGCATAAGAGGATTTCTTAGCATATCTGAGAGTATTCCCTATAAGCATAGGCTCAAGTGAAATGAAGAAAATAAGATGTGAGGTAACATGCTTTCTTGCCCCACTATCAAAGTACCAAACATCAGAGTCTTCCACATACATGCATTGCTTATGAGAAGATGGGTCATAATTGCATAATATTGTAAATGACCATTCTTCATTCTGAACAAGATTAGTGAAATCTGTTTTAGGCATTGAGGCCTCTACAACAACCATTCTAGCATCTTTCTTCTTTGCCTCTTTTGCAACCAATTTTGGACAAATCTTTATGACATGATCAATTCCCTTATAATGTTTACAAAAGTGTTTCTAGTTTTCTCTTCTCTTCTCATCTTTTTCTTCATTCTTCGATTGGGAAACATTATCAAATTTTCTATTACTAATACATGAGCTCCATGTTGGTGCAAATGCCAAGCCTTCACACTTGGCTAGGCATTGGAAGAATTTATGTGAAAATCCTTGAAGAACCACATGAGTCATTGCTTATCATTTTTACCATTAACTTTTGTAAAAGTCACTTTGACTTAGAACAATCTTGTAAATGCCCCTAAACTCGTGGAGTAAGGACAACATTATGGTACCAGTTTCCTTGAGGGAATATCTCCTTAGTTAGTGGAAGAACGTTTAGGTGGAATTTCATTTGAATTTCAAAATTCAAACTTGAAGTGAGATACTACAAAAGAAGCTTGATGACGAACAAAATAGCAATTTTTTGGTCATAATCTAGTTGCAAACTTATGTGTGTTGATCAAAGTGTTTGAAGCATCCTCTCCAAAGTACATAGGCACTATTTTTAGTGTCATTGGAAAGCTAAAAGGGCCTACAACTCAACTCTAAATTAAAAGAGGGCTGGTAAAAAGTAGGGATTAGCGCTACCAACTCATTTCTTGAGGTGTCCATCCATCTTTCCCAAAAGTGGTATTAGAGAAACTTGAGGTAAAATGGGAGATGGTTTTCCTTCTTCTATTGATAAATTGGATAGGAACAACTATCAAGCATGGTCCTTGAGGATGAAGACATACTTTCAAGGGAGAAGTCTCTATGGATACATATCAGGAGATGAGGAGATGCCCATTTTCAGGAGCAAAGGACAACTTACAAGAGAGGAGCTTGAAAGAATCAACTCATTGTGTGAAAAAGATGCATTGGCAAGGTCATACTTGACTTTATCTTTGACTTCCTTCTTCCTCACATTAGGAACTGTAAGACATCCCAAGAGACTTGGGACAAATTGTCTTCATTTTTTTCTTCCAACACAAGGGCTAGGAAGAACCGATTGTGGATTGAGTTTACCACTCAAAGGAAGCAACTCAAGCAAAGCATCTCAAAGTATGTGACCAAAGTCAAGGATGTGGCAGACCAATTCGAAAGCATAGGAGAGGAGAAAATTGTGAGACATGTAATTAATGTATTAAAGCAGAAAACAAATGGGAAAGCTTCACAGCTACCATGGGCTTGTACATGGACATGCCGATTCCAGATCTTACCACACTCATGGGTCAACTCTTTACCCATGAGGCCAAGCTCAACAAAAATGGAGATTCATCAAGAGGTAATAGCTCTTATGCCCTATACACAAATAAATGCAAGTCTAAAGAGAAAGGGAAAAACAAAAAGAGTGAAGATGAAGGTACTACTTCTCAAGATAACCATGCAGGAAGAGGTAGGAACTCAAGAGGAAGGGGCAGAGGAGGTAAGCAAGGCAGGGGGAGACCCTTGAACTCTTCCCCATGCAATATTTGTGGTTTATCAAATCACACCACAAATGAGTGTTACAGGAACTTCAAGAATCAGAGAGGTAGAGGTTTCCAAAGAGGTGGCTACACACAATCAAGAGGAAGGTTCAACCATCATCAAGGCTACAATAACAATTACAACAACAATTACATTAACTACCAAGGAGGCTACAAAACAAGGAAAGACTACAACAATTACACAGAGGATCAAGAGGGTTCCCTTCTGATTATGAACATGAATTCAAAGCAAGGTATGAATGATGAACATCTTTTCTACATTGACTTAGGATTCTCAAACCATGTAGCATGCAATGTAGCTCTTCTCTAACCTTGAGGAACCCAAGGGAAAACACCAAGTGCAAACAAGTGATGACACTAAGCACTTAGTGGTCAAGGTAGGAAATGTTAAAACCTCTGATGAGAATAGAAATTTGTTGAGCAAGGTTCTATATGTACCTACAATCACCAAGAACTTGATGAGTGTTGGATAGATTCTAGAAAAAGGTTTGCACATTAGGTTCAACAAATATGGAGCATTTGTGGAGGACCCCCAACATGGATTCAAGAGAATTGCCAAGGGAGAAAAGATAGGTAGATTATTTACATTTGAACTTGAAGATACAAGGAATATTGCACTTTATAATTACAAAGATCAAACATTGTCAAAACTTGAGATTCGGCATAAAAGATTAGGGCATATTGGTGAGAGAACTTTAAAGCAAATATGTAGAGATCATTATGTGCCTGGGATACCTAATGTATCCAAGCAACACATGATCTATAAATGCGGTGCATATCAGTTTGGAAAATCTCACAGGCTACCCTTCTCAAGGAACGGATACATGCATGAGGATTACTTGGAGCTTTTCCACACAAATGTGTGGGGACCAAGTTAAAGACCCATCAATTTATGGATCAAGGTATTATGTTTCTTTCATTGATGATTTCAGTAGGTGGACTATCTTATAGTTTATGAAGCAAAAAGATGAAGTGTTCAGTTGCTTTAAGAAGTATCTTTCACTTGTGGAAAATCAAACAGGAAGAAGCCTAAAGAGACTAAGGTCAGATGGAGGAGGTGAGTACTTCTCAAATGAATTTGATGCATTCTTGCAAGATAGAGGAATCAAAAGGGAAATCACAAAAAGGTATAGCCCTAAGCAAAATGGGGTGGTAGAAAGGAGAAATAGATTGATTGTTGAAACTACAAGGTCAATGCTAAATGAGAAAAAAATACCTAATTATTTGTGGGCAGAGAGTGTATCTACTGCCACTTATCTTGTTAGCAGGTTGCCATCAAAATCACTTGATGGGATGACCCCATATGAATCATGGCATGGTAGAAGACCTTCAATTGCTCATTGCAGGATTTTTGGATGTGTTGCTTATGTGCATATCCCATCTCAAATCAAAGGTAAGCTAGACCCTAAGGCAGAGAAGTGGATCTTCATAGGGTATGATTTAAATGAGAAAAGATACATATTCTACAACCCATCCAACAAAGGTTTATGGTTAGTAGATATGTTGTGTTTGATGAGAATGATTCTTGGTTTGAAAGTAAATGCATGAAAGTAAAATTACCTTATGACTTGGAAGAGGAGTTTCCAAGCCTCACCAAGGAAGAACCAGACCAGATTGAAGACATCAAATCAGACAAAGGGAGAGCAAGAAGCCAATCAGATATGGGTATGCCACTTCTTTAGGAACTAAGCATTATGTTTATCTTGCTAAGGATTTAGCATGTGGGGAACCTACTTCAAGAATCAAATGATGTAGGAATTCAAAATCAGTGATCTAGGATCACTAAAGTATTTTCTTGGAGTTGAATTGGTCTACACTAATTCTGGAATTTACATTACTCGTAGAAAGTATGTGCAAGACATGTTGAAGAAGTTTCATTTGGAGGATGCCAAGATAGCTAGCACTCCTATGGAGGTAAAAAACATTGTCCATGGAATCTCCTTCATTCATATGCTTAATCTCTAAATTCTTTTGGAGGTAAGAAACATGATCCTCATTTCTTGCCTTGTATAAAGTGGTAGTGTATCCCAAGCATCCTTTGCTGGTTTGTAGAAGTAAATGTGAGGGATAATGGCATGTTTGCCAAAAAAAGCTCTCAATGCATGTCCCTATGCATCTCTTCCATCCCAATGAAGTTGCTCTAAAATAGGTGCAAGCGGAGCCATAACACGAGCAAAAATTTGACGTTCGTCATCTTCAATGTCATCTACATCATCTTCAATAACTATATTGGTAGGTGTAGTAGGAAATTTTTCAACACCTTGCACAATATTCCATAGCCCTTTTGCCACCAATACATGAACTAAATGTTCCATATTGCACTACTGAGAGAAAATACACGAACCATATGGCTCAAGATTGTCCATACATTAGGCAGACCATCAGACAAACCTATCAACAACCTTACCAATAGGATAGATATCATAACCAATACCAATAGCTATATTCTAGGCCACAACAACAATATCAAACTCAATACCAATAGCTATATCAAGCACCATATAGGCCACAACTAGTCCTAGGAAACCAACTACCACCTCCTATCAATGTGATCCCAGTAAAGTATGCAATGCTAGAGGAGAACCCTAATAGAGCATTAGTGCTAATGATCCCTATGGTCTCAAAAATTGACCCTCATGCTCAAAGTTCTGACTTCACCCATGAAGATAGTTCACGAGCTTATTACATTGAGTCATTTGAGCATAGTGAGACTTATCCATATCAATATGAGGCATCACCTATGGAAACAAATTGGGAGTCAGAATATTCCAATCTCATGTATACGAATCCCAACCCTAGGCCCCATTTGAGACAAGGGAGACCACAAGCCCCGAGAGGACCATGTTTTAGATGTCATGGTGACCAATTAATATGTGCATGTCCCCACCGAGCAGCTCCAAGACAAAAACAAAACATCACAATACAAGGCTTTTATTGTGAGTGCGACAAAGAACATCACCCGAGATTGTCAAAGGAACCCCTCAAGTTAGCCCAAGGTTACACCCATTAATGTGGTAGGCTTACTAGTGGATTCAAGTTCAAGCAGCATTAAAATGGCTCCTATACACGTAGTCACTAGGGCACAAGCCTCAAAACATTCTAAACCAGCTTGACAATGAGAGTCAAGTGAATCAAGAGATCCTAATAAGAGGAAAACAAGAGCATGGAAGGATACTAGGGAGAAGGCCAATTGTAAGTGGACTACAAGGTTATCCGAGCTAGAAGAAAGCCTAAGAGATGCAAAAATAAAAATAGGAGACATTGCATCTTAAAACCCCTCGCATGCTGAAAATCCATCTACTCCACTTCATTCCAACCCACCATTCATTGTGAATAAAGTGCAACCAGGGTCTATTCTTGCATATCCAACCCTAGAAGGCTTGGACATGATGTTCATGGCCTACTAGGCTCGACTTCAGGAATTGAGTGTCCCTCTAAAGGGGTATAGGTAATAGTTCCTTTAGTGTAGGGATGCTCTTCAGAGGATGATTTAGCCGGATTTGGTGATTTTCTATACCTCTTGTAACACTTCACCTTTAAAGTGAATTCATGCTCCCATGGCTTGATCTTCAAGCTATCTCAACATTTCATACTCCATGTCTTGAGAGTCTTACTACTCAATTGAAATTCTTATTTAGTTTTTGGACTTTCCACATGTTCATCTATGAGCCCTAAATGTCATAACCTCTCCTCTAGTTGAACCCTTCATCAACATACTTAAATACATTGCTACTTTTCCATTCCTTTCATATTTAATAGTCGGCATCAGCATACTTAAATACAACGTTTTCTCTAATAAAATGGTAGTGATCGTGTATATACTTCATGGGATCTATTAGTGAGATGCCTCCACGCTTGTTATCCCCGAAGAGAGGAAGTGTTATTTCTCGACATCTAAGACCTCGAGTAATTTCTTCCAAAATATCATTCACATGTATCTAGGGCGAACTCTCTTTATTAAGCCTCTAATTTTCACATTGTCATTGCAACTTTCTTCTCCAAGCTCTTTGGGAAGGCCTAAAAATGTTAAAAAGTTTTAGGCTTTTATGGGACATTGGATGTACTATCGACACTTTATATATATGTATGATGTAATTGCAGAAGTCCTCTTTGCATCATACATAAGTGGAGCTTTTAGTGTACATTTTCTTAGAGAAAGGAATTGTTATGGACCCTACGAAGATTGAGAAAATCCTTGATTGGCAATCACCTTCTTGCATTCAAGATGTACAATGTTTTAAGGGTTAGCCAATTTTTATAGGATATTCATTAGAGATTAATCCACGATAGTGACACCTCTTACAAAGCTTAGAGAAAATGCATAATTCTTATGAACCAAAGAAGCAGAAAAAGCCTTAGTGACCTTAAAATTTGCATTCACCACTGCTCCAATTCTAGTTCATCCTGCTTCTACCAAGGCTTTCTTCTTAGAGATAGATTCATCTGACTTTGCCTTAGGGGACATTCTATCCCAACATGGAGATGATGGTCACCTACATCCAATTCCATATCATACAAGGAAATTCTCCCCTCTAGAGATTAGTTATGAAATCCATGATAAAGAGCTTCTTCCAATAGTGGATTCATTTGAGACCTAGTTTCACCATCTCAAAGGAAAGGCTCATAAATCTATTTTGTATACATATCATGAGAATTTAGAGTATTGTATGACCATTCCAATCCTCAATAGAAGGAAATCTTGATGGTGTTACGTTTTATCCAGGTTTGACTTTGACATCACATATACTCAAGGACATCAATAATATCAGGTGGATGCGTTGTCTAGAAGATCTTTCTTTGCACAAATGAAAGGCAAAGAGGCTTTTTTTCAACAAGAGAGTGTATTACTCAGGCCTAAACATCTTGAGTCACTAGTTATTGTTTCAGTTCATGATGAAAATTCAGCCTTGACTCATTCAATTTGTGACATTCTACCACATGATAAAGTGTTTTGAAATGTCAAGAGAAAAACTCAAGAAGGAAAAGTTCAAGAAGTGAATGGGTTCCATAAAAAGGATGGGTTTCTAGTCTATAAGAACCTATTATATGTCCCTCAATGAAAGTCCACGGTCCAAGTACTTCAACAATGTCATAACTACCTTGCAACAGGACGTTTTGAACATGTTACAGTTTTAATAGAGCTAAGATCGCGACATAAGATTCATGGCCTTTTGAAACGTTTACCTATTCTAGAAAGGCCATAAGCTTCATCATCTATGCATCAAAGATCTAACAAGATTGGATACATATGATGCCATTCTTGTTATAGTGGATATATATACAAAGATGGCACACTTCATTCCAACTACCAAGGCAACGACAAGTGCAACCATTGCTAGAATTTTTATTAAATACATCCTTAGGCTTCATGGATTGTTTGATGATATTGTTAGTGATCGAGGTCCAGAGTTCATATACAAATTATGGAACACTCTTTGCAAGCTCCTTGGTGTTGATGCTAAATTTTCTACAACCAATCATTCAAAGGCTAATGGGAAAAGAGAACATCTGACTCAAGTCCTAGAACAACATCTCCATTACACCATCAACTATCATCAAAATTATTGGTTTGAACATTTATCTTTTGCAAACTTTGCCTATAATGATGAGTGTTCATACGTCTAACAAGAAGATCTCTTCTTTGAAAACTATAAAAAACATCCAACAATGGATATATAACTCTCAAATCGTGTCAAGAAACTAGCTACCAAAGATAACGCCCTGTACCTCATTGATATTCACAAAGAACTTAAGGAAGAGATTCATGGAGCACAAGAACAATATAAGCATTATACATTCCAATATCATGTGCAAAATCCATCCTATCACATTGCGAATAAAGTGTGGTTACTCAAAACAAATTTGCAAAATTCAAGGCCTTCTCCAAAGTCAGACCATAAGAGATTTGTTCCATTCACCATTTTGGTCAAGATGAATCCATTCACTTTAAAGCTCAAGTTACAAGGTACCATGAGAATACATCGATTTTTCCATGTCTCCATGCTAGAACCATATTAAATTTCACCATTGAGGGGGGAGAGACCTAGTCCTCAACCACCTATCAATATATGCTACTTATTGCCTTGGCTTTCTCTACTGCTTCTTTTGTAACTAGTTTGACTGTGATGGTGTGATTGAATGCTCTCCTTTTCGTACCCAGATATGCTTCATGTCTGGAACTACTTTCTTCTTCAAGTATGTTTGTCTATTTCATATAGTGGTTGCCTTGTATTGTTTTGCTTGCCTTTGTGGTCGAACTACTATGGCTACATTATTCTCTAAAAAAGTAGAGAGATTCTCTTGCCTTTGACCTTGTTCTTCCATGATTGAGTCCTTCTGCATCATAGAGCTTTTGTCACATACAACATCTTGCTTTTTAAGATTAGTCTTAGAAGAACTAAGAGAATGTGATGATACCAGGATTTATGATCATAAAATTCTCTAATTCTAATGTAATGCATTTTTCATGTACCCAAACTTGAAGAAGTTGACTTCTTAGATTCAATTTGATTGCATGATCATAGATTGAATCTTGACCCAAGACAAGTGGTTTCGTAAAGTCCTCATCCTGACACAGTAGCATTTTGATTATCATTGGGACACCTTGAATGTAGAAGCTCCACCTCACCCATAGATGGGGTTTCCACACCTCCCAATCCTATGAGATAGGCTTCTATGGAATTTATGTTCACTTGTAGATCTTGGTAGTATGACAATATAACTGCACTAGTTGTTCCAGTTGATTCAATCAAGGCTCTCACTGTCCTTACACTCGTTCCTTGTCCTACCTCTATAGTCACAAAGGGCCTTCAACGATTATTCCAGGATCAGTTACACCCAATGTTTGGCACATGGCCATGTGATATCTTGGGGCATTGGGATTGACATCTAGGCCTTGTCACCTTAACTTATTCCACCTAATGTGCCCTCTAGCCTCTGCCTGTGCTTTGTCTCTAACCCTTAACTTTCACGTATGCTCCTAACTCCCATAGCATCTTGCCCTCACTTGTATCACCCAAGATTGTGTCCAAGGTGTGCCCTGCAGCCAACAAATCCCTGTTTTGTCCTGTAATGACTTTAGGACAATACAAAATTTTAAATGGGGGCCCATACTTTCACTTCTGTGTACGTTGCCACTTCACATACCTTCATATTTTGCCTTTTAATTCTTCAAATGTGCACCTAAGAGAGGTTTCACCTGATCCTTCCAAAACACTTTAAAAACACTTTGAACCTTAAGAAATTACAGAAGGACACTCTGCAACCAACAACCTGCATCCAATTTTCTGCAAATATAATCTTTGTGAACAAATAATTGTGCACAACCTGTGCACCTTGACGCTTGAACTTTGAACGCTTTGAATTTGCCCATGTTGACCTTGACCTTGAACATGTTGACTTTGATCGCTTTGACTTTGATCCTTTAACTTTGACTATGTTCACTTTGACCAATATTACTTTTATGGACTCAACACTTGACCATAGAGAAATCTATTTTTGGTGTCAATGAGGTTCTTAGTGTTGGTCATCTTTGTGGAAGTATGATCCGCAACCATATCCAAAAAAAAGTTGAGACTATTAATAAGATTTCAGAAACATGAAAGAATGTGAGTGAGGTTTGTAGATTTTATGGTCTACACATAAAGGATTTTATGGAACATATGAAAAGATTAGATCTACCTATTTTTGGCCTAGAATGTATCTTGGTAGTTAATAATTATGTTTCTACATGTTTTGTTTGTCAACTTCATTCATAGGTCAAACATAGAGTTCCTTTACATCCTACATATGCACCTTGTACTCATTACAAATGGGTAGTAGATCTTGTAACCATGCCTAGCAGCATTGATAAAATGCATTATATCGTGCATCCAAGACAAGATTTTAACCAATCATGTATAAGTTGGTGCAATACACTCTAAGACCACGTATAATTTTTGTAAATGCTTGTTAGAAGATGTTATATGTGGATTTGGGTATATAGAGAAAGTAGTTGCCGATCATGGAGAGTTAAATGCTAAAGAAGCTAAAGAGTTTTTTGAATATCATTGTATACATTGGTCCCTCAGTACTACATAAAATCCCGATTCCAATCGAAAAATAAAGAGAGGGCATCCATCTATTGTAAAAGCTCTAGCTAAAGCATGTAACAGAGATATTAAACAATAACCTAGATATTTACCATTTGCACTCTGGGAAGATAGGACAACATGCACACGTACCATCGGTTACATGCCTACTGAGTTAATGTACTCCCAAAATCCAGTTTTTCCAATTCATACTCAAATCTTAACTTAAACATCACTTCCCTAGAATGATAATATGACAAGAGAGGAGTTGTTAAGTGTACGATTGCAACAATAATAACAAGGCAATCAAACAATAGATGAAGTAGTTCAAAAGATAAAAGAATTAAGATTCAAGAAACAAAATTTATTTTGATAAATGACACCATATACGCCCAAAGGAGATACAAGTGGGATATTGGGTTTTAGTCTATGATAGCTCCTTTCATGCACTTGACAAATGCTTTCAAGATTCAATGCTCCCATCAAATGTTAGTTTCTTTTCGAAAAGTTGATTATAGGATTGGCCCATTGAGGATGATGTGCATGTTTAGTAGGGGAAAATGGCGTAGAGATTTACATCTCTACATATCTACAGTTTGAACCATCCATCTCCAAACTTCTAAGAAAGACTTCCAACTCAAATGATAAAAATCATTGTTAGTAAAAATTTGATAAATGATAATCAAAACTATTATTGCATTCCAAGTATGCATCAAGAGATTTCCAATGATATATAACATTATACCATTTGGTTCGAGAATGAGTCACTATGGTCCAAAATCATCCAAAACATTCATCATATTATTCTTTGTTTAGAAAACATCACCAAGTAAGGTTTGATGGCACCTTGGCTAGGCCAAACACCTCTCAAAACGTTGACCAGAGATTAAATCCCATGGGTAGTAGTGTAGATCACAAAGTTGTTTTTTGTGATTCAAAAAGAAAAAATAGTGGGAGTTTGTGGAATGCATCGAAGATTTATTGGACTGTCCATTTGTGAATAATGATTTTAGCTATAAAAAACGATATTAGTTTGCTTTATGTGCTTTAAGTAATGCTTTTCATAGGGTGTACACACTATATTAGGAGGCCCTTGGCTCATTGTAATCGTCTTATCTTCTCATCATCAATTGAAGAAGTCTCAATCTTGAGGAGATCTCTAGCTAGCATTATAGTTGGGAGGAGGCTCTACATACATGCTTTGAGGAGGATTTTGAAGATTATTATGAGACAACATCATGATCAATAATGAACTAATAACTTGTATCTTTTTCATTAATTTCAGTTTGAATTGTATGAACACTTATTAGGAATCAAGCGTTCTTTTTTTTCCATGAAATCAATTTTTCTCCCAATGATGATATGTTGTGTAAGTTCTTTGATCAATTTTCTTGAATTTTTATATTCTCTTTGATTCTTCACCCCACCATCTGAGTTACTTGAAGTACCCTGAGTGCACCGTTGAAATTGGTGGTCGAATTGATCCACCAACCATGAATCATCTTCTCAACAACATGCTGGAGAGGAGACTCAGGAGAGTGCCGCTGGCTACCCGTGAGCTTTGCCCTCTTTCCCCTCTCTAGGATGGGAGTGAAGTGTTGAGCTCTAACAGCTTATCATCAACTGTTGAGCTCTTGTACTACTTGTCAACGTGGTGAGTGAGCTTAATTATCTAAAGCTTAACTGCGGAATTCACTACGCCACAAGAACTAAGCTAGAGTGATATTAGAACACCTCTATAATCATCAGTACCTTAGCAACCTTCTGAAACTGAAAACTTTATAGCTGTCTTTAGTGAAAACTAAAAATTCACTTTACAGAAAACTTTGTGTTTCCTTCAAGCTTTGATTCAGAACTGATCTACCTCAAATTTTACACTACTGTGTTTTCTTATAGTTAAATAATCTCTCCATCACTTAACTATGTAAAAATTGTGTTTTGAACTCATCGTAATTTCACCGGAACTTCACCGGTCTGTCACCAGAATGTCACCGTAATGTTATCGGAATCTTACCGGAATCAACTGCAATTTTGTTTGTGATTACTTCAAATGTTTATAATTGAAGTAAGGAAGTAATACCTGAGCTTCCTTCACTGAATGAACTCTTTCTGAAGTTTGAAGAAAAAACCTTCGCAAGTTTTGGATGCCTTTACGGTCAAACTTTGTACTACGTACATGTCCTATTTCATAAAACTCTTTTGATTAGTTTGTAGTTCAGACTCCTAGCTTCAAGATGAGCTATTATTCATGAAAATCTTTACACTGTCCTGTGAGATCTAACTCTCAGAAGTATCAGAAAAACTTTTACTGAGAAAAACTGTAACTGTTAACTAACTTTCACAGTAACATGAAATCACTCAGATTTCTTCACATACAAAGAATGCGCTCAAACTTCCACATGAACATGTGTTTTCTATTAGAGAAGATGTGTACAAAACAGCTTGGCCTCACTTTGCTTATAGCTATGGAAAACTCTCCTACTTTGAGTAGTTATTCCTTACCATCTCTCTCAAATGAATACCCGACTATTCAGGTTCTATTATTCATCTCTACATACGCAATCTCTGGCGTCTTCTATAGATGCGCTTCTAAGCTTTCTATCTGAGCTCACTTTTTATGATCTTCTACCTCATATATATATATACATTTTGTTCTGAGATTCAAAACTCGTTTTTCTATGAACTATATTACAATCGTGAATTTGTCCCTTCAGTAAGGCTTAATTTTCTGACTGTTTTTTGTTTCTACTTTTTCTTTGTCTTTCTTCATCTTTATGTTTGTCTGTATGTCAAATTTGTGAGTGATTCTTCAACAGCTCCCCCTCAATCACTAATTTGCATTCTCTGATCTTTCATATATTCTTCTTTTCTTTTATACCTGGCATTTCTTTGAATTTGTTTATCTTTACTCCATCTAAGCTCTTTGTCAGAATATCTGCAATCTGATCTTTTGTAGGAGTGAATACTATTTCAATCTCCTTCTCCATTACCTTTTCCCTCAGGAAATGATATTGAATTTCTATGTGTTTTGTTCTAAATATTGGATTTGTTGCAAGATACAACGAGCTCATATTGTCTCCATGTATGATAGGTATACCTTGATCAATACCCATGCTTTTGAAGAAGGTCTGCATCCATATCACTTCTTTAGCTGCTTCCACAAGTCCTTTATATTCTGCTTCTATTGATGATAAAGCCACTGTGTGTTGCTTCTTCGAACACCAGCTTACAAGCTTATCTCCTAGGTATATCATATACCCATGTGTTGACCTTCCATCATCTTGACTTCCTACCCAGTCTGAGTCACTGTATGCTCTCAGCTTTATATCTGATGTAAAAGGATAATATAATCCTTCTTTTATAGTTCTTTTGATATATCTAAGAACTCTTTGTCCTACAACCTGTTAGAGGGCCGCCGAATCAGGACGGATGAACCCGGACAGGTGCCTTAAATGTAAAAGTGTTGGACGACCGCCGAACAAGGACAAGAGTACGAGGACAGGGAGTTTAAATGAAAAAGAGAATCTTTCAGGGAACGCGCAGGTAACTGCAGAAGAGCGCACCCTTGTAAAAAATCCCCTATTTAAGGCAATGAAAAGAAAGAGCAGGCAGTCCTTGTTTTGTGGGAATTGTAGTGTGTTGTCTGATTAAGTCTCGCTAAGACTGATATCACGTCTGTGTGCGCGTATATGTTGTTGAAGGGATAAGTTTTGCTTGATCTGTTCCTTCTGTACTCCTACTAGTCGATTATACTCACCGTAATACGGAATGACGACTTAGTTGTATTATGTGGCGAAGTTGTTCGGTGATGGTTAAGTATGATTCTGAGTGTGAACAAGTGTGATATGTCATCTGATAGTTCCTCTGTGAAGTAAGTAGCGTAAAGAGTAACCTCGAACTAATTGTCTGTAGAGTCTTCGCAAGCAACTGAATTCGTTACTGCATCTTATATTTGTTGTTTACCTCAACTACGGGAAGATTAGTAGCTGTACGGTCTGAATGTGAGTAGAACAATGTCGGTTTATGGTTGATTGGTTATTACGAGGAGATTAACTGTTGGAATCCGCGTGACTTTAAGGTATAAGGTCTAGTTGGCACACCTACCTTCCTTGAAGGAGTACGAATTAGGTGGTATTGTCATCGAAGTATCTTTTACGTGTAGAATACGTAATCGGCTTGCTAACCTCAGTCCTGAAGTTCTACTTCCAATACACTGAACAGACTTCCGTTGTTCAGGGACGGATACTGAGCTAAGGACGGAACGACCGTAAGATTGCATGTTAAATTGGGAAAATAGTACAGGGCCTCTGTTTAACAGACCCCTACCACTCCCAAGAACCCACGTGGCTAAGAGAGGAATTGCGGCTAGAAGTATTTGAAACCGATTGAGCGTGAAGTATCTGAATCGAAAGTAGAGTAACACTTAAACTCATAAGCGAGTAGCAGTCCAACATTTAGTCTAACATTAACATTTGGCGCCGTCTGTGGGAAAGTGGCAACTGTTTACCAGTCTCTGCGGTAAAGTAGCATTTGATTACGAGTTACTTGTGAGAAAGTGGCATTAAAGTGCTAAGCGGTTTGTAAGAAGCAAACATCCAGTAACATTTGATTTACTGACAGTAGCAACAGACCCAGATTGTTGCAAACTGCTCAGATAGTATCACTAGGCAATGATACATGCCGGTTACTCGGTCTGGTGAAACGTATCCTAGGACCCAGACGACGGGAACAAGAAAAGTACAAAAAACAACTCTAGGAGAAGAAGGTATAACGCGACCTGACTCAGTGGTCGAGCAAGTTAAGGACGCTAGAATTAATTCCGGTCATATTCCGGTGGAACGATCAGCGCCTTTGGTAAATGCTGGTGTCACCTCGACCCAGCCTAACCAAAGTACAGTAATTCCTGAATCTATCAAGACGCCGCTGGAGATTAGACAAACTCTAGGAAAAGGAATCAGTAAAAACGAAAAAACGCTACAGTCTGGTAGACTGTCAGCTCATTCCGGTGATATTCCGGTGATAGAAACACCAACTGGCGATCAAGGATTAGCATTTTTTGCAGAATCCTCAGCCAGACCCGCGTGTTTGGAAGAAAGATTTCGGATATTAGACATCCAGAAAGAGGGAGACCTATTCGAAGCTGAGGTCCGAAGTATCCTACGCAAAAACAGCACACCGGAAGGCACGCCATCCGGCGACCCAGATTCTGATAGTTCAACTAATCAACCTCAAGATACAGAAGAAGGATCGGAGACACCCACGATGAACGGACAACAACAACAACAACAGTTAGGTCAACCAAGGCCGCCTCCAACAGGAGTAACCTACACGAAATTCGGTGGATTCCCAGGAGATGACCCAGACGCTCATGTACGAACTTTTGAGATAAGTTATGCAGTTCTTAACCATCCACTAGATCAGGCGTACAAGGCCATTGTTTTTCAATCTACTTTGGTCAATGAAGCGGCTAGATGGCTTACGGAATACGACATTAATCATTTCAGTACCTATGATGCAGTACGAGATGCCTTTCTACAACGATTCAGACTAAAGAAGAATCCTGCTGAAATCTTTGAGTATCTACAGAGCAACCGACAGAAGGCAAATCAGACTGTCCAGGAATACGCTACTCTCTTCAGAACACATTTACGGCAGATACCACAGGCACATGCTAATCTACCTGACGATGTCATCTCTCAATGGTTTATCAATGGACTAACCCCACAACTGAAGCAGATTATGATCATCAGATGTGTTGGAGCAATGACACTGGATGCAGTCATTGCAATGGCTCTACAGTTGGAATCCAAGGTTGGTGGATTTTCAGAAGACTTGGAATGGTTAAGGACAAACAAAAATATGACTGAAGATATAACCAAGCAAGTATACTGCACCACGTGCAAAAATTCAGGGCATACAAGTGCTAACTGTGCGCTAAATCAAACATTCTGCGCTATCTGCAACACTGCCGGACACTCCACCGGAAATTGTGTCTACAATGCCAGAATACAGGGAACAGCAACGGTCAATGCTGTTATTCAAGAACATGGACAGGCAGCGAATCACTATGTACCTCCGCAACTGAGAAACAACCAGCCACAGGGATATCGAAACTACCGAGGACAGAGGAACAATAACTATAATGCAAACCGCTGGCAGAACGGACCACCCCCGGAAAACCCCAATTTACCACCGCCACGCTGTCATTTTTGTGGTGAATTCGGACACATTAGAAGATATTGCAAAGACGCAGCTGAGTATGATCAAAGGAAAAAGGAGCGGCAAAACCCAATGGCCAACATGGTACAAATTACTCCGGTAGAAACGCAAACTGCTACAGTCCAGACCCGATCAGGTAAACAACTGCAACCAGCAGCAGAAGTATTTGAACCAGGGATACGAGAACAACATAGGATGTATAACAAGGCTAGTCACTAGACCGCCACAGAACCACCAGTGTTCCCAGAACCTATTCCGGTGACTCAGACCTCGTCAGCAAAGGAAGGAATGCAACAAGAGGAAGCAGCAGCAGAACAACCATCAGCAGTAGACATAACAGCAGATACTTCGGCAACAGCAGAGACCTCAAGTTCAAAGGAGCAGGATAACCAATCTCAGCAGGCATGGGAAATTTTATCCAAGGCATCTATCACCCTACCTCTCGGCCAACTTTTGGCGTTAGTACCTGGAATCCGGCAACAGTTTCAACAACATTTTAGCCCGGCACCCTCTTGCATTCCGGCAACCGCCGCAGTTCAACCGGAATCTGATTCTACGGTTGATCATGCAGTGCCCTTGATTACAGTATGGTATAAGAATCAGAAGATCACGCAGGTATTAATTGACGGAGGCTCCGGCGTAAACATTGCAACCGCAGCATTATGTAAAAAGCTAGGCTGGACCGAAATCGAACCAGTTCAATTCTTTGTCAGAATGGCTGATCAATCTAGAGTCCATCCCGTAGGACTTGTACGGAATGTACCCATTACTTTACAAGGTACGACTTTCAAAATGACTTTTGTTATACTAGATCTGCCCGAATCCACCTTGGATTACAACCTTCTTTTCGGCCGACCTTGGCTGAAGCATGCAAAGGTAATACAGGATTGGTCTGCGCAAGAGCTCACATTCAAGGATGCCAATCGTAAATATGTGGTAAAACTAGATGCTATACAACCCTGCGAACTTCACGCCAGACCTTATCTCGCTGAACCAGTTCATATGTTAGATGGACTATCAGATGATGAAGAAGAGCAATTTCTGAAGAATAATGCCGATTTAATGTCTCTAGGAACTGTTGATCTACAGTCCGTCATTAATAACTGGAACACTTCAGTTTGTGCAGTAGTAGCTATCACCGAAAAGTCTGAACAACCAGATACTGAATTACAACCACTATTCAAGCCAACAGAGGATACAGAGAACCCACGTGCCAAAGAAAAATAAGCAACTAGGAATCTGTGTAGACTACCGGAAATTGAACGCAGCAACAGTACCAGATCCTTTCCCGATCCCCTTTTTGGATACCATGCTTGATAGGGTAGCAGGCCACGAAATGTATTCATTCTTAGACGGATACAGCGGTTACAATCAGGTTAGAATGGCTGAAGAAGATATACCAAAAACTGCTTTCATTACCAATTGGGGAGTCTTCGCCTGCACCGTAATGTGGTTCGGATTAAGAAATGCACCAAGTACATTTCAGCGATGTATGCAGGAGATATTTTCTCCTTATCTCACTTCATTCATGCAAGTATATCTTGACGACTTCTCAATCTTTGGGAAGATGATAGCACATTTAAGTCATTTACGATGTTGTTTTCAGAAGTGTAGAGAATATAGACTCTGCCTTAATCCAAACAAATCCGTGTTTGCGGTCTCATGTGGCAAACTACTTGGGCATATTGTATCTGCTCAAGGTATCCGAGTAGACCCAGATAAGATTTCGGCAATTTTAGAAGCCCCGGTACCCGCAACTCCAAAAGAAGTAATGCGTTTTATGGGTCAAATATGGTGGCATGGCAGACACTTACGGTGGCTTGCTCACCTTGCAGTACCACTGAACAGGCTAATCACAAAAACTCCCCGACAGTTTGAATGGACTGAAGAATGCCAAACTACATTTGATCGGCTCAAGTATCTCCTGACACAAGCCCCAATTTTACAACCACCGGACTGGGACAATCCGTTCCATGTTTTTGTCGACGCTTCAGATATTGCAATTGGCAGTATTCTGATGCAGCAAACAGATAAGTGGTTTCGCCCTGTTTATTACGCCAGTAGAAGGCTTGCATCGGCAGAAAAGAACTATTCCACTACTGAAAGAGAATGTCTAGGATTGATTTACTCAATCAAAAAGTTCAGACATTATCTACTAGGCCGGAAGTTTACCTTTCATGTGGACCATGCTGCCCTTGTTTATCTAGTAAGACAGCAGCATTTAGGTGGACGATTAGCACGATGGGTGCTACTTTTACAAGAATTCGACTATGACGTCAATCACCGACCCGGAAAAGCACATGCCCTAGCAGATTTCTTATCTCGCCTGGATTCCGATGAAGCTTCGGTAGGCATAGATGACACGACTCCTGCGATTTATAATGCTGAACCACTATCCGAGGAAACGGCCAACCTACAAGCACCATCTACATACTATGATCAGATTTTAACTTTTCTCACCGAAGGATGCTTCCCATCTGAGACGACCAAGGCAGTTCGAAGGAAATTGGCAGTCTTTAGCCGCCGATTCCGGCTAGTAGCAGGAGAACTATATTATGCAGATCATACCGGAATCTTACTTCGCTGTATCCCACCTCATGAGGTTAATTCAGTTATCACTTTGGCGCACTCAATTCCTTCTGGTGGCCATTTTGCAGTAGACTTAACTCAACGGAAAATTCTGCAAGGAGGTCTCTGGTGGCCAACGATGTACAGAGATGTCGCACAGTTTGTTAAACAATGTGATACTTGTCAAAGAACTGGTCAGCCTTTGCAAAGGCATCTTTTTCCTCTGCAACCCATCTTACCACTCGAACCATTTCAGAAATGGGGATTAGATTTTATCGGTCCAATCACACCCCCAGCAGTCTTCAGTAACAACAGATACATACTAACCTGTACAGACTTTGCAACAAGATGGGCAGAAGCCTGGGCTTTACGATCTGCTACAGCGGTTACGGTAGCAAAATGTCTACTCACGGATGTCTTCCCACGATTTGGCTTACCCCTGGAAATTGTCTCAGATCAAGGCACTCACTTTGTAAACAATCTAATGAAGGCCCTTACACAATCATTCCAGGTCACACATAAATTTAGCTCTCCTTATTATCCACGTGCCAATGGATTGGCCGAGAGTACAAACAAATCACTATTGAATATCCTCCGGAAATTGATCATGGAAGCACCGGAAAGATGGGATCAACTACTAACCGCCGTATTATGGGCATACCGCACTACATATAAGGTAACAACAGGCTTGACGCCTTTCAAACTAGCTTATGGCTTAGAAGCAATAGCACCCATGGAAATAATCATCCCAAGTCTGCGTGTAGCAATCACTCAGAAGATGCTACCGGAATATTCGCTGACAACACGAATGGACGCGCTCAGACAACTTGATGAGCACCGATGGCTCAGTTTTTTAACTATGCGCGAAGTACAACTAAGGCAAGCCAAGACACACGATCGATATTTGAAGACTCCAATCTTTTCGGTAGGCCAGCTTGTACTCTTCTATAACGCAAAATCGGATAGAGCAGCAGGAAAATTCAAACTACGATGGTTCGGCCCTTTCAAGATCTCAGAACAAATCGGTCCAGCAACTTTTCGGTTGACTACGTTGACCGGAAATCCACTTCCAAAGGTAATCAATGGGTCGAAGCTGCGGCCGTATTATCCCACTACTAGTACGCATTAAATTATTCGGCGGCGAACCGCGTTTTGTATAAATTTTTTGTTGCGTTTTTCTTTTTCTCCCTTTTTAGTCGTGTTTTGTACGAATCTTTATGTTACCAGCCGCCCCTCCCTACCGGTCACTCAAGCACGCATGCCAGCATGCAAACAGTATCATTCCCGCACCGCACAATGATACCCACCCCCCCCTTTTTTTTCCACCCCCCACCGTGTTCTCCTTATTTAACCCCCTCGGTTGCGCCAAAAACACTATTGTGTTCTCGAGATTATACGTATTATCCCTGTCCTCTGTGTTGCCTGTAAGTGTGCTCGTGAACACCATGGAAGCGCTAGCCAACTACGCTGCTTTCCGTGATGGTATCCCGACAGACGTCGGCGAATACCTGCGCTGCAGAGGGTTGGCTAACTTCGCTGAGTTGCCCTGGCACTCAGTGGAAGCCCACCCCTTCTCCGCGCAGATCATCCATGCCATCGCCCAATTCCCCATCACCGAACGACAGTGGGTCTTCCCTTCCCTCCCATATAGAACCGTCATCACCTTCCAAGCCTTCTCTGTAGCCTATCGCCTCACCCCGCAAGGACGCGAAAATGGCCCTAGCATCCCTGTCGCTCGCATGACCGAACTCTTCCCCCGCTCTTCATCAAACGAATATGCCATTCTCTGCCGCCCGGAACCCGAACGATCCGCCCTACAGTTCCTCGTAGCAATCCTCAACCTGCAAAAACGAACCTACGGCATCTCCCGTCCCTTCTATTCCGCCTTGGAGTTAGCCGCCCGCGAACCCGTGAACTTTGCCTCTTACTTCTTCCAACGAATGCATAAGGAAAGCGTAGCTATAGTAAAGCAACTCCAAAAGGGCACCTCTCCGCGCTCTCGCCTTCCCCACATCATTTCATTCCTCTTCCCAACCATTCTCGCCGCACAACCCCCACCCTCAGGACCAGCACTTAGGCACGAAGAATCAGCACAACCGCTCGATGAAACTGAAGAAGACGACGAAGAGATCAATCAACTCTTCCGCACTAAGCGAATCCGGATCAGCTCTTCAGAAAGTGAAGTCCAAGGATCCGCCGGAAAGAAACAAGACGCCGAAGAGGACAAACAAGAAGAAACATACCACGACACCGCCACTTCAATACACAACGACACTTCGACAGAGCAACAAGACCAGCAAAACCAAGCAGAGACAGAGATAGTGTCCACCGAAAAAGAATCCGAGCATCAACAGGACGAACCGGAAACCGCCACAAAAGCACTGGATGAACTTATCGCGGCCATCAACCATACAGAAGCCGAACAACAGACAGTTGCAAAGGTAACCACGACTGACTCTGTTCTGCCCACCCCACCTGTAAACCCCACCCTCCCACCGGAACCATCCCGCCGACCCGGTTCTGAACCTACACCCTCCTCCTCTTCCTCCCCTAACTACTCTCCGCCAAACTCCGAGAATCTCCTCACCGATACCTCCTCTCAGCCTCGTCAACCACCACCACCACCCACCGTATTTTCGGAACTAGCCTCCATGGGGCAGTTCCTCATGCACTTATCACACCAGCTGCCAATACAGTTTAAGGAAGCCACGGACAACCTGAAGGCCGAATACCAATACAAGGTCGACGTCCTGGAAGCTGACATCAACCCCCTCCAGGAAGAAATCGAAGCTATAAAGACTGAGAACCATCAGCTACAGACACAGTTAGCCGAACTCCAAGCCAAATTCTCGGCAGAACAGACACTAGTAGAGCAAAGAGATGCAGCCCTCGAGCAACTTGCAGCCAAAGAACGACTCCTACACGCCGCGCATGCAGAAATCCGAGCCTTGAAGACCACCCTCCACAAAAACGAAGATATCAACGCCTCTCTCGAAGAATTGATCGCAGAAACAAAGACTCAATTGCAGGAGTCCATCCAGAAGAATCAGGACCAACAGAAAGAAACCGAACAAATCCAAGAACAGTTACGACGAGCCGAAGAATGCGCAAATGAGGTTAACAGTATCCTCAAACGACAACTGCTACGGGAAGACCAATACCTCAAGGATATCGACAAGACGCGCAGAGAACGAGATGCATTTAAGAAAACTCTCGATTTTCAAACTCAGCACTATGAATGCCTAGACAACCAAGTGCGCAACCAGAAGGAGTATATTACAGAGCTGAAGACCAAACTGACCGAAATGAAGACTTCCAGGGACGTCGCACTATCCAACGATTTCTATCTACAGGAAGCTTTTGTGCAGACCCAGACCGAGAACGTGCTCACCGAAGCAATCCCACTTAGCTCTGTTAGAATAGATGCGCAAGTTTTAGAGCCCGACATGCTAAAACAACTACTAGAAACCCTTAAGAAAAAGATAGCTCGCACATTTAGATCGGCTAGGAGTATGTATCTCGAAGGTCTCATCGAAGAATAAGTATATTCGCCCATCCAAATTCATAATGTATGAATATGATAATCAACTTTTGGTTTTCTGACATTTTCGCACATGAAAAGTCTTGTTCAGTCTAGCACCAATCTACAGTGTAACACGCGGCATAATGATTTTTACTCTGATACAAATATTATCAAGGGAGGGAAGAGTCATGTCCTACTGACATACAATCAATATAGCAAATGGCCGTTCAAGCACCGGTGTTTATAAAATGCGTATACAGAGCATAGCTTTCTTCATTAGTATTCTTCGAGATTCAGCGCCAGTTAGCAACTTCCAGCATATTCTTCTCAGCAACCCTTAACCAAGCATGTCGGAATCTGACATTCTCCGCTGGCAACTCAGAAAGCGCGCCCATACACCGACCCACGTGGTAACGACAACAGATACTACCCTCCAAGACGATGCAGATGACACAGTAACTTCTGCATCCCTAAGAACTCAGCATAAATTCTCCACCGAATTTAAAATCGAGCTCGACATCAAGTCGAAAAAGAATGAAGACTGGCTACGAAAGATAGGGCTCCTCCAGTTTGCCCAATTACCATGGGAGCAGTGGATTGCTAATGACGATGCAGAGGACCAATTACATAGCATGCGACAAACCAGCGGCTTCATTCTCAATCAGGTACGATTTTCGCCCCAGCTCGTCTCAGCCGTATTTAAACTACCACTCTATGATGGCGCCCGATATCTTAAATGTTCAAATGAGGATCTAAGGAAGGAATTTGGCGACTGTGAAGGCCCCCGACGGTATTACATGTTGAAAAATGCCACTTATCACCGACGAGAACAATTTAAATGGTATTTAGAAAAGCTCTGTTTACTAGTAAAATTCGACTTAATGTCGAAAGAAAATTTTTCCCCCCTATTACATGCCGAAGAAGGAGGTCCGGTTAGCTGGACACATTGGCTGTATAACCACCTCTACGCACAAATCATTGTCGGGGATAAGAGAAGATCCCACACCAACAGCAGACTAGCAGCCTATTTAGCTGCTATATTTAATTTTGTCCAATCAGTAAAGGCTAAGCAGCTACACTGGTCCCCCCCTTTTTATCCCGGTGAACATGATCGAATAGATACAGAACACCACACAGAGCCTGAGGAAGCAGCTCAACCCTCCACCTCGTCTACATCTTTCTTCCACACAGGTAACAGCGCACAGAACCAGACCGTAGGGACGCCGTTTCGGCTATCCATTAAACGACGAATGGCAGACAACTTGCCAACTGCCAGTCCAGAGCAAGCACCGGACGATCTCCAACCCGATTGTGTCATAAGGATGCAAAACCAACTACAAGAGGTTTCTCAATATTTGCGGCAACAAGAACAAGCGATTCAGCACAAAAACGAGTTATTATTTGCCACGATGACTAAGTCCAATTCATTAACGACACAGATGCAAAAAGAATTGGATGGCAAAGAAGCTTTAATACAGGTGTTACAGAGTAACAACCGGCATCTAATGGCAAAATTGATCACCGCAAAAAAGTGTGTTCAAGACTTTAATCAGTGGCAGCAAACTATCCAAACACAAATTCAAGCCGAAATGTCAAGTTTTTCTACCCTGAATGCTCACCTGCAAGCCGAAAATGAAATTTTGCAGTCAAGGATACAAGTTTTGCAGGAGTTCGAAAAGCAGATATTAAAAGATGAGGGTGTAGAACTAAATGCCACATTGATGACAAATGTGGACATAGACTTATTAAAACAACAATTGGATAGTCGTGTTCAAAATAGCTAGACACTTTTTCGCAGGAGATGGTTGGCTATACTTGTTCCGCCACTTGAACAAGTGCGGTCAGAAAGGATTGGGGAGTCAAACCCTGGCATGGACCGACAGGCAGTGCAAAAGGATGTTGAAGACAGTAATGCACCTGCGGGTTCGAGTCCACCGTGCGTGCCAGTGTTAGAGGGCCGCCGAATCAGGACGGATGAACCCGGACAGGTGCCTTAAATGTAAAAGTGCTGGACGACCGCCGAACAAGGACAAGAGTACGAGGACAGGGAGTTTAAATGAAAAAGAGAATCTTTCAGGGAACGCGCAGGTAACTGCAGAAGAGCGCACCCTTGTAAAAAATCCCCTATTTAAGGCAATGAAAAGAAAGAGCAGGCAGTCCCTGTTTTGTGGGAATTGTAGTGTGTTGTCTGATTAAGTCTCGCTAAGATTGATATCACATCTGTGTGCGCGTATATGTTGTTGAAGGGATAAGTTTTGCTTGATCTGTTCCTTCTGTACTCCTACTAGTCGATTATACTCACCGTAATACGGAATGACGACTTAGTTGTATTATGTGGCGAAGTTGTCGGTGATGGTTAAGTATGATTCTGAGTGTGAACAAGTGTGATATGTCATCTGATAGTTCCTCTGTGAAGTAAGTAGCGTAAAGAGTAACCTCGAACTAATTGTCTGTAGAGTCTTCGCAAGCAACTGAATTCGTTACTGCATCTTATATTTGTTGTTTACCTCAACTACGGGAAGATTAGTAGCTGTACGGTCTGAATGTGAGTAGAACAGTGTCGGTTTATGGTTGATTGGTTATTACGAGGAGATTAACTGTTGGAATCCGCGTGACTTTAAGGTATAAGGTCTAGTTGGCACACCTACCTGCCTTGAAGGAGTACGAATTAGGTGGTATTGTCATCGAAGTATCTTTTACGTGTAGAATACGTAATCGGCTTGCTAACCTCAGTCCTGAAGTTCTACTTCCAATACACTGAACAGACTTCTGTTGTTCAGGGACGGATACTGAGCTAAGGACGGAACGACCGTAAGATTGCGTGTTAAATTGGGAAAATAGTACAGGGCCTCTGTTTAACAGACCCCTACCACTCCCAAGAACCCACGTGACTAAGAGAGGAATTGCGGCTAGAAGTATTTGAAACCGATTGAGCGTGAAGTATCTGAATCGAAAGTAGAGTAACGCTTAAACTCATAAGCGAGTAGCAGTCCAACATTTAGTCTAACATTAACAAACCCAATGTTGATCCTTCGGACAATATAATGAACTGTGAGAGAACTCCTACTGCATAACTAAGATCTGGTCTTGTTAGCATAGCATAAATCAAGCTTCCCACTAATGACTGATACTTCCTCATATCTTTAAACTCTGCAGCATCATATTTGCTGAGTTTGTGATTTACTTCAAACGGTGTTGAAGTTTCTCTGCAATTCTCCATGTTAAACTTCTTTAGTAAGTTTAGGAGATACCTTTCTTGTGAAACATATACACCATGAGCTGTATATGTAACTTCCATTCCAAGAAAGTATGATAACTTTCCTAGATCACTGATCTTGAATTCTTTTTCAAGCAATCTCTTTACCTCCTTGATTCCGTCATCTGAGGTTCCTATGATTATAATGTCATCTACATAAATACAAATGTAGATCATACCTTCATCTGTTCTTTTAACGAGTAGACTTGCATCTTTCTTTGAACTTTGGTATCCAAGGTCATTGAGATACTTCACAAGTCTGTAATTCCAAGCTCTTGGATCTTGCTTCAATCCATAGTGAGCTCTTCTTAATCTGCAAACATGATTTGGGTAACTCGAACTTACAAACCCTTCAGGTTGTTCCATGTAAACTTCATCTGACATATATCCGTTCATAAATGCATTCTTGATATCTAGCTGACTTAGCTTCCATCCTTTTGATGCTGCTATAGCAATCACTATCCTTATGGTTGACATCTTTGCCACCGGACTAAATGTCTCATCATAATCTATGCCATGCGTCTGAGCATAGCCTTTGACTACCAGTCTAGCTTTGTATCTGGCTATCCTTCCATTTACAAGCTTCTTAACTTTGTAAACCCATTTATTTCCAATCACTTTCTTACCATTTGATTTTGGAACAAGTTCCCAAGTCTTGTTCTCTTCCAGCGCATCGAACTTCTCCTTCATTGCTTCTTCCCATTTTTTCTTACCTTTTGCTTCACTGTAATTCTGAGGTTCTTCATCTTCTCTTACTAAGTAAGCATAGTTTTTTTGAGTCAAATAAGAAGTATCATAGGAATACCTTGTCAGTTGTTTCCTAACTCTGTTTGACCTTCTTGGTTCAAACTCTTCATGTGTATCTGAATACACATCTTCATCGAATCTCGGTCCATCTTCATTTGTCATACCTGATTCGATCATGGACGTACTTGCCTGCACATGATCTTCATCTCCATTTACTTGCATGTGTGATTTACCTTTTTCAATTCTTCTCATCTCTTCTTCAAGTGTTTCAACACTATGCTCTTTATCTGTATACCAGCTCTTTCCTTCATCAAATGTCACATCTCTGGAAACAGTAAACTGTTTGGTTAGAGGACTCCATAGTCTATAACCCATCTGCTTTTCATCATATCCGATGAACACATATTTTTTAGCTTTTGGTTCAAGCTTATGTCTAAGTTGTGATGGTACATAAGCATAAGCAACTGATCCAAACACTTTACAATGATCAAGTGTTGGTTTCTTGCCCCACCAAGCTTCATAAGGGGTCATCCCATTTAAAGCTGTACATGGTAATCTATTTACCAGATATGTTGCTGTGTTTACAGCTTCAGCCCAAAGATAATTTGGACAATTCTTCTCCTTTAGCATTGCTCTTGCAAACTCAACTAGAGTTCGATTTCTTCTTTCTACTACTCCATTTTGTTGCGGTGTATACCTACAAGTTATTTCTCTTTTGATACCTGTGTTCCATAGATAATCATTGAAATCTCGAGAAAAATATTCTCCTCCTCCATCAGACCTTAGTCTTTTGAGTTTCTGTCCTGTAAGTCTTTCAGCATATGCATGAAAATGTTTGAAAGCTCCAAATACTTCTGACTTCTCTTTCAAAACATAAAGAGTTATCCATCTTGTTGCATCATCAATAAAAAGAACATAATACCTTGAGCCGCTGATAGATCCTTCTTTTGTTGGTCCCCATACATCTGTATGTATGAGTTCTAGCACACCATCGTGTTTGTAACCATTTTTCTGAAACAGTAACCTATGGGGTTTTCCCATTTGACAAGCTTCACATTTGTGAATCATAACGGTTGATTCTTCATATTCGGCAATCCTTTCACGGATTGTTTCTCCACCATAGTTTTGATTCCTATTTCATTGAAATGTCCTAACCTCTTATGCCAGAGGTCTAACTCTGTAGATACCTCATCAGCATGTGTGATCAAGGCTTGACCAACATTCCCTTGTACTTTAAGAGTAAAAAGTCTACCTTCCTTTTTACCATGGACAATTTGTTTGTATCCATTCTCTGGATCTTCAACAAATACTCCTTCATTTGTAAACCTGACTTGAAAACCTTTTTCTACTATCTGACCCATGTTGATCAGATTCTTCGGGATCGTTGGTACATACAAAACATTTGTTAATAGGTCAGCTCCATTTTTACACTTTACTTTTCCAATTGACCTTACATTATGTTTTGTATTATCACCTGTCTGTACTGTATGATTTGAAATATCTCCTTCAAGTTTTGATAACAATTCTATATTTCCTGACAAATGATTTGAACAACCAGAGTCAATATAGAATACCTTGAGGTCTACATTCTCTGACATACTTATCGAGTTCATCATCAACGTTGTATGACTGTCATTCTGCGTATCATTTGCATAGTTGTAGTAGGTAGTGTTGTGAGACTGATTCTGTCCCCAACTTCTTGTTCCACCTCTACCATATCCGCCTCTTTCTCTTGTCTTCCTCCTTATATCTTCCGCTTCTGCCTCTGCTGTTGTTATTTTGATTCTGACTTGATCCTTGAGAATTATGCCAGCAATCATGAGCCAAATGATTACTTAATCCACAGATCCAACAAGTATTCTTGTTGTTACCTCTTCCTTTTGTATTTCCTCTTTTTCTGACGTTACCTCTTCCTCTTGCATAATTTGCTTGGGTAGTCATCTCTTCTTCATCTTTTTCTTTACCTTTATCACCTTTCTTCTTATTCTTTGCATACATAGCCGAACTATGTCCTTTATCTCCATCTTTCTTCAAATCTTGCTCAAACGTTAACATTAGTCCAAGCAAGTGATTTAAATCTGGTACAAAATGATTTAAAGAAAGTTCAGTTGAGAGTACAAAAGGTTTCCACCTTTCATCTCCTCTCAATCCTGCAACTTGTGCTATCAACCTGTGATCTTCGATATCTTCATCAATAGATCCAAGACTGTCTGCCAAGTCCTTCATCTTAGTGACATAATCACTAATGCTTTGACTTTGCTTTTTCTTCAATGTTGTAAACTCTGACCATAAGCTAGCCTTTCTAGCTTTGGTAGTGTTTTGGAAATGATCTTCCAATGCACTCCATATGTCGTCCACTTTCTCCAGACCTCTAATGTGCGGTAGTAGATGATCTGTAATGGTATTGTAGATATAAGCTCTTGCCGTTGCATCTTTCTTCTGCCATAGCTTCAAGGCTTCTAACTCCTCTTTCTTTGGTTGACTGTTGTCTTCGAAAGTCAGATTCTTTTCTTCTCCTGTCACATATATCATTAACTCCTTACTCATAAGTAAGGCTTCCATGTGCATTACCCATGCGCGATAATTATCTTTGTCCAATTTGTCAACAGAAATGTGATCTGCCATAATCTTCTTGTTTTTGTTACTTTCGGTGAGTATAATGTTAAAAGGGTTTAGAAAATTCTTCAAATTCTCTTGTATCTTCACTTTCGTTTACTCTTGAGGACCTTTCTATTCTTCAAAAACTTTTCTGCTCTGATACCACTTGTTGAGTTCTAATAGCTTATCATCAACTGTTGAGCTCTTGTACTACTTGTCAACGTGGTGAGTGAGCTTAACTATCTAAAGTTCAATTGCGGAATTCACTATGCCACAAGAACTAAGCTAGAGTGATATTAGAACACCTCTATAATCATCAGTAGCTTAGCAACCTTCTGAAACTGAAAACTTTATAGCTGTCTTTAGTGAAAATTGAAAATTCACTTTACAAAAAACTTCGCGTTTCCTTCAAGCTTTGATTCAGAACTGATTTATCTCAAATTTTACACTACTCTTTTTTCTTAGAGTTAAATAATCTCTCCATCACTTAACTATGTAAAAATTGTGTTTTGAACTCATCGTAATTTCACCGGAACTTCACCGCACTGTCACCAGAATGTCACCGTAATGTTACCGGAATCTTACCGAAATCAATTGCAATTTTGTTTGTGATTACTTCAAATGTTACCGGAATCTTACCGAAATCAATTATAATTTTGTTTGTGATTACTTCACTGAATGAACTCTTTCTAAAGTTTGAGGAAAAAACCTTCGCCAGTTCTAGATGCCTTTACGGTCAGACTTTGTACTGTGTACATGTCCCGTTTCATAAAACTCTTTGGATTAGTTTATAGTTCAGACTCATAGCTTCAAGATGAGCTATTACTCATGAAAATGTTTACACTGTGCTGTGAGATCTAACTCTCAAAAGTACCGGAAAAACTTTTACTGAGAAAAACTGTAACTGTTAACTAACTTTCACAGTAACATGAAATCACTCAAATTTCTTCACATACAAAGAATGCGCTCAAACTTCCACATGAACATGTGTTTTCTATTAGAGAAGATGTGTACAAAACAGCTTGGCCTCACTTTGCTCATAGCTATGGAAAACTCTCCTACTCTGAGTAGTTATTCCTTACCATATCTCTCAGATGAATACCCAACTATTCAGGTTCTATTATTCATCTCTACATACGCAATCTCTGGCGTCTTCTATAGATGTGCTTCTAAGCTTTCTATCTGAGCTCACTTTTTATGATCTTCTACCTCATATATATATATATATATATATATATATATATATATATATATATATATATATATATATATATATATATATATATATATATATATATATATATATATATATATATATATATATATATATATATATATATTGTTCCGAGATTCAAAACTCGTTTTTCTATGAACTATATTACAGTCGTGAATTTGTCCCTTCACTAAGGCTTAATTTTCTGACTGTTTTTTGTTTCTGGTTTTTCTTTGTCTTTCTTCATCTTTATGTCTGTGTGTATGTCAAATTTCTGAGTGATTCTTCAACACGAAGATCTCTTGGTTTGTTTTATAAAGACCTATTGCACTTCGTTTCAACATATGTGGGATAAAAGACTATGGGAGCGCTATGTTCTAAGACACTTAGAGCCCACAAAAATTTACGCAATTGATGAAAGAAGTAAGGTGAAAAGTATATTTTTTCCAATCTTGAGCTTGGAGAGGAAGGAGAAACCCGTAGCCTCTTCTTAAAAGCAAGATATCCTCATGTGGTCCATGGGATGCTTTATCTAAAGCCATTCTCTTTTCCCACTGTTTGACTTCAAAGTCACTACTTTCCAAAGCTTCAAGGTTACCTCAGTGGAAAGATTCATTCTTCTTACTTTCAGTCCAGCATATATTTATACCCTCTACGTCAACAAGGCGCTTTTTCTGGCTCGAGAGTCAGATTGCCTCGATTTTTGTTGGTGCAACAAACATATCTCTTGAGATTTCTAAGAGTATGTAGCGCATTGATTTTGAATATTATTTTTCAGGTTTAAAGGTCTCTACCAATTCTCTATAGGAACCAAAAATAGCTTTTGAAGGCTTGTTTTGATGCTATAGAAGTTCAAATTTTGTTATTTCACTTGGATTTGAATTGTAGTTGCAAGATTTAGGTGCTAGATATCCATTGGTTCTCTGGCAAGGACTGGCAAGAATCCAAATTTGGTGATTGTGAAATCTTTGTTGGTGGTTTTGTTGCTTTCCAAAGCGCCCAATTACCACCCGAACATTTCAAATTTACTTTTGGATCTAGCAAGGACTTTAATCAATGACTAAAAGCTTTGAAGAATCATCCAAATTTGCTTCCAAAGCATCAAAGATCTATAGGGGAGCAAACTTGAGCCTCTTCTTTCATTCTCTATACTTTATTCATATCTTGCAGTTTCAAATTCTATTAGTCTTGATCCACTCATCGAAATCATAGAGAAACAAGACAAACCTTCATCTTTACTAGTTCGTCAGGTCAAAGAAAATCCAAAAAATTAGAAAATAAAAAAAAACCAAAAAAGGTAATGTTGGGGGATTCTTGGACAAGAAGGGATTTGAGTGTTTGTGGGAGAAAAGGGAAAGAAAAGAAGAAAGATACACACTGGAAGCCTCTTTCGATTGATTATAATAAGACAAATACAATGTGACGCACAATACAATCCAATGCTTCTGTGCAAAATCCCACAGAGTGCTCAATTACAAAATACCAAATACCCAAGGGGCTTGTTGTTGCCGACCTCCTCAGCACCAAACCTCCACCTTCCCCAAGCATGCACTTTTGCACACCTTGCACCAAGCTTCCACTAAGGGGGAGGGATGGATACCTTCTGTCGGTACGCACACACTTCAATGAGACCTTGGGGTCCTTGGGGGACTAGCTTAGCACTCCTCTGCACACTTTCTTAGTCACTCTCCATGCACACCTTGCACTTCACTTCTCTGCATCGCACAGTGGTGACTCTTGCACTTCTCTCTCTTGCTTCACTTACACTATGCTCACTCTTGCTTAGTCTTATGATAGTCCAAGAATAGTCTTTGCCTTGATTTGAGTGTCGATTCACGTACGCTCCTAATTGCAAGAGTATCTTGGTGCTCACTTTGATGTCCCAAGATTGTCTTCACAAGTGGGCAGCCAACTACTCCCGGTTTTGTCCTATAGTGACTTTAGACTAAAACCAAAAATTTTAATTGGGGGGCAATACTTTTACTTCTGCGTACGCTGCCGCTTCACATACCTTCACATTTGCCTTTTAACTCTTCAGATGTGCACATAAGGGAGGGTTCACCTGAACCTTCGAAAACACTTTAAAAACACTTTGAACCTTAGGGAAATTAGAGAAATACCTCTGCAACCTGCAACCCACTTTCTCCAATGTACGCTTTGTGGACAATTAATTGTGCACTACCTGTGCACTTTGACACCTGCACTTTAGCACTTTGACTTTGCACCAATTGACTTTGACCTTGATCTTGTTGACTTTGACTGTTTGAATTTGACCTTTTGACTTTGACTGTGGTTGACTTTGACTGCGATTGACTTTGACCAATGTGACTTTTATGGGCTCAACAGTTTCCCACCACCTAATGTGCTCTCCGTCCTAGAGAGCTACAACCAAAAATCTGAGCATAGAGGACACCATGATTCTGGAGCTGAAAAATCTTCAAAAGGACACCAAGGCCACCACAAACAAGAGAGAACAAGCACCAGAGAAGAAACAAAAGGGGGAATTTTTCATGGAAAAGCAAAGGAGGGCAATGAGAGGGTAGAAAGGAGGTGGAGGGGAGGGCTGAGGGGCGGAGATGGATAGGGTAGGGAGGGTTAAGGATGTGGCTAGGCAGATTGGTAAAGGGAGGGATTGGGAGTAGGAATTAGGGGTCTCGAGAGGGTTAAAATGATCAAACAGTAGAGCTACAGAGGGTGCATATAGGTTATGAAACATAAGGTAAGACAAAGTGAGAATAAACCATGTGGACAATGTGGTGAAATAAAAAACATGTGATAAATGTGCTCAAAACATGTGGGTTTTGACCAAAAGTCAGAGAAAATGTGGGAACATGGAAACATAAAGCCAAAAACTGAGTCCAAAGGTGCCAAAAAACATGAAAATGACTTCAGTTTTGTAAAAAATGGCCAACCAAGGTGCGATCCTGAGCCAAAACCTTTGAGCCATGAAAAATAAAAAAATATAAATTTTTATATATAGATTATAATATAAAAAGAATGAAAAAGATAAATAAAATAAAACGACCCCTTTTTTTAAGTCGAACGCGTGTGTGGGACAAAAGGAAAAATAAAATAAAATAAAATAAAAAATAATAAATAATAAATAAATTAAAAAATAAAACTAAAAGAAGAAAAATAAAATAAAATAAAAAAGATAAAAAATTAATAAAAACAAAACAAAAAAATAAATTTAAAAATCGGGGGGGGGGGGGGGGGAGGGGGGGGGTTGGGGCGGGGGAGGGGGGGCTGTCAGAGTGGGGGGGTTGGGGTGGGTATGGGGAGGGAGAGAGAGACAGAGAGAGAGAGAGAGAGAGAGAGAGAGAGAGGGAGGGAGGGAGGGAGGGAGGGAGGGAGGGAGAGAGAGAGAGAGAGAGAGAGAGAGAGAGAGAGAGAGAGATAGACAGAGAGAGAGAGAGAGAGAAAGAGATTTTTTTTTTTGGGAAAAACAAAACGCCTAGGGGGGGCTTTTTTTTTTATAAAAAATATCCAAAAAGACTGAAATACATAAAATATCCAAAAAAAATGCAACAAAAATCCAAAAAATCTTCAAAAGATTCTCAAACATTTTTCGATAGGCCTAAGCTAGTTTTTTGCACTCAAACCCACAGAGAGCTTCCTTTATTCCTCAAATGTGGCAAGAAAATGACACATGAAAAGGAGAAAAATGCTAGAAAAATTCTAAAAAATGCTTGAAAATTTTTGAAAAAATCCTAAAAATTCCAAAAATTGTACCTTTGCAAAGTTTATGAAATGGCTGCTAAATTTGCTAAAAAATCAAGAAAAAAGCATGAAATGGATAAATAAAACTAGTAAAACTTAAGCAAAATGAAATGAGAAAGCTATGTACAACTTGGACAAATTTTGTAGGTTCCAGGTGATCCATAATTCTTTAGTTGGCTTGATGATATGCCTTGAGCCATGATCTTGATACGTTGACTCAGAGAAACTCCTCCATAATCTCCAATTGTAGTGCACTTCATTTGTTTTGTCTTTATTTTGGGCATGTTGACGACTTGATAGGGCCCCCTTAAATCCTTCCATAAAATATTATCTCCTTCATACTGCATCTTCTGTTTCCAAAGACTTGCAGGTACTCCTTCCACATCCTTGTAAAGCCCTGCACTCACTATCATAAAAAGTGACACAACAGATGATATCCATACCAGGATCCATAAAAAAGTGGCCATTGACATATGATTTGAAGTATCTTCAGCACTGTTGCACTTAAGGGCTCCTCTTTTCTCCTCTCTTCTATGGCCTTTAACTAAGACAGTCTCACTCGAGTCAGTAGCTTGAATGATATCCTTTGATTCTTTAAATGCTTCCTCTCTACTTGAGTTTGGAAAAATTCCATAGCAGGAAGATGGGTCTTCTACATGGAGCCAAGCCAACATGTTTTCATCTTCATATAAATCTGCTCCTTCAAATAGGCCTGCTTCTAGGTTGTCCAATAATTCTTCTTCCATACAAATACCAATTGTCTGCATCATGCTAGTATTTCTCTGATTGTGTGGTCCTTCTTCTAAAATTATCTACTGCAAGTCTTTTCCCTCTTTCTTTACCGACATTGTGTCCTTGCCCCAGTCATGCAGCACATTGGCATGCCTTAACCAAGGTCTTCCAATTAACAGGGGCAAACTTCCTTCTACCTGTGGCAGCCTTAAAACAACAAAGTCCAAGTTAAAGATGGTACCTTGTATCTTGACTGGGACTCCAGGGACCACTGCCATAGGCTTAACTATGCTTTGGTCTGCCATTGTTACAGTGAAGTTGGCAGGTCTTGAAGGATATAGTCCAATCTTTTTCATGGTATTTTCAAGCATCAAGTTAATGCTAGAACCACCATCCACAATAACTCCTTGAAACTCATGACCTTTAATAGAGACTGTTAGCCTCTTGTAATCTGTGAGGGGCACTTCCCCTACACTTTTATCTTTATGCATAATAGCAGCCTTTGCCTCTAAACTTGTTGTGGACATTTCATCAATTATTTGCAAGAGTTCTGACCTGAACTTCCCATCCATCTTTATTAATTCAAAAATACTAACCTCCTTTTTCATGGACTTGAGTAGTCTGGAAGCTTCTGATTCCTTAAGAGCATGGGCTCCATTTGACTTATCAAACTCCTCATGAGCCTTGTTGAATGCATGTCCAATGTCATCACTGGTACCTATGAAATTTTCTTTTTGCTTTGTGTCTGCATATGTGGTGGCTTTGTCTTCAGATGCAACTTTGTCTTTGTTCAATCCATTAGTCATTGATTCGTGACCTATTTCCACTTGAGTCTTCCCCTTGCTTCTTGTCTGCACTGTAAAAGATTCAATTTCTTCTAATTGCACCACCCTGGTAGATGGTGATGGCACCTTGGCTTGATCTACCATTTCTTCTTTGCACACAGAAATCATTTGAATGTGGGGCCCAGATGAAGATGCTTGGTTCTTAGGACAACCATTAGCATAGTGGTCTCTGGCCTCTAGGTAGTTCCTGCAAGGAGGGGCATTTTCTGAGAGAGTGCACCTACTTTGATAGTGCCCACATTCTCCACATCTGAAACAAATAATTGGCCTCCTAGGCCCATTTCCAAAATTATCCCTCTATCTAGGGTTGTAATTATTACCTTGATTCGGTGGAGCAACCATCACATTTGCCGATGGTAGGGGTCCTCCTTGTGTCTAGTATGTTGTTGCAGGCATTCCCCTTGATTGGCATTCATGGGCCTCATGACCAACTTTCCTACATAATTGGCAAGTCATACTTAATAGTGGATATTCACTTACTATATGACCTTGCTTGCTACACATGGTACACCAAAGTCCACTCTTGATGCCACCCCCTTTGAGTTCCTGCAACTCCTGTCGCAGCTGAGCCAATTACTCTGCTTGGGCCTCCTCCTCCTTTTGGAGCTTTAATGCTTCAATCTCTCTTCTCAATTGAGTAACAACATTCTCCTCCTCTTTGTGGGGCTTATTCCTTTTTAAGCCATCCAGCTCCTTCCTTAGTTGGATCACTCGATCCTCTATTTTTGTAGAATATGGTAGTTGAGAAGAAGTTGGTCCATACTGTTGCCTTATCTGCTCCAGTCGTGTAGCTGTGTTGATGAACTCCTCTATGGAGGCTGTAGGCAACACTATTTCCTTGATTTTGCATTGGGTGGCCACTGGAAGTGGCTTAGCTAACCATTTCTTAACAAAAAAATCATGTGGTGGATCTGGCAATTTAGCCATTAGTGCCTTGGCCCTAGTCACAAACTATGGGAACTTTTCACCTAGAGCCAATCTCAAATTTTCTAGTTCCTCTATGATGATCTCTGCAGTATTTCCATGCTGGAATTGATTTTTGAATGCATCTTTCATTAAGTCCCAAGTTGTAAAATGGTTCTCAGTAAACTGGCTGAACCATTTATCTGCTAATCCTTCTAATGTTGCAGGGAAGAGTATCAAAAAGGCATCCTCTCTTCCCATTAAGCCTCTAGTTTTGCATAGTGCTAGAAACCTTCTAATATGCTCGTCCAGATTTTCTTGAGTTAGTCCTTTGAAAGAAGGAAATTTTATATTTAATCTTGATAGTAAGGTTTCCAAGTCTACCTGACCAGCCATGCTCCTTACTGATGAAGTTGATGAAAGTGGACTAGATGGTCTTCTAACAACCTTCCTTCTTGTTTGCTTGTAGGTGACCCTCAATGTTGGGACCGGGTTGCCGTCATGGGCTGTTCATAGTCCTCTTAGTATGAGATAATTGATAAGAATATATCCCTCTTAGTCCACTGAAGTAGTATTGTCGACACTTGACTATTGCTTCTCCAAGTACAATATATCTTCTCCTATGCTCAAATCTCCTTGGAGTCCCACCGAGCGTGCCAAATTTTGTTGGGGGATTCTTGGACAAGAAGGGATTTGAGTTTTTTTAGGAGAAAAGGGAAAGAAAAGAAGAAAGATACACACTGGAAGCCTCTACCGATTGATTATAATAAGACAAATACAATGTGAAGCACAATACAATCCAATGCTTCTATGCAAAATCCCACAGAGTGCTCAATTACAGAATACCAAATACCCAAGGGGCTTGTTGCACCTAGCTTCCTCTGCACCAAACCTCCACCTTCTCCAAGCATGCACTTGTGCACACCTTGCACCAAGCTTCCACTAAGGGGGAGGGATGCATACCTTCGGTTGGCATGCGCACACTTCAATGAGACCTTGGGGTCCTTGGGGGACTAGCTTAGCACTCCTCTGCACACTTCCTTAGTCACTCTCCATGGACACCTTGCACTTCACTTCTCTGCGTCACACACTGGTGACTATTGCACTTCTCTCTCTTGCTTCACTTAGACTATGCTCACTCTTGCTTAGTCTTAGGAAGTCCAAGAATAGTCCTTGCCTTGATTTGAGTGTCGATTCACGTACGCTCCTAACCGGAAGAGTATCTTGGTGCTCACTTTGATGTCCGAAGATTTTCTTCACAAGTGGGCAGCCAACTACTCCTTGTTTTGTCCTATAGTGACTTTAGACTAAAACCAAAAATTTTAATTAGGGGGCCATACTTTCAGTTCTATGTACGCTGCCGCTTCACATACCTTCACATTTTCCTTTTAACTCTTCAAATGCGCACATAAGGGAGGGTTCACCTGAACCTTCCAAAACACTTTAAAAACACTTTGAACCTTAGGGAAATTAGAGAAATACCTGTGCAACCTACAACCCACTTTCTCCAATGTACCCTTTGTGGACAATTAATTGTGCACTACCTGTGCACTTTGACACCTGCACTTTAGCACTTTGACTTTGCACCAATTGACTTTGACCTTGGCCTTGTTGACTTTGACCCCTTTGGCTTTGACCTTTTGACTTTGACTATGGTTGACTTTGACTATAGTTGACTTTGACCAATGTGACTTTTATGGGCTCAATCGGTAGATGAGCAAGATGTTGAGGAGGAAGTGGATTTATATGATGATTTTATTACTCATGCTCAACATCGTGCACTTTAGGATAGAACCACAAAATTAGAATCTATCTGAGAGAGTATGACCTCGACCTTCTGGCAATTAAAAGCGTAGTTTGTTACTTTAGAAAATCATATTACCTCTTTTATTTCCCAACAAGAGTTTGAACGTGAGGTCTCTCATGAAACCTTAGTCATGATTCGAAAAGACAAAGAGCTTGATCCTCTACCCACAATTCCTCTTACTACTGGTAAGGAAAAGCATCATAGGGATATGCCTTGGCTCAAAGATCTCAAAACGCCCACCTTTATGGGGGATGATAGAGATCGTAAAAAGATTGCAGTATACACGTTTCTCCAAAAATGGGCCAACTTGCATCAACTAAAAGGAACCCCACCCAAGTATCATGTACTTGAAGCTAGCTTATCACTTGGACCTGTGCATATAAGTGGTGGATGAGCTTGAAAGAGGCAAAATCTATTCCTCTAGATTGGTCTTTGTTTGAAACTCTTTTTCCAAAAGAGTTTTTCCTCTAAATGAAGAAGAACACAGTTGGGATTAGTGGGATAGAGTAATGCAGAGAGGAAGACCTTTAGTTGTATATCTTTCAGATTATCATGAGATTGCATTAAAGCTGAAGGGTCTTGATGATTTTGAAAAGGTACATGGGTTTGTTAGAGGTTCCTAAAACTTTAGAAGAAGCAATTAGATATGCCCAATTGTATGAGGATACTAACTGTGTTGCTATGGAAATAGATCACACTTTGTGAACTATGCACATGACAAAGTTTTAGAAAAGGTTAGTCCCAAGAAAGAACAGATTCATAGTTAAGAATTCAGGAGGGCCTAGACTTTCCACAAATCAGTTTGAAAAGGCAAAAAAGGATAACTTATGATTTAGATGTTTGTTTCCTAACCACTCTCCATGGAAATGCCCATTTTGAAAGGGGGATAAAAGGAAACAAGGACCAGGGACTACTATCGCCATAGACAAGGGCAAAAAAGCAATCCACCTAGTACAAACACTTCTTATTCATCACAGTTCTACTTGCACATGAAGATGTCAAACATACGTGTTGTTTAACTCAATCTCTATTTTCACAGTAGTTTGGACCTTATGATTTAGTTAAAATTCATGGTCATGTTAACAGGACTAGAGTGCGGATCATGATTGATGATTCGACAACTCATAATTTTATTAATTATGCTCTAGTCAAAAAGCTTAAGATTCCCAAACAACTTAGTGCACTATGGATAAACGATATCAAGCAGCTGAACTATTGTTTTTACAACAAACTTGTAAAAAATTGAATACACCTTTACCGCGAATTGTTGAAAAACCTGACAATTATAGCCAAGTACAGCGTTCATATGTTGTCTCTATGATGCAAAAGAATGATAAAAGAGTATGGGATATGATGGTATCCAATTTGGAAATCACGATGCAAGGATATGTTGATCATTTAGATTTCCAGATAATGAATATGGAAAGAACAGTTCTAGTTTTGGGTAGAGAATGGTTATGGGGTTTGCGCAAAACACTTAAACATAGTTATCAGAGCAATAACATTGAATTTACTAAAGTAGGAGTAAACTTTGTATTCAGGGTGAAATCGATGTACCTAGTACACCTCTTATTTCATGCATGCAATCAGACACTTTGTTTGATTCACATATGCACAAGATATTTATGCTTTATTTTCATTAGATGCTCATGAGCCTGTTGATGATTTGGACATTTATTATGTATCTTTTTTCGGCATAATGTAAGTAAGGACAACTCTTTTTGATATTCCTTCTTGCCTGAAAGAGTAATTAAAAGTTTTAAACAAATTATGGGTGAATATAAAGATGTATTTCCTGTTGATTTACTTAACGGATTACCACCTACTAGGGGAAACATTGACCATGCCATAGGTCTAGTTGTTGACATTAAACCCATTTTAAATATCCTTATAGGCTTAGTTTAGCTCAACATCAAGAAATAGAAAATCAAATATGGGATTACTTAGACAAAGGATTCATTAGACCTAGTAATTCGGCATGGGCATCACCAATATTGCTAATAAAGAAAAAAGATGCCTCTATGAGACTTTGTATAGACTATAGAGCATTAAACAAAGTAACAATTAAGAATAGACTTCCAATGCCTAGATTGGATGATTTTTTTGATTAATTACAACAAGCTAAGTATTTTACAAAGCTTGATTTACGATGTGGTTATCATTAGATATGCATAAAAGTAGATGATGTATCTAAGATTTCTTTTTGGATTAGGTATGGCCATTATGAGTTTTTAGTAATGCCTTTTGGTCTTACTAATGCCCCAGACACATTCACAACTCTCATGAATATTATTTTGTGGCCTTAATTAGGTAATTTTGTGATTGACTTTCTAGATGATATATTCATCTATAGAAAGTCCAAAGATGCACATTTGGAACACTTAGAGTCAGTTTTCCAAGTGTTATGAGAAAATTCTCTTTTTGCTAAAGAAACAGAATGTGAATTTTTAAACAAGAATTTCTACATCTAGGTCATATTATCTCCCAACATGGAATTCAGATGGATCTCGAGAGGGTGTGTGCTATCATGGAATGGCATTATCCCTAAAACCTGGAAGAGGTGTAGGTCTTCCTACGTTTTTTAGGATGTTATCATCAATTCATAAACAATTATGCCAAGATAGCTATTCCGATGATAGACCAAGTTCAAGGGAAAGGAAGAGCTTTTCATTGGGGAGATGAAAAAAAAGAAGCATGGAAAGATTAAAGCTAGCAATAGCTATAACTCTATTACTACAGATAGCAGATCCCAATCAACCCTTTGTGGTTGAAATTGATGCGAGTGATCATGCTATAAGAGTAGTCCTGATTTAGGATGGTTGACCTGTAGCAAAGTAAGAAACTAGAACTAGCTCAACAAAAATACTCCTTATCTGAGAAAGATTTTTATACTATAGTTCATGCCTTAAAGAAGTGGTGACCTTATTTGTATGGTGCCAATGATCTGGTTAAGAGGCAGCTTTACTAGCTTGAACTTCATAAGGACATCCTAGAGTATGTGCTTAAGTGCACGAAATGCGAGGTCAATAAAGCTGAAAGGCTATGCATTGGAGGAATACTCCACACATTGGACATTCACGATGGAAACTGGGAGAATATCTCCATGGACTTCATACTTGGATTACCTAAGACACAGAGAGGGCACGACTGTATCTTAGTAATTGTGGGTTGAAGCATTTCCATGGCGATGCACCATAGTGTACTCTCCTTCTCGAGAGCTCCATGATGATATCTTCAGAGTAGGAAATTGAGCTCCTATGGATGCACACGGTACCCCACACAAAGGCTGCAGAATATGTAGAAAACACAGTACATAGGGAGCAGGAAAACAGACTTCTTAGGTGTTACAAATGCAATCAAACTTACAGTCTTTGGCTTGACCATGCCACTATATGTTTTATTAAAGAACATATATGAACAAGTGTCTGGTGGCCATTTGGCCTTTCACATGGACACTAATGGTAAAAATCTCCCACTAAAAGCCAATATGGCCAAAGTAACTATGGCATAAAAATAAAGAATGATAAAGAATACCTAAGTGTAACTATACAAGCTATACCTCCCACCTGAGGGGCATGTTACACAGTATACACGTGACTGTGTAAGATCATGAATCAAGTAACCTCCATCAAGTGACAACACTGTCGAAAGCTATCCTGTGGTAGAGCTTTAGTCAAAGCATCTACAAATTATCTCGAGTGTGAACCTTCTCAAGCATAATGCACTCAGTGGCTAAGCAATATCTAATGAAGTGATACCTCACCTCAATGTGCTTGGTCTTTGCATGATAGACTGGATTCTTAGCCAAAGCAATGGCACTCTGACTGTTACTGAGCAAACGAGGTAGATGCTAAGGTAAAAGCATATCACAAGAAATTTGAGAAAGCCACAATGCTTCCTTACATACCTCACTTGCTGCAACATACTCTGCTTTTGTGGTGGAAATAACTGCACATTCGTGAAGACGAGATCTCCAAGAGATAGCACCTCCAACAAAATAAAAAATGTACCCTGATGTAGACTTATGATTTTCTACACAACCAGCATAGTCACAATCTATGTAACCACTAAGAGATGTTTTCGCTCTACCTAAGAATAAACACGTGTTCTTAGTGACACTGAGATATCTCAGAATAATGTGGACTGCTTCCCAATGTTTCTTGCCTGGATTAGACATATACCTTCTCACAACTCCCACTGGAAATGCAATGTGTGGTCTTGTAGCTACCATAGCATAATGAGACTATCAAGAGCACACTAATAGGGAATTATGGTAATGTATTGATTTTCCTCATCTAATTTTGGGCAATCATCCTTGCTCAATTTCACATATGTGGGTAAATGTGTACTCAATGCCTTTCCACCCTACATATTGGACCTATGGAGTACTTTGGATATGTACTCACTTTGAGACAAGTATATGCATCTTTTACTCCTATCACGATTAATGTGCATGCCAAGAATAGTTTGGCATCCCCAAAATCCTTCATATCAAATCTCTGACTCAACTTCTTTTTGAGAATTGACAAGTCATAAGAGGACTTCCCATCAATCAACATGACATGGACATAAAGTGTCAAGCATATTAAGCTTTCATCTGAGCATCTCTTTGTGTAGAGACAATGATCCTCATTGCTTCGAGAATAGCCTTGGGACTTCATAAAAGCATCAATCTTTTGGTACCATTGTCTAGGGGACAGTTTAAGTCCATACAGGATCTTCTTGAGCTTTCAATCTAGACTTTCATTGCCAAGAGTGATCTCCATGCAGGAAAGCAGTTTTCACATCCATTTGAACTAGCTCATGCAGGAAAGCAGGAAAACCTCATGAGAGGTTTTCATGAGGCAACATAGAAACTACTCTATCTTGAATTGCTCTATTTATCCTTTCAGCTACACCATTCTTTATTGGGCTATAAGGAGCTATAAACTTTCTATGAATCCCTCTAGATTGACAAAAAAGGTTGAATTCATGTGAGGTATACTCACCCCCATTATCCAAATGTAAAGCCTTAAGCTTAGTTCCTTTTTCAGTCTGAACTAAAGCAAGCCATTTTTTGAAAGTAGGGAATACCTCATTCTTCGATTTGATAGGATATACCCAAACTTTTCTAGTAGCATCATCTATGAAAGACCACCTTGTAACCAAGGTCATCAAGTTGACCAACTGACATCAGAACGCATGATAAATGAGGTACATCACATACATTATGCATAGTAAATTTTGAACCATCAATGAACTGCACAACCACATCTCCAATCCCCACAACGTCACACTAGTAAGAGTCACCAAGTTTCACGGTACCAAGAGACTTTGTTGCATAATTAGAGAACCATTCTCTGTGTGGTGTCATGGAAAGATGCACCAGAATCTAGCAGCCATATGTGGGAAATACAATCGGCCATAAGAGCCTCAATTGGAATAGTACAATCAAGTATCAACACATCAGCATCATCAAAAATAGCATTGATTTCTTCAATCTTCATAGTCAAAGTAGATGGTGCAGGTAATTGTTTAACATGCCCAACAACATTCTGTCCTTTACCTTTAGGACTCTTTAATGCATAACATTTTTTCTTTTTTTTTTTAAATAAAGGAAGTTCGGCCTTAGCCTACTCTCCTAGATTTGAATTAATTGAAGGAAAAGTACAAGAGAACAAGACTAGTGCCCACGGGATCCCCCAAATCCCACACAGTAGGAGTAGCTGTTATAGAGTTTGGATGGCATTACAAAGAAGGCTAATCATCCTCTCATCACCCTCATGCGGGGTCCACTTGGGTTTAAGCTTGTTGTTCATCAAAAGGATCACTTGATGATGCCTGAAAGGGGGGTATTTCTTATAGTTAGAAATCCTTTTGCCAAGGAGGAACAATGATTTCTCAATCGACCACTCTTTAGGGGAGTCACCAAAGTTTAAAGCACATCTTTCCTGCTAGATCTTCCATAGGACCTACCCTCTTACGGTTTTCTAGAGAGTCACGGAGCAGTCGATTGCTTCTCCTAGTAGAGCTTGCTTCCAACTCATATGTTTTTGTAGTTTAATTTTCCTTCCAACAATCTACCAGAGCCTATTCGAGTTGGGACAAGTAAAGAAGATATGAGAAACATCTTCAATGGACTGGTAGCAACGTTTGCACCAGGGAAGCATCCCACAAATTTTGTTAGCCTTAAACGGTCCATATTCCACGATGAAGAATTTGCCATAGGAGGACCGACTTTTTTATTTCAATGAGGGGGTGCTAGATAGCCATGAACTTCATGTTCCACTAAAGCCGCGTCCACGACAGGCACCACTTGTTGTTGAGGTTAATTTGATAGTCAGTGGTTTCTTTGATGTTTGGGATTTTTGATAGGCAATTACCATTGTGCCATTTGAGACCAAGCGAGCTCCGTGTGTCATGCCCCATGAGAAGGCGAACTTTAGAGCGGTCCTAGGTGAGATATGTGCTTTGCAAAGTATTCCATTTATCATAGGAAATGTTGATGCTAGGGTCAATATCCTTGAAGTTGATCCACTCTTTGGTGTCTTGTTTCCAGAGATGTTTCCATTTTTTGAAGCCTTTGTTCCATAGCCTCTTGGCATTACGAATATTCCAAGAATCCAAGATCTGGATGCCATGGATCAAAAACCAAATACAATCATTTTGTCTGATACCGGCTGCCCACTTCCAATCTTCACTTATTCTTGTAAAGCTTTTGACTTTATTCCAACTCTTCCAAAGGGAGCACACCAGATTCGAGCCTTTTGGGAAGACTGGGAAAACAAAAGGGTCAGAATGTCGAGATTCTTCCAATTTGGGAATCCCATGAAAGCCAATGCATTCTTGTTTCTGAAGATCAGCTTGGCCCACAAGACCTCCCAATTGCACCATGCTTTAATCATCCATTTTGCCACAAGTTTGTTAGCCATGCATCCGATGTCACATTCTTCTTCATGTTTTTCTTTCTTATGATAATAATGGCATTCAATATCCCTCTTCCTTGATTTACTTCTACTGTTATTCCATTGACCATTCTTTTCTTTCCTCTTGCTCCTGCCACACTACTGATTCTTTCCTTGGTAAAAATCATGAACATTATATGCATCTCCACTTTGAGTGCCAACCAGAGATTTTCTACGGATCTCCTCACTCAAGAGTGTTCCACATTGTTGAGCCCATAAAAGTCATATTGGTCAAAGTAAACTGCAGTCAAAGTCAAGCATAGTCAAAGTCAAAAGTTCAAAGTCAAATTGGTCAAAGTCAACATGGTCAAGGTCAAATTCAACATGGGTAAAGTCAAAGTGTTCGAAGTTCAGGTGTCAAAGTGCACAGGTAGTGCACAATTAACTGTCCACAAAGGGTAAATTGGAGAGAGTTGGTTGTAGGTTGCAGAGGTATTTCTCTAATTTCCCAAGGTTCAAAGTGTTTTTTAAAGTGTTTTGGAAGGTTCAGGTGAACCCTCTCTTAAGTGCACAAGTGAAGAATTAAAAGGAAAAATGTGAAGGTATGTGAAGCGGCAGCGTACGCAGAAGTGAAAGTATGGCCCCCCAATTAAAATTTTTGTTTTAGTCTAAAGTCACTAGAGGACAAAACAGGGATTCATTGGCTGCCCGCTTGACAATCTTGGGACATCAAAGTGAGCACCAAGATACTCTTGCAATTAGGAGCGTACGTGAATCGACACTCAAATGAAGGCAAGGACTAGTCTTGGAACAAAAAGTGTAAGCAAGACTAAGCAAGGTGAGCATAATCTAAGCTAGGAAGAGAGAGAGGGCAAGAGACACACACTGTGCGATGTAGAGAAGTCAAGTGCAAGGTGTGCATGAAGAGTGACTAAGGAAGTGTGCAGAGAAGGGCTAAGCTATTCACCCCAAGGATCCCAAGGTCTCATTGAAGCAGTGTGCGTGCCGACAGAAGGTGTCCATCCCTCCCCCTTATTGGAAGCTTGGTGCAAGGTATGCACAAGTGTAGGCTTGGGGAAGGTGGAGGTCTGGTGCAGCGAATGCCGACAACAACAAGAACTTTGGGTATTTGGTATTTTGTGACGAAGCATTTTGTGGGATTTTACACAGAAGCATTGGATTGTATTGTGCATCACCATTGTATTTGTCTTCTTATAATCAATCGACAGAGGCTTCTAGTGTGTATCTTTCTTATTGTCTTTCCCTTTTCTCCTAGAAACACTCAAATTCCTTCTTGTCCAAGAATCCCCCAACAAAATTTGGCACGCTTGGTGGGACCCAAGGTGATTTGAGCATAGGAGAAGACATATTGCAGTGTGAAGAAGCACTATTCAAGTGCCGACAGTACTACTTCATTCGGATAAGAGGTACATATTCTTATCAATTATCTCATACTAAGAGGAGTATGAACAGCTCATGACCGCAACCCGGTCGCAAACATTGAGGGTCACTTGCAAGCAAACAAGAAGGAAGGCTATTAGAAGATCCTCTAGTCCACTTTCGTCAACTTCATCAGTAAAGAGCATGGCTGATCAGGTAGACTTGGAAACCCTACTATCAAGATTGAATATAAAATTTCCTTCTTTCAAAGGTTTAGCTCAACAAGATTTGGATGAGCATATTAGAAGGTTTTTAGCACTATGCAAAACTAGAGGCTTAATGGGAAGAGAGGATGCCTTTTTGATACTCTTCCCTGCCACATTAGAAGGGTTAGCACATAAATGGTTTAGCCAATTTGCTGAGAATCATTTTACAACTTGGGACTTAATGAAAGATGCATTCAGGACTCACTTAAATCATGGAAATACTACAGAGATCATCACAGAGGAACTAGAAAATTTGAGATTGGTTCCAAGTGAAAAATTCCCAGAGTTTGTGACTAGGGCGAAGGCACTAATGGCTAAATTGCCAGATCCTCCACATGACTTTTTTGTTAAGAAATGGTTAGCTAAGCCACTTCCAGTGACCACCCAATGTAAAATCAAGGAATTAGTATTTCCCACAACCTCCATAGAGGAGTTCATCAACACAGCTACACGACTAGAGCAGATAAGGCAACAATATGGAGAAATTTCTTCTCAACTACCATATTCTACAGAAATAGAGGATCCAATAATCCTGCTAAGGAAGGAGCTGGAGGGCTAAAAAAGGAATAAGCCCCACAAAGAGGAGGAGAATGATGTTACTCAGTTGAGGAGGGAGACTGAGGCATTAAAGCTCCAAAAGGAGGAGGAGGCCCAAGCAGAGGAATTGGCTCAGCTGTGACAGGAGTTGGAGGAACTCAAAGGGGGTGGCATCAAGAGTGGATTCTGGTGTACAATGTGCAGCAAGCAAGGTCATATATTAAGTGAATGTCCTCTGTTACGTGTGACTTGCCAATTATGCAAGAAAGCTGTTCATGAGGCCGAGGAATGCCAATAAAGAGGATTGCCTGCAACAACATATTGGACACAAGGACGACCCTTACCACCAGCAAATGTGATGGCGGCTGCACCCAATCAAGGTAACAATTACAACCCTAGATAGAGGAATAACTTTGGAAATGGGCCTAGGAGGCCAATCATTTGTTTTAGATGTGGAGGATGTGGGCACTATCAAAGTAGGTGCAAGTTAGAAGAAATTGAATATTTTACAGTGCAGATAAGGAGCAAGGGGAAAACTCAAGTAGAAATAGGTCAAGGATCAAGGATTAATGGATTGAATCAAGACAAAGAGATATCTTAAGACAAAGCCACCACATGTGCAGACACAAGGCAAAAAGGAGATCTGATATGTACCAATGATGCCATTGTGCACACATTCAACGAGGCTCATGAGGAGTTTGATAAGTCAATTGGAGCCCATGCTCTTAAGGAATTAGAAGCTTCAAAACTACTCAAGTCCATGAAAAAGGAGGTTAGTATTTTCGATTTAGTAAAGATGGATGGGAAATTCAGGTCAGAACTCTTGTAGATAATTGATGAGGCTTCCACTACAAGTTTAGTGACAAAGACTACTGTTATGCATAAATATAAAAATGTAGGGGAAGCACCCCTTACAGATTATAAGAGCCCTCGGCTGACAATATCTATTAAAGGTTATGAGTTTCAAGGAGTTATTGTGGATGGTGGTTCTAGCATTAACTTGATGCCTGAACATACAATGGAAAATATTGGACTCCACCCTTCAAGGCCTGCAAATTTCACTGTTACTTTGGCAAATCAAAGCAAAGTAAGGCCCTTGGGAGTGATCCCAAAAGTTCCACTAGAAGTACAAGGTAATCTTTTCATTCTGGATTTTGTGGTTTTAAAACTGCCCAAGGTTGAAGGAGGATTTCCCCTCTTAATTGGAAGACCATGGTTGAGGCATGCAAGTGCCATCCATGATTGGGGTAAAGACACTATGTGGGTACAAAAGAAAGGGCAAGAACTGACACAGATACATTTAGAGGAGGGCCCAGATCATGAAGGGAACACCAGCATGATGCAAACAGTTGGCACATTTGCATGGAACCCGAAATAGAGGACCAACCCCAAATAGAGTTCGAAGAAGAAGAGGATATTCTAAATTGGCTCCAAGCAGGCAACTCTTCCTCATGTTTTGGAATTTTTCTTAATAATACTTGCACAGACTAATGTTATAATGAAAATGAGGAAAAGTTCTGGTTGATGGGTTGGGAGAGCCCATCACAGACCACAGAAGGGGCAGGAAGACACCCCTAAAATACAACTTGGAGGAGGATGCAACAACAACAGAGAACGAAGTTACTAAAGCTAAAGACAAGGTAAACCATACTAGTGAAGAATGTTCTTTCCCAATTCAAGAAATCCTTGCACGATGGAGGAGGAATACATTGAGATCCAAAATACTCCTACTTATGCAACAATGCACGAAAAGCTAGTGGAAGAAAACAAGGTTGGAGATGAGCATGAAGATACTATGGTAGAGAGAAACCCTGTCAAAGAAATACAATTAGGCATTCAGGAAAATAATCATCCAGCTTTGGTGGCCACTTGGTTGTGGAGCCACCCAGAGCTCCTTGAAAAGGTAAAATCCTTCTTGATCCATTATGTAGATGTTTTTGCTTGGCATTATAAAGACTTGGAAGGCGTTCCTTCCAATTATGGAGAGCACAGAATCCCTCTGGTTGATGGAGCCAAACCAATAAGAGGAAAGAGTTATAGACTTAACCCAAAATATGCTGAAGCTGTTTATGTGGAGGTACGAAAGATGGAGGATGTAGGAATCATTATTTCTGTGGAACACTCAGAATGGCTCTCACCTATGGTTATAGTACCAAAGAAGAATACCAACAAAATCTGAATTTGTGTTGACCTTAGAGCACTCAACAAGGTAACCATTCGAGATGGACTCCCCATGCCATTTGGAGAGCAGGTCATTGAAGAAGTGGTTGGACATGCATTATATAGCTTTATGGATGGCTTTAGTGGCTATAATCAAATATCCATACGCCCAGAGGATCATGAAAAAATTTCTTTTATCACACCTTGGGGAGCATATGTGTATGTAAAAATGCCCTTTGGACTCAGAAATGCTCCAGCCACCTTTAATAGAACTATCAACCTCATTTTTGGACCCTTCTTGCTGGAAACACTTAGAATTTTCATGGATGACTTTTCTTCATTTTCAGGATCCCACAAAGAGACCCCTTTAGATTGCTTGGACCATCACTTGCAACAGTTGCAGAAGGTTTTTAAAAGATGCAGGGAGAATAAACTAAAGCTCAACCCAAACAAATGTCATTTCCTCGTGACAGAAGGAACCCTCTTGGGACATGTGGTGTCGACTAAAGGTATGGCTCCAAATTGGGATAAAATTATTTCTATACTAAAATTACCTAAACCCAAATCTCCTAAAGAGATTCAGAGTTTCTTGGGGCATACTGGGTACCATAGAAGATTTATCAAAATGTATGCATAGATAGCTAGGCCACTAGCTAGACTTACAGGTAAAGAAGTGCCCTTTAAATGGGAAGAGGAAGAAGAGAATGCTTATCAGACATTAAGGTCCAAATTGGTGGTTGCACCAATTCTTATCACCCCAGATTGGTAAAAAACTTTTCTTGTGCATGTAGATGCGAGTGCATTTGCAGTGGGTGCAGTATTGGCTCAACATAGTGAAGAATTCAAACTTGACAGGCCTATTCAGTATGCTAGTAGAATTTTAACTAAAGCTGAAAAAAGTTATAGCACAACAGAAAGGGAAGCTTTAGCAATGGCTTTCGTCGTACAAAAATTTTGTCATTATTTGCTGAGTGTGAAGTTTGTTATCATCACTGATCATCAATCACTTAGGTATTTATTGAATAAGCCACAAGCAACTGGGAGGATATGGAGGTGACTACTTTTTTCCAGGAGTTTGATTTTTTTGTAGTCCATAGACCAGGTAAAGAAAATGTCATGGCGGATCACCTATCCAGGATCAATATGATGGATCAATCAATTGGAGTCAATGAAGATTTTCCAGATGCTAATATGTAGGCTGTACAAGCTCAAGGTTGGTATAATGATATCAAGAATTTCATTAAAACTGGAGTGTATGCAGAGAATGCAAGTGTTGTGCAAAGAAAGAGACTACTAATCAAGAGCACACCTTATACCTTCATTGAAGATAAATTATATAGATAGGGAAAGGACAACATGTTTAGGAAGTGCATGGAAGAAGAAGAAGTGAGGGACCTCCTTCAATCTGCACATAAAGGAACATGTGGTGGGCACCTTCCAGGACATATTATGAGTCAGAGGATCCTTGATGCTGGGTTATGGTGGACCACCCACCACCCACCCCCCACCGTTCCCCCACCTGCCACCCACCGTTTTCCCACCCCCCACCCACCATTTTCCCACCCCCACCCACCCTTTTCCCACCCCCACCCACCGTTTTCCCACCCCCCACCGATCGTTTTCCAGCCCCCACCCACCATTTTCCCACCCCCCACCCACAGTTCCCCCACCCCCGACCCACTGTTTCCCACCCCCCACCCACCATTCCCCCACCCACCGTTCCCCCACCCCCACCCACCGTTTTCCCACCCCCCACCCACCGTTCCCCCACCCCCCACCCACCATTTTCCCACCCCCCACCCACCATTCCCCCACCCACGGTTTTCCCACCCCCCCCCCCCCCCACCGTTTTCCCACCCACTCCCCACCGTTTTCCCACCCCCCACCCACAATTTTCCCACCCACCACCCACGGTTTTCCCACCCACCACCCATCATTTTCCCACCCCCCACCCATTGTTTTCCCACCCACCACCCACCGTTCTCCCACCCCCCATCCACTGTTTTCCCACCCCCCACCCACTATTTTCCCACCCCCCACCCACCGTTTTCCCACCCACCACCCACCGTTTTCCCACTCACAAACCACCGTTCCCCCACCCCCCACCCACTGTTTCCCCCCTTTAAATATATATTATTTTTATTTTCTATGGTCCATACCTTTGGCTCTAGATTGTGCCTCGAGTGGCCAGTTTTTTCAAAATTGAAGTCATTTTCATGTATTTTGGCACCTCTGGACTCATTTTTTGCCTTCATTTTTCCAAAATCTCACCTTTTCTCTGACTTTTGGTCAAAATCCACATGTTTTGAGCACATTTATCAATGTTTTTATTTCTCCACATGGTCCACTCGGTCTATTCTCCATTTTTTTTCCTTTATGTTCCACAATTTCCCATATGCCACCCCTATAGCTCTACTGTTTGCTCATTTCGGCCCTCTCCAGTGCCCATAATCCTACTCCCTCCCATCTCTTTACCCTTCTGCCCAGCCCCACCCTTACCCCTCCATACCATATCCATCTCATCCCCCTCAGCCCTCCCTTCTCCCTCCTTTCTACCCTCCCATTGCCCTCCTTTGCTTTTACATGCAAAAACTCCAATTTTGGGTTCTTCTCTGGTGCTTGTTCTCTCTTGCTTCTAGCAGACTTGGTAGCTACTGAGGTGTCATTTTGAGGATTTTGCAACACAAGTATCATGGTGTCCTATCTGCTCAGAGTTTTGGCTGTCGCTCTTTGGGACGGAGAGCACATTAGGTGGTGGGCAACTGATGAGCCCATAAAAGTCATATTCGTCAAAGTTAATTTCAGTAAAACTCAACCATAATAAAAGTCAAAAGGTGAAAGTCAAAATGGTCAAAGTCAACATGATCAAGGTCAAAGTCAACATGATCAAGGTCAAAGTCAACATGGGCAAAGTCAAATTGTTAGAAGTTAAGGTGTCAAAGTGCACAGGTAGTGCACAATTAACTGTCCACAAAGGGTAAATTGGAGAGAGTTGGTTGCAGGTTGCAGAGGTATTTCTAATTTCCCAAGGTTCAAAGTGTTTTTTAAAGTGTTTTGGAAGGTTCAGATGAACCCTCTCTTAAGTGCACAAGTGAAGGTTTGTGAAGCGGCAGCATACGCAGAAGTGAAAGTATGGCCCCCTAATTAAAATGTTTGTTTTAGCCTAAAGCCACTACAATACAAAATCAAGATTCGTTGGCTGCCCACTTGAGGAGACAATCTTGGGACATCAAAGTGAGCACCAAGATACTCTTGCAGTTAGGAGGGTACGTGAATCGACACTCAAATGAAGGCAAGGACTATTCTTGGAAAAGAAAGTGTAAGCAAGCCTAAGAAAGGTGAGCATAGTCTAAGCTAGGAAGAGAGAGAGGGCAAGAGACACACAGTGTGCGACGCAGAGAAGTGAAGTGCAAGGTGTGCATGAAGAGTGACTAAGGAAGTATGCAGAGAAGGACTAAGCTATTCACCCCAAGGATCCCAAGGTCTCATTGAAGCAGTGCGCGTGCCGACAGAAGGTGTCCATCCCTCCCCCTTATTGGAAGCTTGGTGCAAGGTGTGCACAAGTGCAGGCTTGGACAAGGTGGAGGTCTAGTGCAGAGAAGGCCGGTAGCAACAAGAACTTTGGGTAGTTGGTATTTTGTGACTCAGCATTCTGTGGGATTTTACATAGAAGCCATGGATTGTATTGTGCATCACCATTGTATTTTTCTTCTATCAATCCACATAGGCTTCCAGTGTGTATCTTTCTTATTGTCTTTCCCTTTTCTTCTACAAACACTCAAATTCCTTCTTGTCCAAGAATACCCCAACACACATATGTCATCATAGATGAGTTTACTACCAAGTGCACTATTGGTAATAGCTGTGAAAAACGTATCCCATGATGATGGCAAAGTGCATAACAACAATACTACTTTCATTTCATTATGGATATCCATGTTCTGAGCCTGTAACCAGGAGAATATAGCATCAAACTCATTTAGATGAGAAATAACACTATTTGTATCCTTCATGCAAAGTTCATATAATTTTCTCATTAGGTACACTTCACTTGATGCCATCTCTTATCCATATGTATTGCATAACTTCTTCCAAAGCTCCTCTACACTTTCATAGTCTAATACTGTAAAGTAAACATTACCTGCTAGGTGCGAGTGAATGGTAGACCTACCCATTTCATTGAACTCATCCCAATCATCTTCATCCATGTTAGCAGGCTTATTTGAGATCCCATTTACTAGCTTCCATTGCCTCCTTTGAATCAGCACATCTTTAAACTGATTCTTCCATAGAGAAAAGTTTGTGCTATCAAATTAGTTTTGGATCTCAAAATGTTCTTTGCCCTGTAAGTTTTAGCTCCTCCTCAAAACACTATTACTAGACCCTGATCCATCAAATGTGCCTCAGAACTCTAATGCCATGATGGTAGAGAACCTAATAGAATGATAACGGAGCTAGATAAGTCGAAACACCAACAAATAAGTGTACCATGGAGTAAATCAACCACTATATAGTTGGCAAAACCAAAAAATCTGGAAAGATTTTGCCAAAGTATCCAGTGAAAAGTGAGTGTATGAACAATGTCAAAATATCATAAAACTACAAGTACTGACATGTTTACGTGCATAGTGAATCAGTGACTCCACTGCATATAATCAGTTACCCAATAGAAGCCAACTAGGCTTATCGAGCACCTATGAACAACTATCATACATCTCCTATGGCGAGGTTGGGTAAGTCTTCCACCTACATCAACAAAGAGACCTCGACATATGGTTATCTCCCAGTTAAAAAGATCTCACCACAACCCTCTTTATCAAATGTAAAAGGCTTTATGAAAAAGTGTAATTGTTATATCAATGGGCACATGGACATCCATAATTGGTATCCATAGAAGCATACATGATCCTATATGTTCTCAATATATGCAATAAAATGACACTAATGGGTTGAATGCACAACCCAAAAACTAGCCAACAACACCTGCAAGTGCCTGTCAACTCTGATGTCTTAGGCTCAAAAACCTGCATAAATTTGCAGCAGCTGCTCCACCAAAATTGAAAACCTTTCAAGAAACCTGTAGTTTTATGATTGTGGCTGAAAACGCATCCCCAAGGGTTGATATTTATTTTTGGAGAAGTACAAAGAACACTCTTCTTGATTTTATTGGACCTATGTGAAGAGAACTTTGTGCAAACGTACTCCGAAATGGCTCCAAAATACACCCAAAAAATGCTTCAAAAATAGGCTTTGAAAGCCAAGAATGAAGCTTTGAGGGAGCAAGACATGTTCAAGGTCATGTTAACCTTAGTCTTTCCCCTTCTTCAGACACGACAAGAGTGTAGCTTAGTGGCAAGAGATTGCCATGGTTAAGCGAGCTCTAGGGGAACACTATTGGGATGGCTGACCTCCCGAGAAGTACCGGGAACCTCTATCTTCCTTCGTCGTCGAGGTCCTCCCTCATGCACAGACAATGGTGCAAATGGTGACTTCCGTGACTCGGATGACAAGATATGCCAACATCTATGCCTTGGTTGCCACCTTAGTTGTAAGCCTTGGAGAAGGCCTTGAATGGGTGCTCGCTTCGCTCGCACAAAATGAACAAACCTTTTGCATTGAAATGCTCTGATACGAGTGAAGTATTTTAATGGTTATGCACCACTCTGCACTCTCCTCCTCGAGAGCTCCATGATAATATCTACAGAGTAGGAAACTGAGCTCATAGGGCCTTACACGATACTCCGCACATAGGCTATAGAATATGCAGAAAACACAGTACACAGGGAGCACGGACACAAACTTCTTAGGTGTTACAAATGCGATCGAACTTACAGTCTGTGGCTGACGAGGCCACTATATGTTTTATTAAAGAACATATACAAAGAAGTGTTCGGTGGCCATTTGGCCTTTCACATGGACACTAACGTTAACATGGATTGATTAACCAAAATGGCTAGGTTTATTCCGATAGGTACTACATTGAAGACACCTGTGCTGGCTGGATGTTTTGTAGAGAACCTATCCTGGTTATATGGTCTTCCTTTAGAAATAGTTTTTGATTGGGATAGGAAGTTTTCTAGCCACTTTTGGAGAGCTGTCTTCAATAGGTTTGACACAAAACATACCATGAGTATGGTCGACCATCCACAGTCAGATGGGCAAACAGAGAGGGTTAATGAGATCTTGGAGGATATCCTTCATGCATATGCACATGAGAGGCAAACTAATTGGGAAGAGTATTTACCTATAGTAGAGTTTGCATATAATATTGTTAAGCACTCTTCCACATGGCAAAGTCCATTTATGATTATGTATGGTTTTCAATGAAGAGCTCCTTATGCAGTTTATTTATAGAATGAGAGAGTTTAGGCTGCAAAAGATTTCTTAGAGGAAATGAAAAGACTTGCTAAAGAGAGTATTAGGAGAGCTCAGGATAGAGCTAGAGCCTATGCTAATCCTCAAAGACGAGAAATCAACTTTGAGGTGGGTGATGAAGTTTATCTTAGAGTTCCTTCTAGTTCTGAAACCATGAAGATGGAACCTTGCCCTAAACTATCTCATAGGTATTGTGGACCTTTCCCAATACTTAAGAGAATAGGAAAGATGGCTTACCAGCTCCAACTTTCGAAGAATAGCAAGGTTCATCCAATATTTCATGTTAGTGGGTTAAAAGAAAATTAGGAGAATCTAACAACCTCACTCCAAAAAGAGAGATTACAAAGCCTACTTTTGTTCAATCTGTTCCACATGAGCATGAGAGCATACTATGTACTTGCGAAACACAGACGAGGTGTGAATTATATCAAGAGCATCTAGTTAAATGGAAAGATAGTCCAGAACATATTGCTACATGGGAGCGGGTTAGTACCCTTGAGAGATGGTTTTCAACCTTTATGAAGATTGTCCAAGAGTCTTCTTAAGGGGAAGGAATGGGAAACAACACAGAGAGATGGCCATGCACACCAAGTACATGGGGTTTAGCGGGAACACCTTAGATAAATATATTCTTTCTCTTATTCATCTATGCCTTCCATGACTAGGTTTGAGGACAAACCTAAATTTAAGGGGAAGGAAATGTTATATCATTCTAAGTGTGAACCACTACTATGAGAGGATGGAGGGTGTGAGGTCACTTCGCACTCATGTAAGAGATGCATGGAATAAGAGAAAGAAAGGAACACATACACACATACATACATACATACATACATATATATATATATATATATATATATATATATATATATATATATATATATATATATATATATATATATATATATGTGTGTGTGTGTGTGTGTGTGTGTTGTGAGGTTGGAAGGTGAAACTCATGTCTTCTCTCGCTATTCTAGAAGATCCGTTTGCAGGCGTTAATTTGCATGTCTTATTTTTAGTTCATCCCCAAAAATAGGGGCTATCATAGGCCTATGCCAGGAAACGCCATAGCACATGTGTAGAAGGGAAATGAAAATTATATACATACGAAATGTGACTCGAAAGAATGAACAGAGATTGTAAAATAAGCAATGTCAAATATGCATAAAAGGGATTTCCTCACGGAGCATGCAAAGCTCACACACACTATGGAAAATGTGTATTAAAACAAAACCCAAGTAAATTGAATCCCTCCTTTGTATATTTGGCAGCGGCTTTTAGAAACTACGAAAAAGTGGGACGAATGCTTCTAAAAGGAGGAAAAATTTGAGAGATACTAATGTATTTGGCATACTTGTTATGTTCACAAATTCATCTAAAAGAGCGGTACGAAATAGAAATGCACCCTTGTACATAAATAAATATTTAAGCATAAGGAAAATCAATGTAATCGGAAATCAACATTAAAGATGTAATCGGAAGCCATCCAAATTATGATGAACATTTTGAGATTCATAATATTTAAGCCTTTACTTCAGATGGGAATGAACTAGCTAATTTTCAAGATTCTCTACATAGTCTTGTATGGAAGAAAGCTATATGTAAAAAGGGGCTTGGTCCCTTGTTAAGCATCATTCAAGGAACTATTCTTGCACACTTGGAGGAGGTGTTCTCTTCTTTTGGAGACATCTAGAGGAGTTTGTGTCTGCAACATACTGTGAGTAACAAGTCTACATCTGTCCCCACTTGTTCATTCATAAGTTTCTGATTTAGATAATCAAAATTTGGATTTTCTCTAACACAATTCTAAGCTATTCATATTCTCGATATTCTTACACACATACTCTTTATACCTCTTAGGCACACAATGTCTTATATTTAGTTCCTATTTTTTCCTAGTTTCAGATATTACACATTTTGTATTTTTGCCTAGTTTTAGATATTACCAGTTTGTATCATATTCACACATTGTACTTTGACATTGGAATATAGATAATGCAGGTGGGCCTCATAGCATACCATTACATTTTAAATCTATCCTATTCTCACTATCTCTCACTCATCATCTTCTTGAGTATTAAGGTGTGTATGTTAAGGTCCATGTCTTGGAAGATCTTGTGAACATGTGATATATATTATTATTGTGGCCAAACCCACTTCCAATAGAAATGAGTGAGCTTGAGGGTTTTAGGATCGACCACTCATACAGAGATGAGGAACACACTTCCAAACCCTAGCTTCGAGTTCTCCCCTTGCATGCCTTACTTTTGCATTATTGATGGTGATCGTAATTGTCATTCTCTTGCCGTACATGTGTAGAAGGGAAATAAAGTTTACATACATACAAATTTGACTCAAAAGAATGAAGAGAGACTATCAAATAAGAAATTTCAAATATGCGTTGGAGGAATCTCATGAGAGAGCATGCAAAACTCACACACACTATGAAATGTGTGTATAAAAGAAAAACCCAAGTAAATTGAATCCCTCTTTTGTGTATTTGGGAGAGGCTTTAAGAAACTACAAAAAAGTGGATGAATGCTTCTAAAAAGAGAAAAAAAATTGAGTGATACTAATATATCTCGCATATTGTTGTTACGTTCACAAATATATCCAAAAGAGCGATAGAAAATAAAGATGCAACCTTGTACATAAAAAAATATATAAACATAAATAAATATTCAAACATAACGAAAATCAACGTAATGAAAAATCAACATAATGAATCAACATTAACGATGTATGTATGGTCACGCTTTGTGTGTTTATGCATATATGTGGGCATGTATGTATGTGTATATCCGTATGTAGTTATGTGTGTATGTGTATATATATTTATATGAGTTCATATCGGCTAGCATGGTTATTTTCAAGTAAATAATTTCTAAAGACCATTTGACAAATTTACCTAAATAAATTTAAACATAAAGAAAATCAATGTAGTGGGAAATCAACATCAGAGATGTGTGTATCCTCGCGCTATGTGTGTGTATGCATGTAGGCATGTATGTATGTGTATATTTGTATATAGTTATGCGTGTGTGTGTGTGTATATGTCTATAATGAGTTCATAATATGGGCAAGCATGGTTATTTATTTAAATAAATAATTACTAAAGGGCATTTGACAAATTCAGCAATGCATGCATCATGGCATTTATAGATGTGTATATAGACATAGGGACATGCGTAGTGGTGGGTGTACGAAATGGTCATACAATCAAATGCATTACTTGTCGCCATAAACATCATCGTTATATGCTAGATTCCCTGGCCGTGAACTCTATCGATGGGTCAAGTGATCGTTTAACTACCAACCCATTAAGGTTACTCATGGAATTCGTTTGATGATATATACAAATGTTCATTTTGCCGTACGGCATCTGATATAAAAAAAGAATGTGTTCGAGTTCATAGATACATCAGCTTCCGTGCTTTGTTGATGTCAAGACATGGTAATGTTTTCAGGTTTCTCATACTTCTCATATTTCATTTGCCCGTGTTTATAACTGTATCTGTAACTAGCGACTATTGTCCTATGGCAATGTAAGGCTTTTGCGGAACCTTCATAAGCGAGTTCTAAACAAATCCATGCTTCTCTGTTTTCAACTAACATCTCTCTTGTCATTGCTTTTCCCAAAAACGATTGCAATGACTATGTTTTGTCACCGTGCTTTTTTTGAAGTTGCTTTTGATAAGCACATAAACTATATAAAAAGGGGCTTGGTCACTTGTTAAGCATCATTCAAGGAGTGATCAAGGAGATCTCCTCATGCTCAAGGAGGTCATCTTGGAGGAACTATTCTTACACACTTGGAGGAGGTTTTGTCTGTTTTGATATCTAGAGGCGTTTGTGTCTACAACATACTGTGAGTAACAAGTCTACATATGTCCCTACTTGTTCATTCACAAGTTTATGATTTCCATAATCAAAATTTGGGTTTGCTCTAAAACAGTTCTAAGCTAGAACTTGTAGTCTACATGTGTGTGTATGTAGATGATCTTATCATTATAGATAATGTTACAAAGGGAATTGAGGAGATCAAGGCAAAACTTGGAAATGAGTTTAGGATCTCTAGTCTTGGAGATCATACTAGGTATTTTCTTGGCATTGAATTTGTATACATAGAAGAAGGTATTATGCTCATAAAAAGGAATTATATTTTAGACCTACTTGAGAGGTTTGGGATGCTACATTGCAAGCCTATTTAAAATCCCATGGAAGCTAATGTAAAGCTAAGCTCCATTGATGGAGAACCATTAGAGGATGTAATCTTTGTATTGATCTATTGTAGGTTCTTTAAACTATGAGAAAATAACTAGTCCCAACATAGCATATGGAGTTGGAGTGTTATCATAGTTTATGCATAGTCCAAGGACTACACACTTGCAAGCTGCAAGATTATGGTATCTCAAGGCCACTATAAATGAAGGATTGTTCTACTCATTTGATGATGATATACAGGTCAACTCTTATTGGGATGATTGGCTGGCTCAAAGGAAGATAGAAGGACTACAAGTGGTTACCTAGTCATGCTAGGTAGCAAGATCATATCATGGATTTCAAAGAAGCAACCCATAGTGGCTTTATCTTCCACCGAGGCAGAGTATACAGCTTTGGCTCACATCAAATGTGAGCTAATCTAGATTAAAAATTTATTTATGGAGATTAATTTGCAAGTTGAAACAGATCCAATCTTTTGTGACAATATGAGTAGCAGTCATCTAGCATTGAATCCTATTTGTCATGCTAGAACGAAGCATATCGAAGTGCACTATCGCTCATAAGGGAAAAGGTGATATCCAAGGAGGTTTCAGTACATCATGTTGGTACCAAGGACCAAGTTGCTAACATGTTTACAAAGGCTTTGGATGGAATGAAGATCTTAAGATTCAAGCAATGCATCAACATAAAGGAGCTTGGATGAAGACAAAGAATTTAAGCTTGAGGAGGAGTGTTAAAAGTCAAGATTCAAGCTAAAAATGCATTGGAAATCAATCATGGACATGTTACACAATGAAAGGAAGCCAAACGCTACAAGATTCCATCATGAAAAGTCACTCAACCACTCCCCAAGGCATATCAACTAAGTCCTCCAATCTAGGATGCTGATTTAGAGAGGTAGTTCCTAGATTTTAGGGACACATCTCAAATGAATATGGATCCGGACTTATTTTGGGTCATCTTCTTGGTGTTTTAGCTCTTGTAAAGAGAGCACTAAGTGTTGGAGTTATAATAAGCAAGCCCCTTGCTTAAACTAGCCCCTTCTTACTTGTTTGTTTCCTTTGAGAAGGCATATCTATGTGTGTGTGTGCAAGCAATGTTTCAACTCTCTACCCTTGAGTTAAATATTTATATTGTATCTATTTGATGTAATTTTTGTATAATTAAATATCTATTGGAGTCTATTTTATGATCATCAAGTCTTTGGAGCATTCTTTGAGTATTTTGGACAAAATATTCATTTTAGTGAAGTTGGGTGATTGATCTCTCTCTCTCTCTGTAGGCTTTGTTTGAACTATTTTGCTATGTGTTGTAAGGGCTAGTTCTCCTTATCTATTCATCCATTTGCTATGATTTGCATGTCATTGGGTAGCTATTAGAATGCTATAACTTAAGCCAAGTTTGAGATTTATTCTCTGTATACTCTGTGAGAAAATCTTGTTGGATTGAGGTTAGGTCTCTGTTTGACTAGCAGCTATGAGCATTCAACTAGCTCATCATGTGGACATTGTTTCTCTTTGTGTAAGCATCCATTTGGAGTAAAATTTGTTTTGCTGCAAAGCTCTTCGTGTCTACTTCAGGTCTGCGAAAGCTCACTAGAGTTCTCTATATATGCTCTCAGAAAGATCATTTTTGGTGTGCACAGTTCATAGAAGGGTACTTTCACACTTCATCATTGCATAGGGGTTGAGATACTTTCCCCATCAATATGTTCTTCACGTTTTAGAACATGAGGCACCAGGGTTTCCTATAGTATCTATATAGCTTTATTTTTTAGGATGAATATATTTTTCCAAGGGGGCAAGAATGTGATAAAGTAAGTCTATTACGTATGGGTATGGAGGATTCATACAATTCTCAAATCGGACACCATTTGGTCACAGTTGTGTATGATTAACGATCTCAAGACTAAACTTATGTAGTAGGTCATGTGCTCTTGTAAACAAGTGATCCACTTATCTTAGTGGTTAAGACTCATGAGTGTGAAGGAGGTCTTGGGTTCAACCCCCATGGGATACATGGGGAGAGTATTTTGGTCAAAGATCTCTTGAGCCTTCTAGAAGCATCCACTTGAGTTAACTTTAGTTAACTGGGACACTTGGTGCACATGCAATTTATATGGCCGACACTTGAATAGTTAATGTCCACATGCCTAAGAAGGCAGCCCCTTGGAGAGAGCTATATATAGAGGCATATGGTTCAGAGGAGAGTCATCTCATTAACAAGTGGTGATCGTAATTGTCATTCTCTTGCAGTACATGTGTAGAAGGGCAATAAAATCTACATACGTACAAATTAGACTCAAAAGAATGAAGAGAGATTATCAAATAAGAAATTTCAAATTCGACCCATTAAGGTTACTCATGGAATTCGTTTGATGATATATACAAATGTTCATTTTGCCCTACGGCATCTGATATAAAAATAGAATGTGTTCGAGTACATAGATACATCAGCTTCCGTGCTTTGTTGATGTCCAGACATGGTAATTTTTTCAGGTTTCTCATACTTCTCATATTTCGTTTGCCCGTATGTAAGGCTTTTGCGGAACCTTCAAAAGCGAGTTCTAAACAAATCCATGCTTCTCTGTTTTCAACTTACATCTCTCTTGTCATTGCTTACTCTAATCCTACCATTGTGTTTTTCTCTGGCGTACTTAAACTCTATGCACCAAGAAAGTTATATCTGTGGTGCATGCAATGCCGTAATGCAGCTTCGACATCATACATGAGCTTACCCTGCCAGCCATTACCGCTGAATAGCTGTATGTTACTTGCATCCCCAAAGGAAGTGGCAAAACTACAGCTGGGACACGCATCTCTACACGCCACCCAACGCGGAATGACGATTCACAACAAGCGTAAATAAACATTGTCATCCGATTCACGAATCACCCAAAATAACAAAACGCTGACCTCCTTGTTCGTACAATCACTGAGTGACTTTCTCTGTCCGTCAAGAATGAAACCCCACCTCCGAAAGCAAATTCAGAAACTAGTCGATCCCTCTCTCGAGACGTCATCCTCGCAGCAGAACCTCCATTGCCACTTTACCGATCCCCAGAGCTGCTCCTCCGAATCCTCACAACACGCCCTGTCGGACGGCAAGTCGGACGACAATTGCCCACCGCGGCAGCGCAGGTCCGCTTGCTCGAAGCGCGGAGGCATTCGCAAACATCCCGTCTACCGCGGCGTCCGCCAGCGCAGTTGGGGCAAATGGGTTTGCGAGATTCGAGAGCCCCGTCTGAAAACTCGCATATGGCTCGGTTCTTTCTCCACCCCTGAGATGGCAGCTAGAGCCTACGACGTGGGTGCTATATGCCTCAAGGGCCACTCTGCTCAGCTTAACTTTCCCCACCATGTAGCGTCTCTTCCAATGCCCGTCAGTTTGTCGCCCAGAGATATCCAGATAGCCGCGGCTGCTGCTGCCGCAGCTTGGCGCTATCCGCCAGACGGTGCGTATGCCTCTACCGTCTCCATGATTCAGATGGAGGATGAAGATGAAGTTTCTTTCGATGGAACTTCCCCCACAGATTGCGAGAGTAAGGAACTAAGAGATGTCGGAAATCGTGGGAGTGCCTGCGATAATAGTTTGCAGAGTGCTATGGAAGGCAGTCCTATCACGCAGCAACAACCAACAGAAGATCTTTCCACGTTCTGTGTTACAATCGATATCGCTACCTCGACCTGGAAAACTCTGGTAGATAGCGAGCTCCAGCAGGAAGAGATGAACCCATCGAATCCTCATGTATTTGGTGAGATGGCGGAGGCCATGCTTCTACCGTTGCCACCCCTCCTATCGCATTCCTCGGCCGACACAGACGAAGGATGCCATTGGAATCTGTGGATATGGGATGATGTCCATTCCGGCTGAAAGACTTTACCCTCTGCCTTAGGCAGCTCCATCATCACTCGAGCTCATTACAGAGAATGGATTCCAGGATTGACTTGCATCAAAAGAACCCATCTGACCAACCTGACGATTGAGCCATTTCTCCCTATACTCGCACCTTCACAAGTCTTGCACCTCTCTTGCTGACCAATGTCTGTATACAAGAACACAAAATACGCTTTGATATAGTGTCTTACTCCCCATGTTATCCCGATTCCCATGTAGTCAATTCAAAAAGGGATCTTTATAGCTCAGTTCACATAGGCTGATCTTTATGCATGATCTTTGTCGTTTTGTCGGGGTTCAATGAGGCATTGTCAATTGTAATTGACACAGTTCTTCCTTCATAGAGCACATGATGACATCACAATTTTCTCTCTCCCATACATGTGAAAAGGTGAACTCCGTTACACACTGGGAAGGGCGAAGATTCATGTGTGAAACCATCTTTTGTAAAATCAAAGAAAAACTAGGAAAGGGAAAAATAAGAAAACTAAACAGAGAAAAACAAAACAGTGAAAGAAGAGGAGAGAAAAAGGGAATAAAAATTAAAAAAGAAAAAAATAAAAGTAAACGAAGGAAATAAAGAGAAGAAAACACATAAATAAAAAATTAAATGTATTCTGTTGACGAAGCACTAAATTTTCGTCAACGGGCTCCAAGTAAGTGGAACATTACATATGGATGTTTGCTTTATTCATGTGCTACAAAAAAACTTTTCTATATAGAAGAAATTACCCCGCTTTTCGAAAAGTCCCTTTAGGATGACTCTAAGTTCGTCCAACAAACAATAATAAGTCCAATGAATTCTCTCTTTTCATCTCTATTTTACTTCTCTTATCCCCTCTTTTGGTCCTTTTATCCATCATATTTTTACCTTGATGGTCCGCAGTTTCCCCTCTTTTCAGCCCCTCTTCACCTCTCTTTCCTCACTTTGGAGTTATGATTTTGATCATTCTTTCTAGCCTTCTCCTCTTTCCTTGACCTTTCCAGCATTGCTAGTTACCAAAGTTGCCCTCTTCACCTTAAGCATGGGAAGTTCAGCATTCCTCGAATGACGAGGTGAATAAAGCAGTCTCACATTAGGATTGGAAGCCTCGAAAAAAAAAAATGCTCCTCATCCCTCTCCCTCTTGATCGTTTCCTTCTTATCAGTCATGTTTATAGTGTTTGCATTCACACTTGTATCATGATTTCTCCCTTAAACTTGAAATCAAGCGTACACGGAAAAGAATTATAGCACAAAATCGTTACCAGTATAACTGAATTTCCATTTACACATTAGTTATAGATTGTTTCTATAGGCTGACTAGATGGCCAATGAGCAATCATTAAAACTAACCACTTTGAAGCCACAAATCATGGTCTTCTCTTTTCACATTATGGTGAATGGTATCAATACCTTTGCCTTGGAATTATCTATGTAGTGAATTCTCTTGGGATGAAACGTCTTGCTAAAACTTGTAGCCTATTTCAGCTCTTCACTAGCACGAGCTCCATTTCACGTGAAAATGCATAGGTCATCAATTGCATGCGAAATGGGGCTGAAACTAAGCCATATGCCATTTCATACCTTTTCATTTCCTTGTCATCCTTGAAATGCAAGACACCAATGGTGTCACTAGTTACATATGGGGAGGACTTCAATGATGAATGTTCATGAAGGAAAGGCTCCTTGCGAGGTCACCCATCCTAATTATGTCTTCTTATAAGAAATTTCTCTATAGAGACCTCTATATGTGTGTGAGGGACAATGGCTAAGGTTACCCAAGGTCGCTAGCCGAGGGGATATTGTAAGGTACCTAAAGGGTAATGGGAATGAGTGTTCATGATGGACACATGTCCATACTAGAGCATCCTAGATTATTACTATTTTGGGTACAAAGGGATATAAAAGATGGGAGGTGAAATGCACAGACAACCTTCACGCTATTTCTCTTGATTCTTTATTTGGAAGAGTTTAGTAAGTGATTATTTTTACTCACATTGGGTACTAAAGCTACCTTTAAAAGACCTCTTCACATGGAATTAGTCCAGAATTTCTACCGATTTTCATCTTTTGGGTACGGATCATCGGCATCATTCATGGAGATTGACCATGGCAAAGTGTACAATTCGTTCTTCTTAAAAAAAGAAGTCGAAGAAGCCCCCTCAAAGGGCAGCTCAAGATCCACACAAGGCAGCCGCACATGAATGACACTCAACAATGCTCTATAGTAGCACACCAATGCCCACGGAAGACACCCATGGAATATGCCCATGCACCATCGTGGGTGTGAACAAGTGAGTCAGAAGTTCTTCCGTTCCCTATCTCTTTGTGTTATGAGCAAGGATGAATGAATGACACCTATATATTCTAAAATATTGGCTCTACACCCACATATGGGAAACATTGTGTGCATGTAAGCACAGTCATGGTTAAAGTGCACATAAAGAACTTTGGTTATTCTTTTAATTTTTATGGATTCAAGACCTTCATCTCTAGAAAGGGAGAGTACATGCATGGCCGAACATCCTGTAGACACTATAGAAACCATGAGTACTAGAATATCACACTTAAAAAGAAGGCTTTAGAATATCTTAGAGCATGATCGTGACTCTAAGAAAGTGAAAGAAATGCATGATATAGGAATCATAGGGATGGAGCTAGAAGCTCTAGGTAAGTGTTATACTCCAAAAATCTCTAACAAAGGTGTCTTAGTTAGAGGTGCGAGATTGAAACTTAAAGATCATAAGCTACCACATTACTATGGATTTATTAGCGCACACACTAATTTTTCTTTTGATAAATGGCTCAATACGAGGAAGCATTACTTTTTCTAATGCCATATTCTGGACGATAGGCATAAGATACAAGAAGCCACATATAATCTTGTAGAAATCACCCATATGTGTTGGTCACGTAACTAGAACAAGATAAAAAAGATAGCACAACTTGGGAACAATTCAAAGTCTTCTTCTATAATAACTTTTTGCCACAAAATGAGGGTATATTTTACTTGTCACCTAGTTAAAAAAAATTCAAGACTATGCTGATAAATATAGGGAGTTACTTCTCCAAGTACAATATTCCATCCCAAAATTTCTCAGAATCCACATGATTGTCTTGGGATTAAGAGAAACGATTAGATCCTTAGCTATAAAGAAGAAGTGTCACTCTTTGGAAAAGGCCATAGAGCTAGATCTAGTTTATGCGGATGGTCATAGAAGAAAAAGCTTCGAGCGCCAGTGATCCATATGGACTAAGATGATTTGGCCCTCTTCCTCTAGTGCTCGTATTTTGACTAGTGCACAACCTTAGAGAGAGGCTAAGCAAGTAAACATGATGAAGAAAATTTTGGGAGCCAAATGAAAGGTGTTTGCTCTAGCTGAGAGGGCTTATATTGAATGGATCCTTACCCGTCAATAGAAAGAGAAGGCAATGAGAGAAGGATTTTTATATTGATAATTAGGAAAAGGTTTATTTAAAAACTCTCCTAAGAAGAAAAAGAAAGTTGTATCTATAGTCTTAAACCGTATTTAGATAGGGAGTGATGTAGATGAGGATTTTAGAGATTTTTCATCTCAAACAACATCTACCATAGTGGTCGTGGCAGTCACTAAGAAGGTACCTTCTATTCCACATCTTGTGCTTTTGCTACTAGAATAGAAAGGCTACCAGTTTTTAGACATGGAACTCATTATTATGAGAGGACTCCTTGTAGGAAAACCTATCAAGGTTCTTTTTTATACTAGTTCCACACATAATTTCATTAGTTCTTATCTCGTTAGACGGCTACATATAGATATTGAGTAGTTAGAGCATGCCTACACAATTGAGTTAGCCAACGCGAAGGGCACTGAGACATGGAACTGATGATTTGATGGTGTACACCTTTAGATTTAGTCCTACAAGGTACATTAGATTTTGAGAATGCCCGATTGGTATGTTCTCATGTCTTTGCTTCCCATGTGTATCAATTTGAGAAAGAGGGGAGACTACCAATTCGTGGAGAGCCTGATCTCCAAGAGATGCAATTCGTGACTATAACCAAGCTAGTCAAAATTGAGTGTAAGTATAGATATATATATTTTTACTTTGTCTATTCATCATGTGTGGTGATGGATTCTCATAGTGGAGGAAACTATAGGTGGATTGCTCAAGTACTTTAAAAAATATAACAGCCAAATTTGAGGAGTTCCTTCTTCAAACCATACAATGCCTTTTTCAACCTGTACACTTTGTTTTCATTCCAATTTTGCACAAGACCATGGGGCTAAAATACATACACTTCTTCATGTAAGTCACCATTCAGCCCCATGGTTTTGTGCAAAAAGGGGATGAAAACAAAGTGTGTAGGTCAAAATAAAGAAGGTATTGTATGGTTTGAAGCAAGCACCACATGATTGGTATGAAAAGATACATGCCTACTTCATTGCACATGGCTTTGAGAAAAAGACAACTAAAAGCACCTTACATGCTAAGCATGAAAATGACGTAATTTGTATTATTGTTGTATATGTGATGACATGCTACTCAATAGTCCTAATGAGGAGCATATTACTGAGTTTAAGGCTAATTTGCATGCCTCTTTTGAGATGTCAAATTTGGGGCATTTGCATCATTATTTGGGCATTCGATTTATGCAAATTGATGGGAATAGCTTTGTGTTAAACAAAATCAATTGACACATTATTATAGCATTATGGTTGTGAAGATTGCAAACCTATTGCCAATCACATGGAAAAATGTTTATGATTGAATTTTCATGATGCAAGACATGCATTGATGTTCTTCTCTATTAGGAGGCTATTGGATGCTTGATTTACTTATGCATAATGGGGGCTCATTCATTGTATTATCTCTCACATAAGCAAGTTCATGCATTGTCCAAGTGTCAAGCATTGGCATTCACTTAAGTGCAACTTTTGATATTTGAGTGTACCTGACTACTCTAATTTTTATCCCAAGGGGGGATATTACCACTAGACTTACATGTTTCTAACTGAGATGGAGTTGGTTGCTATGAAAAATTTTGTGTCCACCACTAATTCTTTCTTCATGCTTAGTAGCTGATAAATATCTTTGTTGAGCAAGAAGTAGTCTATTGTGGCCACTTCCATCTGTGAGGCCAAGTATAGGGAAACTTCCAGAGAAATCATTGAGTGTGTGTGGCTCAGATGCCTTTTGGATGATTCGGGTGTTGGTGAGTCTTCAAACACCACCATCATCACTAACAATAAGAGCCTATTGGGAGTTGCGATGAATCTTGCATTCAATGGTCGCACAAAGAACATTACGTGCACTATCATTATGTTAAGGAGAGGTTCTCTGCTAGAGAGATCATTTTGGCTTATGTGCCCACACAAAATAATGTTGCAAAAGTTTTCACAAAGTCTCTAGCTCTTGAGATGTTTGAAGCTTTCCATAAAGATTTGGGCTTACTTCCTTTATTGGATTGATCTCTTTTCACATAGCTTGGCACTTCCTTATACATGAGTGTCAAGGCTTTGTTCATAGCATCCCTCTCTAGGAGGATTTGTTGATATATTTTGGCTGTGATGTGTGTGAACACATTTACAACTATCAGGCACTTTTTTCCCTCTTTAGAGGGTTTTTCACCTTGCTTGTATATATACATATAAACATAATGGTCCACTTATCTTTTTCACATTCAGTTGGTAATGCATTCAGTGTTGTATTGTTCTCCAAGATTCTACCTCTTCCTTATGTTTTTTGTGTGCTTCCGTAGACCTAGAACTCCAAGAAAGTTTATTGCAAACACCTACATCAGGTGTAGAAGTGTTGTTAACTATCTACACCAATGGAAGGATTTTTTGCAAAAAAATGCACATTACATAGAGTGAATATTCCTTATTGATCTTTACTTCATCACTTATACAAAATACACCATGATTTGCTATAACTCAAGTACTTTTCTATAATATTTTTAACTAGAACATTTTAAATTTCAGCCCTTTACAGTCATACATATATATACACATTGTAGATAACTCTTTTTTCAAGTTGAAGTTTTTAAGGGTATGATATTTTCTTCACATTTTATATATCTTGCATTTTTGTGTTTTGTCTATACTCCCTCATCTACCATTCTTTAGTTCAAAGAGTGTATGTGTGCATATTTATCTAATGTAGGGAAGATTATGTGAATTGTACGGGCCTACTTACTTCCAACACTTGGTATGAGAGCTTCGAGAACGTACAAAAACTTGTTCCTAGCATGGCACATTCTGGAGATAGACTAGAGAAAGAGGATAAAATTGCTGGAATGTCTAACTATACTATGTGGATTTTTATGGTGATTAAACTTTTATGTACAAAATTTACACAATACTTTTAGTTGAAAGTATCCAAGGCCAAGAGAAAGAGAGGATATTGCATCTTCTTCCAAAAGAACAATTGAGCCAATGTCTTCACATCAAGTTCGGGAAGAGGAATATATTTTCTCTTTAACTATAGACAAGGACATAGAAGATAATCAATGCAATTAGGAGAAATCTAGATGGGTTCAAAACAATGCTCAAACACTCTCTTTTAGTATGATGGGTGTGAAGCATCATATTCTGGCTCCAATCAGGTCATGCAAATTTCTTACATCTCCTTCTTTTTCCATGAGAAACATAGATATAGATCTTTAGGAACTTCAATTTTTGTCACTTTAATATGAGGATCCACACAAAAGTATGGAATAAAGTGATGAAGCTATGGTTTCTTCATAAAAAGGTTATCAAAGAAGACAAATAAGTAAAGTTAATCACAATCTAAGGATAAATGAAATTCTTCTAAGTTTGAATACATTCCACATCTACTTCTATCTCAACATCTACTACTTCATCTACACCTAAAAAACAACCTAATTCATCTACATCCACATATACTAACATAGAAAAGGGATTTTCCACCATTGCAAAAATCCAAGTCATCACATAACAAAGTGCAAGAAAGTAATTTATAGTGAAAAGAAAAGAGCCTTAGGTAAGAGTGTTGAAGAGAATTCAAAAGTTAAATATCTAGAACATGATGCTTCTACATGTGTCAATATACATTAGGTATCTTTGATAGATCCACAATCCATGGATATTTGATTCAAGAACTACAAAGAAAACTATAGGTTATATAAAGCTGTTTATTCTCTTATTAGTTCCACAAGTAGAAGAGTAAGTATTGAAAATGTTCATGATTTGGATGTTGTTGGTGTGAGTGCTCTCATACTAAAGTCAAATGTAGGTTGAAATTTATAGAATTCTAGTTAAAAAATTGAACTTTGGCATACAAGATATCATCACATCAATATGGGAGATCATGAAAGGAAGAGATATGGCTGACTATTTCCTACTTTAGCTTTACCAAAAGATGCACATTCATGTGTATGATTCATTGAAGGAATATTTCATAAAGCGAGTCTATGACTTGAACGTTTGACCAATTTAGATAGATTTGAAAATTGCACATAGTTTGGTCTCTAGTACATTTTTCCAAAGATCTCAAGGCTAGAGTCAAGCAAACATTTTTATGCTCACTAAGATAAGGAATGCACCGAGCTTAGTGATTTGGTCTTAAGGGAGTAAGGAGCAGCTCTTGGGTTCAAGTTGTGCAAGATCCAAGCCTAGAGCATTGTGGACCACAAAAGGTTCTTTCTAACTAGCACATGCATGTCTAGGTAAAGGGTGGTGCAGGCTCAATCCAAAAAAGGATGGTGTGGATTGATTCCGAAAAGAGTGGTTCCTAAATTTTAAGAAGAGTGGTTCTCAAGTAGAATTTATCTTTTAAAGACTCGCTTAGAATCAAAGGAATGGAATCCTCAAAATCTATATATAAGCATAAGATTAGAAGGAGAGTCATCTCTCAAACACATAGTGGTCATAATAGTCTATTTTATTATATTGGTATCTGAGTTATAGGCATGCTTCCATGGAGACTTTTAAGTTCTCTTCATCTTCCTCAAGCTCTCATAGTGACCTCAATCATAGTTTGAAAATCTCAACCCATGAATATGTGTATTTTCATATTTACTCATGAAAATCTCTTTTGTCGAAGTTTAGAATGTCCTCCTGTTCATGGATGAATGTTTTTCTCTTGCCGCATCATATTGGTTCACTTCTCTTGCTCGTCAATGTTGATTTATGAAGCAAAAAGAAAGTTTACACGTTAGGCGCCTATTGGGTTGGAACATGTGACATTTAGTTAAGATGCAAATGCTCTATCCAAGAAGCCACAAGACGGTGCTTGCATTCTTTGCATGCCTAGTTGGACATGAACATAAGAATTGCTTCTTCTCTATGTTGAAGCAATAAGGGAGAGTATATGGAGAGGCTTACAAGAAAGGCTATTCAAGGAAGAAATCAACGAAAAAAGAGATCAAATGCAAAGGTTAGAGTAAGAGTTTTCAAGAAATGAAGATTGTTCATGCGAAGAAAAGTGCAAAATCATGCAAGAGGTCATTTTTTACCCCTCTTGGAAGGTATCATATGCGATCTAATTTTTTCTTTATTTTTAATCATGTGATATTTGAAGTATGTGCTACACACTTATAGCTTCAAAATTGAGAATCTATCTCCGAGATGGAAGCATCCAAAGTAGCGAGTCCAAAGTGGATGATGACCTAGTAGCTAGTCAACTTGGGACGCACTCTATTGTTTACTCGACTGTCCATTTTCTTTTATGTTTGTCTGTTGGAAACATGGTTTTATACTCTTTCCAATTTTATAAAGTTCTCTAGAAGTGCACGGGATTTAATATGTCTAAATAGATAAATCCTTCTCATCGGTCACCTTTGGGAGAGCTAGCAAGGAGTATGATGGATCTTCTCAAGGCGAGGGATAATTGTTTTGAGCTATGTATTTTCCAAGTTTATGGTTTCCTCAGTTTTTCTATGTTTTTCTCTGATATAGTTTGCCTATAATCATTAATGTAGCATGGCTGAGTACTTCAATTTGAAAAATGATAAGACGAACTTCAAAAAGTTAATAAAATCTACAAGAAAAAAACATGAGTGTGAAGGATGCAAAAGGAGTAACAAAAGTACTTGAATTGCATGCATTCACAAACTATTTTCAACTTCATGCATGGAGAGGAATGATTGTATATGCATTCCTCTTCCAAAGGAATCTTGTCACTGCACAACTTCAATTAAAGGATGTCTTTATTCACATCACTAGCATCCTTATCTTTAGAAAAGAGTTTTATGCACTCAAGCATGTGCACTATCATGTTTACACAATAGGAGGAAGCACAGATCATACGTTGTGCATAACATAGATGCATGAAGTGCATCCATACAAAACATGTGAAATGCTTGATTTAGTTTTGGGCACCCAAAAACATGCCAACACATGAAAGCAAGCATATGCATTTGCATCCAAGAAAATGTTTTCTCATGTAGAAGGTGCATGCTAGTTTGCTAATTAAACAACTAAATGTAGTTTTCTAATAGCTCATTTGGAATAAATCAAGTTTGATGTTTGGGAAGATGGAAAGAACTAGTTAGTCGCAAAGCAATGTTGGCCACAACTTTGCAATCCCAGTAACTAATAGATTCCTTCTTAAAGGGATATGTAGGTATCAAGTACTTAATGTAAATTTCACATTAAGTATGAGAGATTTATTGCATAGTAAAGTAAGCATAAACTAGAAAACCAAGTTTCATACCAATGGATTTCTTGTCATACTTTTAGGAAAGAATACACAATTACTTGCAAACCTAGAAATATTTATTATGATTCTGAATCTAGGAGGTACTTAGAAATTTATGAAGAAAAATTTAGAATGAGATCTTATACTCTCTTGTGTATTTTGCATGCATCCAAGTAGAATGATAACTAAGGATAGTTTGCAGAGTTTTATAAGCACTTTGAAACAAAATTTCTCACTTGATTCCATCCAAAGGAGTGATGAAAATTTGAGAAAAGTGATTCTTCATGATTGCATCTTTAGTAACGATTTTTCACCATTTGATGCAATACAATAAGTTTCTAAATGACTACATTAATGATAAGGTCCCCTTAGTAAAAAAAAGAAATCTATTGGATACCCAAAAGTAGTCATGAGGTACAATAATAGGTTCAATTCACATATTCCTTAAGGCACCTATTCTTGTACCTCTTGACTTGAAAATACGTTTTGTAGTACCTAGTCTTGTACCTCCTAGTCTCCTCAAGTAATTTGTAATCTGCTATAGTGTATTCACTCTACACTCTTTGAATTTCTCTATAGGCAGACTCTTGTATAAGGAGTAGCCACCTTCAACATTTTTTTGTGAGTTGAAGTTTTTTTGAAAAAAAAAACTATTAATGCTTTATGGTCCACATAAATATCTAGCTTAGTGAACAACAAGTATTGCATAAGATTTTGCAATGCAAATATGCTTGTTAAGCATTCTTGCTTTGTAACATTATAGTACCTTTTTGTAATATTTAACACTACAACATAGGTGTGTGCAGTGAATGAAGTTCTTCCATCTTGACTTAATGCAGGTAATTCTTCACCTTGGAGATATTGACGAGGGGTATCCTCTTATCCTGCAAATCCTCTAAATGCACTGCTCCATGTGGTAATACTTTTATCACCCTGTATGGTCCTATCCATTTGGGTGGCAATTTGGTTGAAATTGTTGGGATCTGATGCACCAAAACCATGGATCCTTCTTGTACTTCATTGGACCTAAGATATCTGTCGTGTAGTCTTATGTGGTCTTCTTGTGTGTCTTGACGTTTTTGCATTGCTCCTTCTTTGCATTCTTCTAGTGCCACCAGTCTCCTAATGGGAGGTTCAATTCCAATGGCTCTGGCTCTAATTTCTCTTTTGATAATAAATTCGAATGGTGCCAATGCCTCTTTTCCATATACTAAGTGAAATGGACTCTCGCCAGGGGCTCCCCTCTTTGTAGTTCTGAAAGCCCAAATTGCACTGATCAATGCTTGTGGCCAAAAGCTTTGATGATCAAAAGATAATTTGTGTAGCAACCCAATCAAAATCTTGTTGGAGCTTTTTGCTTCGCCATTTGCCCTTGGATACTAGGCACAAGACTTTTTATGAAAGACCTTGTATGTGTCAGATATAAATTGGAGAAATTATTTTACAAAATGAGTGCCCCTATCACTAGTGATTTCCAGTGGGCAACCAAATCTTGAAAAAAAACATCTATACAAAAACTTGGCTATTGTTAAGGCCGTGCAGTCCACAGTAGCTTTAGCCTCTATCCATTTAGTTGCATAACATGTGGCCATTAAAATGTACTTCTTACCCCCAGGTTGACCCGTTGGAGTAATTGGTCCTCTGAAATCAAGACCCCATCGTTCAAATGGTAGCCATCCTGTAGATATGACTAATGGTTGGAAATTCAATATGGTTGGCCTAGCAACACATCTCTGGCAGATGTCCCATTCTTTCGTAAACGTGATCGCATCCTGGTAGATATGAGGCCACCATAATCCTTTATGGATGATTCTGTGAGCCAAATCTTCCCCTTTTAGATGCCCTTCATTCTGTGCAGTCTCAAGCAAAAGATTTACCTCCTCTAGATAAACACACTTTCTCAAGATATCATCCTGACAATATCTATATAAATTCCCATTTATGAGTGAGTACGCTTTGGTTTTAAGGAGTAATCTTCTCTTTTCTATAGGTGTTAAGTGTTCTGGGAGTTTTCCAATAGTGAGACAATGGAGAATTCCATCATACCATTCAACCTGAGTTGCTACTAGGAGGAGATTACTATCCACCAATTCATCATTAATACTTGCTGCCTTCTCGCTCATTGCAGTCTTGGATACTTGATCTGCCATGTAGTGCTCTCTTCCTAGCTTAATATGAATATCAAAGTTGAATTCTTGAAATAGGAGTAACCATCTCCAAACCCTTCCAGCCACTCTGGGCTTGTTTATCAAGTACTTCAAGGGCTCATGGTCAGATATGACTATAAAATGTACACTGAGAAGGTAATGCCAAAATTTTTGAGGAGCAAATACAATGGCCAAGCCTTCCCTTTCGGTCGTACTGTAGTTTCTTTCCGCCTTGATAAGTAGTATGTTGGCATAGGAGATAGGTCTATCAATCTTGTGTGATGATGGTTGGGCCAAAACTGCACCAGTAGCATGAAGACTAGCATCTGTATGCACATGAAATTCCAATGACCAGTTAGGAACACTTAAAAGTGGAGCAGTACATAACCTCAATTTTAGCTCCCAAAATGCTTTCTCACCTTCAGGACTCCATGAGAAGAGAACCTTACTACTGGTAAGCCTCGACAAGGGTTTAGCTATTTCTGAATACATTCGTATAAATCTTCTATGGTATCCTACATAGCTCAAAAAACTTTGCACTTCCTTTGGGGTTTGTGGAATAGGCATGGAAAGGATAGCAATAACCTTTGAAAGGTCCACGGTTATCCCTTCAATAGATACTATGTGACCAAGAAGAGTGCCCTTAGGGACCCAAAAGTGAGATTTAGTAGGATTTAACTTCAAACCTTTTCTAAGACATTGCTCAAAGCTGTCCTTTAGATTTTCCAAATCATCATGGAAATCTTGAACTGCTGCTCTTCTATCTGTGCCTGAAAGCACTGAAAATTCATCCATGAAAATACATAGAAAGGTTGTTAACCACTTGCCCAATATCAAATACATTGTTCTATTAAATGAAGCTGGTGCATTTTTCAAGCCAAAAGCCATGCGGGTATAGACATAAGTGCCCCATGGAGTAACGAAGGGTGTTTTGTCCCTATCATGAGGATGGATCACTATCTGATTGTAGCCACTAAAACCATCCAAGAAGCTATACAATACTTTGCTCTGTGAAGGGTTGAGGAAATCCATCTTGAACAGCTACCTTATTCAAGGCACGAAAATCAACACAGACTCTTATTTTTCCACTATTTTTCTTCGGTACAATAACCATAGAAGAAAGCCACCTAAAATGTTCTACTCAAAAAATTATACCTACTTCTTTTAGTTTTGTAATTTCCAACTTTACTACCTCTGCATACTTTGGATTGAGTCGATACGGCCTACTTCTTGCAGGGGAGGCTCCCTCAACTAAGGGTATTTGGTGTAATCCAAGCTCCTCTGGTATCCCTGTTAGATCTTTGTAGGACCATGTTGTAGATCAAGCGTAAGCACCACCTCCTTTACTTGTCAATCCACGGAGACGTGAGGACAGGTATGAAGACCACGAGCAAGTGAAGGCACAAGTGTGTGAGTGAAAGCACACAAGCATGCACACACATACACACACACACACACACACAAGGTAAGATCAAAGAGAGGAACAATGGAAAGCTTCAATTGCAAAAGCGTTCTCTTACAAAAGCTCTATTCTCTAATAAGCTAACCCCAAAAATGAGCTCTCTAGCTCTTTTTATAGTTTGACTAGTTTTGGCCTTGTCCAGACCTAGTGTCCGGCCTAGTTAAAAATTAGGTTCCAGGGCTTATTTGAGGGCTCAAATGAAGTCTAAAAATTATGAACATTGATAGGATGATACTTCTAATACTTCTCAAGCTTGAGGACTCCTCCGCTTGAACAAAATGGAGTTACAAAAATAGAAAATGGTATTTACAATGGTTTTTAGTGATGGAATCACTATTTTTGTAGGGGATTCTTCTAAAAATTTGACATGTACTTCTTGGAGCTCCCTACTTGCTCCTTCTTCTTGTGTGTGTCCACCTTTCTGATGTGCTTCCATGCTTGTGCTTGACCTTGAGTTCCAACACATGCGAAGACATTTTTATAACTAGAAAGTAAAGAAGTTACCTTCTGCAGTAAAGGGGGATAATGCCATAGCCAAGAGGCCAAGTGGACTACTTGAGGGTTCTCTTCATCTCCTAGATTTACTTCTTGAACAAGTGTTTCAGGACTGGTCTTACTTGAGAAATCATCCCCATTGTATGTGGAATTTAGCTTATAATCTGCAATATGTTCTCTGGACCACCCTTGAGGTATATCTGAAAAGGGAAGATCTTCTCTGCATTCAGGCTCATAACTTTCCTTCCCTGATACTTCTATATTTGATGCACCTTCAAAGTTTCTATTTCGTTGCAAATTCTCATTCTCTATCTGGCCTTTTTCTACAACCCCTTCATCTACAACTTCTTCCTCTATTTCATTGATTTCCACCATGCAACAATCTGTACTTTCCATCATCCAATTCAATAATGTATCTTCTTCTTCTGGTAAAGAGGGCATTACCTGAGTGTCCACTGTTGGAGATAGACGTCTGCGGAAGCACGCAAACAACACAAGGAAGAAGAAGAAGTTTGGAGCACAAACACACAATACTTAATGTATTCCTAGAGAATGTACAAAGATGTAGCCCATTAGGGCAATAGGCGTATATACAAGCCGGGGGAAAGAAACCTCCTAAAGAGGGAAAAAAGTGCCCCGGCGGTCCTAGAGTCTTCACACACATCACTACCTAAATATATCAACAAACCCCCCCTGGGAGTGATGCGGTGAACAAGTAGCTGGAACTCATGTATAAGGAAGTGCCAAGCTATGTGGAAGTCACTTCACAAAAGGAAGTAAGCCCAAAGCTTTGTGGAAAGCTTCAAACTTCTCCGTGGGTAGAGCCTTCGTGAAAAGATCTGCAATGTTCTCCTGCGTGGGCACATATGCCAAGCTGATCTCCCTAGTAGAGAACCTCTCCCTAACATAGTGATAATGCACCTCAATGTGCTTAGTGCGAGCATGGAACACAGGGTTCCTCGCAACATGGTTCCTCGCAACTGCCAATGCGCTCTGACTGTCAGTGAAGATGGTGGTGGCAGAAGACTGGCCAACACCCAAATCAGCCATGAGGTGTCTGAGCCACACACACTCAACAGTCGCTGTGAAAGCTGCCCTATACTCAGCCTCACAACTGGAAGTGGCCATAGTAGGCTACTTCTTGCTCAACCAAGATATACATGAGCTACCAAGCATGAAGCAAAAACCACTGGTGGACACACAAGTGTCATAGCAACCAGCCCAATCTAAGTCAGAAAAAGCATGCAAATGTGGCGTTAGTGATCCCCCCTTGGGATAAAACAACCCAAGTAGCCGAGTACCAATCAAGTAGCAAGAGATCCGCTTAACCGCCTTCCAATGCGTGACTCCTGGGCAATGCATAAACCTGCTCATCTGTGAGACAACAAACTGAATATCTGGCCGAGTAATGCATAAGTAAATCAAGCATCCAACAGCCTGCTGATAGAGAACAGCATCAAATGCATCTCCAGCATCATGAAGGCTCAATCGTAAACCTGTCTCCAAAGGAGTGGCAATAGGCTTACAATCTTCAAGGCCAAAACGCTCCAATAATATGTCAATATATTTCGTTTGACACAAAGCCATTCCACCATAAACTTGCATAAACTGAATGCCCAAATAGTGATGCAAATGCCCCAAATCAGACATCTCAAACGAGGCATTAGCCGTGAAATCAGCAATATGCTTCTCAATAGGACCAGTGAGCAACATGTCGTCAACATAGACAACAATGATTAGAAGCACATCATTAGCACGCTTAACATATAAGGTGCTTTCAGTTGGACTGTTCTCAAAACCATGTGCAACTAGATAGGCATGTATCTTCTCATACCAAGCACGTGGTGCTTGCGTTAAACCATATAATGCCTTCTTTAACCTGCACACCTCGTTTTCATGCCCTTTATGCACAAAGCCACGGGGATGAGAAAAATACACTTCTTCATGCAAGTCACCATTCAGAAATGCTGTTTTCATGTCCAACTGATGTACATTCCAACCATGATGGGCTGCCAGTGCACAAATGCTCCGAATAGTAGTCATACGGCTAGGTGCAAAGGTCTCATCAAAATCAATGCCTCTTTCCTGTGCATAACCCTTTGAAACAAGCCTTGCCTTATACCTGTCAACTGTACCATCAGGTTTACGCTTCAGCTTGTATACCCACTTAGTGCCAATGGCCTTCTTGCCAGGAGGCAAGTCACATAAAGAACATGTACCATTCTTCATTATAGCATCATATTCAGATTGCATAGCAGCCATCCAATTTTCTGAATTCTGTGCTTCATCGAAAGAAACAAGATCATTCTCATCACAAAGACTAGATGCAACCATAGCATAGCAATTTGATGCAAAGGAGGCACTATGAGAGCTTGAACGAGTACGATATGATAAAGGTGCATCTAATTTGTTGTCACGCAAAGTCTGCACCAGCCATTTTGGCATAATTTTTGCCTGCTCAATATCAGCTCTCTCATCAACAAGTGCATCATGTAAATCTACATCAGAAATGGAATGATCTACATCATCATATGAAACCTACAAAGGCTAAGGAGTTTCCTCATTAGGACCAGCACTAAACTGTCCACCTGTAAAAAGAGGCATCAAAGTATCATACATGTCTTTGGAGATAATAGATGTCTCCCTAGTACATGAAAGCAATGGCTGAATAGCATCTTCCACAAAGACAACATCACGGCTAACCAGAATGCATTTAGTATGTGGATGATACAGATGATAGCAATAAAGATATATTTTACTACCTTATCATCCAATTTTTTGCGATGTTGTTCAGGCACTAGTGCATATGCCAAACAACCAAAAACACGCAGATGCGCAACACATGGTTTGCGGTCATGCCAAGCATCATATGGAGTGATAGACTGCAGTGCTTTAGTGGGACACCTGTTCAGTACATATGCTGCACACATGACAACCTCAAGCCAGAAGCTATGTGGTAAAGCCTGACTCTTGACCATGCACCTCGCCATCTCCATGAGTGACCTGTTCTTTCGTTCAGCAACTCCATTCTGTTGAGGTGTATACGGCACTGTACACTAGTGTTTTATCCCTCGTTCAGCCAGAAATTCATTAAAATCAGAAGACATATGTTCCCTCCCTCGATCATAACGGAGGGTGCCCATTTTACATGCTGACAGATTTTCAACCAAAACCAAAAACTGTTTAAAGCACATGAACACTTTGGACTTTGCTTTGAGTGGATATACCCATGCATGCCTGGAAAAATCATCAATGAAAGTCACCATGTAAAGATAATTTCCAAAAGAAGGTGTCTGCATAGGACCACAGACATCACTATGTACAAGCTGCAATTTCTGAGTAGCCCGAACTGAACCATCTTTTGGAAAGGATGAACACTGCATTTTGCCGAAAATACACCCTTCACAAACATGTTTTCTAGGTGCCTCAACTTTGGGCAATGAGGACACCACTTCAGATTTCTGCAGGCGTAGCAAACTAGAAAAATTCAGATGGCCAAAGCATGCATGCTAAAGCTTTGCGTCTGACATAGCCTGAGAATCATTTACTACACATGCCAAGTCATTTACAGATCTTTCATAGTCTATGAGCTTATACAGCCCACGACATAAGATGCCAGAAGCAATAATCATATCGCCATTTGATAGATCATGAACTATACACCTGTCATCAACAAATTTCAGAACCAAGCGAACCTTGGCTAATGCAGAAATTGATAACAGGTTCTTTTTGATCCCTGGCACAAATAAAGCATCTAACAAAGTGAAAGAACTACCATCAGCATTAGTCAAAATGATCTTACCAACTCCCATAACAGGATAAGAGGAGTTGTTGGCACATGTAATAGTATTCCCTGTACGGGCAGGCTCGAGTGAAGAGAAGAAAGTGCACTGCAAGGTAATATGTTTGGTCGCCCCACTGTCAAAATACCAAACATCTGAGTCTACTGCAGACATGCATTGCTCATGAGAAGATGGGTCAAAACTGTAGACAGTAGTAAACGCCCATTCTTCTTCCTGCACAAGATTTGTAGACTCTGTTTTTGGTGTAGAGGACTCTGCAACAACCATTCTAGCCTCTTTCTTCTTTGCCTCTTTAGCAGCGAGTTTTGGACAATTCTTTATTATATGATCGTTCCCTTTACAGTACTTACAAAACAATTTTTGCTTTTCTGATTTCTTCTCATCTTTATCTTCCTTCTTCGAATATGCAAAATTAGCAGATTTCTGCTTACTAGTTGAAGAGCTCCATTTTCCTTTGCCCTTCTGACTAGCTAGGAAATCTTGATCTGCAACTCGCATAATGGACCTGTTTTGCCTGGACTGATCTTCTTGCAACAGAACAGAGACTAACTCCTCAAATGATAAGGCATTCGTATTGCCTTTCATCATCAACCAAAGAGTAGAAGCAAAACTCTAATATGAATCAGGAAGACCATTCAGAACGGTCTGCACAAGCAAGCTATCTCGTATAACCTCAACACGAGCCTCATTCCTAGCTTGGTACAATGTGTTAAGTGTATCCCAAGCATCCTTAGCTGTTCTGCAAGAGGGAATGTGAGGAATAATGGCACGTTTGATAGACAAAGCTATCAATGCATTTGCATGGGCATCTCTGCCATCCCAGTGAATCTGCTCTGCAGTAGGTGCAGCAGAAACAATAGCACGAACAGGAATCTCCAAAATATCATCTTCGACACCATCTTCATCAGCTCCAACACCTATATTTGCAGTACCTGTAGTCAGAGGTGTAACAGGACGTCTTTCAACACCCTGCACAATGTTCCACAATCCTTTTGCAACCAATACATGTTGCATCTTATAAGCCCATAATGGGTAGTTGGTACCATCCAACTTATCCTCAACAGCCAACATACGGAATACATCACTACTTTCAGCCATGGAAGGTGACTAAAATACCTTGATGTAGAACATTGACTGTATCTCACAAAGTTGAAAAGAACTGCCAAGACGAGTTCTGCTAGACCTCCAGCAGACTTCGAGACGCTTAAACTGGCAAACAGAAACTGGTATATACCTTTGGCACAAAAAGACAAAATAACCTGCACAAGCGCTGCGATAGTCCGAGACGCAAAGTCACGTTGAATATGCTCACCAATATTCATGCAATTCTGAGACTGCGAACGGAGGAGTGTGGCTGGCACCCTAGATGAAGTGACGACCTGCTCTGATACCAATTGTTGGAGATAGACGTCTGTGGAAGCATGTGAACAGCACAAGGAAGAAGAAGAAGCTTGGAGCACAAACACACAATACTTAATGTACTACTAGAGAATGTACAAAGATAAGTAGCCCATTAGGGCAATAGGCGTATATACAAGCCGGGGGAAAAAAATCTCCTAAAGAGGGAAAAAAGTGCCCGGGCGGTCCTAGAGTGTTCACACACATACTAGCTAAATATACCAACATCCACAATATACCCAATAGTTTTCCCTGAGTCGAATCCTTCTTCCAAATGTAGTTGCAGTTGGCTATTGATGTTTGTTGAAATCCACAGTTTGTTTTTCCCCCAATCTTGCAAAGCTTTTGCTTGCCTTAGCTAAGGCCTCCCTAGGAGTAAAGGGTAAGAAGTCTCTTGTGGAAGTGCAGTAACAACAAAATCTAGAACAAAGTGATAACTCTGTAATATCATCAATACCTCTTCAATAATGCCAAGTGGTGCAACCCGATGTTGATCTGCTAGTGTAACTGTGAATGGTTCCATCTTGGAGGGGTTCAAATTCAGTTTCCTCATTGTGAAATCTGGCATCAATTTGATACCAGAGCCTCCATCTATGATCACGCCTGTGAGAGCTTCATCCTTTATACAAACAGATAACCTTGAGCTTTGGTAGTCTGCCAGGGGTGTAGGGGGAAAACCAACCATGAAACCATCTATACTAGGTGGTTGGCTCAAGTGAGCAGAGTGTATAATGTTTAATGAGTCACTCCTTATTTTTGAATCCATCTTTATGAGTTCATACAGACTAACCTTGTGATGAATACCTTTCAAGATCTGCTCAATGTTTACCACACGTGTGTCTTCTTGCAAACTTGTTGGTTGGTCCCTTAGTGAAGTAGCCATCTTTTCATAAGCTCCTTCTATATATTCTTGGCCCTTCCACCGAGCCTTCTTTTCCTCCTCTTTATCCTGGAGTCCTTGTTGTTCCTCTCTATCGATTGTTGCTGCTTGTCTAGATCTAGTCATCATGGGCATTGAAGAAGATGAAACAGCATAAGAGTGAGTGGTCATAACTTCTACTTATGGGGAGACTCCAATCATGTGGATTGGAGCAAGATGGCTTCTTGGGCAGTCTTTGGTATAGTGATCCTTAGCCTTTGGACAATGCTGATAATGAGGTGCATCTTCTCGAAGGGAACACCTATTTTGCATATGGCCAAACTCACCACAACGATAACACATCAATGGCCTATTATATCTAGTCTTTGTTGGACGATTCTCCTCTCTATTGGGTGCATTTGAAGTACTAGCATAATATGAATCTAGAGCTTGAGGATTACCACATTGTTGTGTACCCTTGAGGTAGTAACAGTCTCTAGCTTCATGGCCATCCTTTCCACAAAATTGACAACTTACTCTGTTAGGACAGTTAGCATTGGAATCTCCACTGTTGTTACATATTGTACACTGAATCTGCGTTCTTATATCCTGAGTGGTCCGCAAATCTTCTAATTCGCCATGAAGTTGGGCTACTTCATCATTAGTGCAACGCGACGGCGGTGGCGAGATCTTCTCTTCTTGGGGATTTTTCTACATTCTCAATGCCTCTAGTTCTTTCCTCAGTTGCCCAATAGGGTCTAGTTTTGTTGCATAATTTGGTTGTGTCTCCCCTTCAAAATGTTGTCTAGCTTGTTCAATGCGTGATGCCACTACAACAAAATCATTAAGGGTTGCATCCAATCTAAGAGACTTACGGAGCATGTGACAGACGTGCAACAAGTGCTTTTGTCCTAGTGTGAAGTTCATGAAAGGATTCACCTAATCTTAGCCTTAGGTTCTCTAGCTAGTCTAGAGGTCTTTCCGAGAGGTCACTTGGTCAAAATGTCTGTGAGAACGCCAGCTTTAGAGCCTCACATGTAGCAAAATGGCCATCTTCATATTGACTATACCATTTGTCAGCAAGGCCTTCCAACGTGGATGGAAAGAGTACGAGCATTGCATCCTCTCTATTTTGCACACCTCGTCCACGGCATAGGGAGAGTACCAGCATTGCTTGTCCCTTAAAGGTAGGGAACTTGATATTGAGTCTAGAGAGTAAGTGAGAGAGATCCTCCATTGCCACTGGTGTTTCCTCTAACGTATCTAAGGAGAAGTCCAATGTTCTCCTATGCTTCTCCTTTGACAGTGGTGTCGCACCCAAATCAATAGATAAATTCAAAGAGGGTATAGGAGATCTAGGTTTACTATTCGAAGGTAAAGATGACTTTTTAAGGCTCCTCTGTACACGAAGAGGCTCCTTATCTGCTCGAGTATGGATCATGTACCTATTTACAAGATGCAATATGGCAAAAATAGTGGAAAAAGACTACTTCTATGCTCAAGGCCAAACTGTAGAGGAGGTAATGGGGTGCTTATGTTTAACAAATGCAGGCAATATGCACTTCCAGTACGTCACCTACTCAAGGGAGGCTCTCCTTAGGGAAGTATAACCTTTGACATTCCTACGAGTAGGCACCATCGCAATAGACACATGCCATTGCAGGCACTCAGAAAGAAAATGACAAATGACAATAGTGAAGGCTGAAACCACTCCTTAGTTCGAATAGGCGATTACAATATAAGCAAAAGAAATGCTCTAAAAGTTAATACTCGTGGCTACCATGCCAATCCAGGACTAATCAGAATCAATACAAGAGATCCATCTTGTACATACAATGAACACAACTAGATGCAGACTGACACTGATCAGTACAAAGGTATGAAGACTTGCTCTAAGGGAAAGAGCACGAAAATACCACTCACCCACACTGAATGACAAAACCAAGCCACTTTTTTCACACTATAGTGCTATTAGCCCTCCACTGGGAAGCCGATGCTCTGTATCCTCACCAGAGAGTGACTTCCTATAGTAGGCTTGTAGCCATAGAGTGCAAAGAAAGGAACCAAAACCGATGCTAGAAACAAGCCCCGTACGTCTATCTGTGTGTCTCCCAATGAGTACAAGTCCATTGCTTTATAGGCTCCAATAGACCAAGAGGGCCTTGCCGAGTTCCCACGTTCACTGAATATGCACCGATTGATTGCCCCAAAATTGGAGGGGTAGGTCAAATATGGTACTAGCCTCCAGTTTTGAATTAGATCCTCAAAAATAGGCAGTCGTCACGAATGGTTAGCGGCAACAATCATTTATCCACTTACACGTTTACCACTTTTGCATGCAAACTGAGATCCTCATTATGTGCCGCCCGTGATATTGTAATGACTGATAGAAGCACATCCTTTACATAATTCTTGTAGTAGCTTTTGACCATCTAACCATGAAAGAAATTTTCTACTGATGTCACAGAAGCTCCATCATCATCTTTTGACTATCTTACATATTGAGTGGTGGAAGATAGTGAGTGGTGTGGGTGGTGTGGGGAGTGGTGGGAGGGTGGAGTTGGGAGAGGGTGGAGTTGGGGTTGCCGTGGGTGGAGTGGAGTATGGGCGGAGTGGGGAGTGGTAGGAGTTGAGGGAGGGTGGAGTGGAGGGTGGACTGGACGGTGGAGTGGGGAGTGGTGGGAGTTGAGGGAGGGTGGAGTGGAGGGTGGAGTGGGGAGTGGTGGGAGGTGAGGGAGGGTGGAATGGAGGGTGGAGTTGAGGGTGGGTGGATTTGGGAGAGGGTGGAGTTGGGGTTGCCATGGGTGGAGTGGAGTGTGGGTGGAGTAGGGAGTGGTAGGAGGTGAGGGAGGGTGGAGTGGGGAGTGGTGGGAGGTGAGGGAGGGTGGAGTGGGGAGTGGTGGGAGGTGAGGGAGGGTGGAGTTGAAGGTGGGCAGAGTTGGGAGAGGGTGGAGTGGAGGGTTGGTGGAGTGGAGTTGAGGGTGGGTGGAGGGTGGCTCGAGATGAGGGTGTGTGGTGTTAGGGTGGAGTTGGTGGAGTGGAGGGTGGAGTTGAAGTGGTCCTGGGTGGAGAGGAGTGTGGGTGGAGTGGGAAGTGGTGGGGGGTGAGGGAGGGTGGAGTGGAGGGCTGAGTGGGGAGTGGTGGGAGGGTGGAATGGAGGGTGGAGTGGGGAGTGGGTGGATTTGGGAGAGGGTGGAGTGGAGGGTGGGTGGAGTGGGGAGTGGTAGGAGTTGAGGGAGGGTGGAGTGGGGAGTGGTGGGAGTTGAGGGAGGGTGGAGTGGAGGGTGGAGTGGGGAGTGGTGGGAGGTGAGGGAGGGTGGCGTGGACGGTGGAGTTGAGGGTGGGTAGAGTTGGGAGAGGGTTGAGTTGGGGTTGCCGTGGGTGGAGTGGAGTGTGGGTGGAGTGGGGAGTGTTAGGAGGTGAGGGAGGGTGGAGTGGGGAGTGGTGGGAGGTGAGGGAGGGTGGAGTGGGGAGTGGTGGGAGGTGAGGGAGGGTGGAGTTGAGGGTCGGTGGAGTTGGGCGAGGATGGAGTGGAGGGTGGGTGAAGTGGAGTTGAGGGTGGGTGGACTTGAGGGTGTGTGGTGTTAGGGTGTAGTTGGGAGAGGGTGGAGTGGAGGGTGGAATTGAAGTTGCCATGGGTGGAGTGGAGTGTGGGTGGAGTGGGGAGTGGTGGGAGGTGAGGGAGGGTGGAGAGGAGGGTGGAGTTGGGAGTGGTGGGAGGTGAGGGAGGGTGGAATGGAGGGTGGAGTGGGTGGAGTTGGGAGAGGGTGGAATGGAGGGTGGGTGGAGTGGGGAGTGGTAGGAGTTGAGGGAGGGTGGAGTGGGGAGTGGTGGGAGTTGAGGGAGAGTGGAGTGGAGGGTGGAGTGGGGGGTGGTGGGAGGTGAGGGAGGGTCGAATGGACGGTGGAGTTGAGGGTGGGTGGAGTCGGGAGAAGGTGGAGTTGGGGTTGCCGTGGGTGGAGTGGAGTGTGGGTGGAGTGGGGAGAGGTAGGAGGTGAGGGAGGGTGGAGTGGAGGGCTGAGTGGGGAGTGGTGGGAGGTGAAGGAGGGTGGAGTTGAGGGTGGGTGGAGTTGGGAGAGGGTTGAGTGGAGGGTGGGTGGAGTGGAGTTGAGGGTGGGTGGAGGGTCGATGGAGTTGAGGATGTGTGGTGTTAGGGTGGAGTTGGGAGAGGCTGGAGTTGGGAGAGGGTGCAGTGGAGGTTGGAGTTGAAGTTTCCATGGGGTGACTGGAGTGCACGTGGAGTGGGGAGTGGTGGGAGGTGAGGGAGGGTGGAGTGGTGAGCGGTGGGAGGTGAGGGAGGCTGGAATGGAGGGTGGCGTGGGGAGTGGGGAGTGGGTGGAGTTGGGAGAGGGTGGAGTGGAGGGTGGGTGGAGTGGGGAGTGGTGGAAGTTGAGGGAGGGTGGAGTGGAAGGTGGAGTGGGGAGTGGTGGAAGTTGAGGGAGGGTGGAGTGGAGTGCAGTTATAAGAGCTTCAAAGTGAATGGTTCGTCAGTCTAAACATTAATGAATCCAATCTGTTTGCACTCAATCATTATGAGGTTTCCACCCATATTCCTCAATGTTAACCCAGAGAATGTAGCTCTTGCAAAAAATTATGCTGACATAGAGATATCATATTAATGTAGAGTTCTTTTGGTGTGACTTCTTCTTCTTATTTGGTTTTGGTGGTTGCAATACCACGTTGATAGCTGCATCAAAGACAGCTTTGACATTCTGTTGTGTCTTTGCACTACATTCTATGTATGCATTTCTGAAGGTCCTCTGTTGTGATTGGCACAACACTAGGGTGATCCATTAAAAAAAAGGTTAAACATCTCTCAAATCTAGCTTTGTCCCAATGAGTATAACAGGTAATCCGCAGGAGGAGGGAGCATGGATTGTGGGTTGTCGGATGCTGGGCTGCGGGTGGGGGGAGGAGGAAGCAAGGGAGTGGGCTACAGAAGCTGTGGGCGGGAATAGGAGGGGGTGGAAGGGCTATGGGGCTAGTTGGGGTGAGGAGCGAGCCTGGGCTGCGAGAGCTACTGGTGCGAGGTGGTGGGAAGTGGGGGCTGTGGGCTGCGGGTGGGGGGAAGAGGAATCACAAGGGGAGGGTTGCAGGTGCTTGGGGGCGGGAGTAGGAGGGGATGGGGGGGGCCTCCGAATGAGTTTATGGGCAAGGGGGTGGGCAGCGGAGAGAACGGGCGGGAGTAGGAGGGGATGACAGGGGATGCGGGGGGGGAGAGAGAGAGAGAGAGAGAGAGAGAGAGAGAGAGAGAGAGAGAGAGAGAGAGAGAGAGAGAGAGAGAGAGAGAGAGAGAGAGAGAGAGAGAGAGAGAGAGAGATAGAGAGAGAGAGAGGGAGAGAGAGAGAGAGAGAGAGAGAGAGAGAGAGAGAGAGAGAGAGAGAGAGAGGCAATCCAAATGCCTTAACATTTGAGGATTTAGTCTCTGTTTTGTTATAGAAAGATTAGTCTAGGTAGAATAGGTCCATCATGCATGTAGCAGATCAAGCTTTTTAAGCAGTTCAAGATTCTCACACTATGTCAGATTCAATGCTTTGAAATGCATGCTTTTGGTCATCTAAATTATGATAGTTTGCTATGCATGCAAAAATCTAGAATGGTGTCGTCTTTGCCCAAACTTGAGGCACCTTGTAAACATGTTTGCGAAGGCTATATTTTGGGCAAAATGTAGCATTCCTTCTTCCCAAAAAGCTGTTTGATTCAGAACTACTCAAAAATTGTAGCTTTTTGATGTTAATGATGTATATGTTGCTATGCAGATACCCTCTTTTGGGAACTACCTGGATTTTGTGACTTTTATTGACAAGTGTTCCCGGCCTGCATGGGTGTATGCACTCTAAGAAAATTCTAAAGTGTTTATGTGATTCAAATAGGTTTTGGTTTTGCATAAAAATTTTTCAGCATATAAAATGCTCACCTCCATTCTGATCGAGTGGAGGAATACATGTCTTCTAATTTTCATGCATTTCTAGCTCAACATGGGATAAAAAATCAATGTACAGTGCTGCATACACCTCAACATAATGTAGCTACCTAGAAAAAGAATAGTTCATTTATGGGGATGGTGAGGTGTATGGTAAAAAATGAGGATTTACCACATAGCTTTTGGCTTAAGGTTGTTATGTGTACAACATATGTACTTAGCAGGTCTCCTACAAGAGCATTGCAATCTATCACTCCATACGAGGCATGGATTTGTTCCATCGTGGTCAATCAATCAAATGCTCCTAGCACCAATTCCATCTTAGCTCAATATTACTTAAAGGATGTTAACCCAAAGTAAATTCATTTAGATAAAACTCCTCGAATTTGGCTCTTAGATTTTTTAAAAGTACTTGAGCAATCCACCTATAGTTTCCTCCACTATGAGAATCCATCACTACACATGATGAATAGACAAAGTAAAAATATATATATCTATACTTACAATCAATTTTGACTAGCTTGGTTACAATCACGAATCGCATCTCTTGAAGATCAGGCTCTCCACGAATTGGTAGTCTCCCCTCTTTCAAAAACTGATATACATGGGAAGCAAAGTCTATGATTGGTTCATTCTTAGCATGCCACTATTTTCTTGTGAATACATCAGAACATGCCAATCAGGCTTTCTCAAAATCTAATCTACCCTTATAGGACTAAATCTAATTAAGGTGTACACCAATAAATCATCAGTTCCATGTCTCAGTGCCCTTCGTGTTGGCTAACTCAATTGTGTAGGCATGCTCTAACTACTCAATATCTATATGTAGCCGTCTAACAAGATAAGAACTAATGACATTATGTGTGGAACTAGTATAAAAAAGAACCTTGATAGGTTTTCCTACAAGGAGTCCTCTCATAATAATGAGTTACATGTCTAAAAATTGGTAACCTTTCTATGCTAGTAGCAAAAGCATAAGATGTGGAATAGAAGGTACCTTCTTAGTGATTGCTATGGCCACTATGATAGATGTTGTTTGAGATGAAAAATCTCTAAAATCCTCATCTACATCACTCCCTATCTAAATACGGTTTAAGACTATAGATACAACTTTCTTTTTCTTCTTAGGAGAGTTTTTAAATAAACCTTTTCCTAATTATCAATATAAAAATCCTTCTCTCATTGCCTTCTCTTTCTATTGACGGGTAAGGATCCATTCAATATAAGCCCTCTCAGCTAGAGCAAACACCTTTCATTTGGCTCCCAAAATTTTCTTCATCATGTTTACTTGCTTAGCCTCTCTCTAAGGTTGTGCACTAGTCAAAATACGAGCACTAGAGGAAGAGGGCCAAATCATCTTAGTCCATATGGATCACTGGCGCTCGAAGCTTTTTCTTCTATGACCATCCGCATAAACTAAATCTAGACATGCATGTGCTAGTTAGAAAGAACCTTTTGTGGTCCACAATGCTCTAGGCTTGGATCTTGCACAACTTGAACCCAAGAGCTGCTCCTTACTCCCTTAAGACCAAATCACTAAGCTCGGTGCATTCCTTATCTTAGTGAGCATAAAAATGTTTGCTTGACTCTAGCCTTGAGATCTTTGGAAAAATGTACTAGAGACCAAACTATGTGCAATTTTCAAATCTATCTAAATTGGTCAAACGTTCAAGTCATAGACTCGCTTTATGAAATATTCCTTCAATGAATCATACACATGAATGTGCATCTTTTGGTAAAGCTAAAGTAGGAAATAGTCAGCCATATCTCTTCCTTTCATGATCTCCCATATTGATGTGATGATATCTTGTATGCCAAAGTTCAATTTTTTAACTAGAATTCTATAAATTTCAACCTACATTTGACTTTAGTATGAGAGCACTCACACCAACAACATCCAAATCATGAACATTTTCAATACTTACTCTTCTACTTGTGGAACTAATAAGAGAATAAACAGCTTTATATAACCTATAGTTTTCTTTGTAGTTCTTGAATCAAATATCCATGGATTGTGGATCTATCAAAGATACCTAATGTATATTGACACATGTAGAAGCATCATGTTCTAGATATTTAACTTTTGAATTCTCTTCAACACTCTTACCTAAGGCTCTTTTCTTTTCACTATAAATTACTTTCTTGCACTTTGTTATGTGATGACTTGGATTTTTGCAATGGTGGAAAATCCCTTTTCTATGTTAGTATATGTGGATGTAGATGAATTAGGTTGTTTTTTAGGTGTAGATGAAGTAGTAGATGTTGAGATAGAAGTAGATGTGGAATGTATTCAAACTTAGAAGAATTTCATTTATCCTTAGATTGTGATTAACTTTACTTATTTGTCTTCTTTGATAACCTTTTTATGAAGAAACCATAGCTTCATCACTTTATTCCATACTTTTGTGTGGATCCTCATATTAAAGTGACAAAAATTGAAGTTCCTAAAGATCTATATCTATGTTTCTCATGGAAAAAGAAGGAGATGTAAGAAATTTGCATGACCTGATTGGAGCCAGAATATGATGCTTCACACCCATCATACTAAAAGAGAGTGTTTGAGCATTGTTTTGAACCCATCTAGATTTCTCCTAATTGCATTGATTATCTTCTATGTCCTTGTCTATAGTTAAAGAGAAAATATATTCCTCTTCCCGAACTTGATGTGAAGACATTGGCTCAATTGTTCTTTTGGAAGAAGATGCAATATCCTCTCTTTCTCTTGGCCTTGGATACTTTCAACTAAAAGTATTGTGTAAATTTTGTACATAAAAGTTTAATCACCATAAAAATCCACATAGTATAGTTAGACATTCCAGCAATTTTATCCTCTTTCTCTAGTCTATCTCCAGAATGTGCCATGCTAGGAACAAGTTTTTGTACGTTCTCGAAGCTCTCATACCAAGTGTTGGAAGTAAGTAGGCCCGTACAATTCACATAATCTTCCCTACATTAGATAAATATGCACACATACACTCTTTGAACTAAAGAATGGTAGATGAGGGAGTATAGACAAAACACAAAAATGCAAGATATATAAAATGTGAAGAAAATATCATACCCTTAAAAACTTCAACTTGAAAAAAGAGTTATCTACAATGTGTATATATATGTATGACTGTAAAGGGCTGAAATTTAAAATGTTCTAGTTAAAAATATTATAGAAAAGTACTTGAGTTATAGCAAATCATGGTGTATTTTGTATAAGTGATGAAGTAAAGATCAATAAGGAATATTCACTCTATGTAATGTGCATTTTTTTGCAAAAAATCCTTCCATTGGTGTAGATAGTTAACAACACTTCTACACCTGATGTAGGTGTTTGCAATAAACTTTCTTGGAGTTCTAGGTCTACGGAAGCACACAAAAAACATAAGGAAGAGGTAGAATCTTGGAGAACAATACAACACTGAATGCATTACCAACTGAATGTGAAAAAGATAAGTGGACCATTATGTTTATATGTATATATACAAGCAAGGTGAAAAACCCTCTAAAGAGGGAAAAAAGTGCCTGATAGTTGTAAATGTGTTCACACACATCACAGCCAAAATATATCAACAAATCCTCCTAGAGAGGGATGCTATGAACAAAGCCTTGACACTCATGTATAAGGAAGTGCCAAGCTATGTGAAAAGAGATCAATCCAATAAAGGAAGTAAGCCCAAATCTTTATGGAAAGCTTCAAACATCTCAAGAGCTAGAGACTTTGTGAAAACTTTTGCAACATTATTTTGTGTGGGCACATAAGCCAAAATGATCTCTCTAGCAGAGAACCTCTCCTTAACATAATGATAGTGCACGTAATGTTCTTTGTGCGACCATTGAATGCAAGATTCATCGCAACTCCCAATAGGCTCTTATTGTTAGTGATGATGGTGGTGTTTGAAGACTCACCAACACCCGAATCATCCAAAAGGCATCTGAGCCACACACACTCAATGATTTCTCTGGAAGTTTCCCTATACTTGGCCTCACAGATGGAAGTGGCCACAATAGACTACTTCTTGCTCAACAAAGATATTTATCAGCTACTAAGCATGAAGAAAGAATTAGTGGTGGACACAAAATTTTTCATAGCAACCAACTCCATCTCAGTTAGAAACATGTAAGTCTAGTGGTAATATCCCCCCTTGGGATAAAAATTAGAGTAGTCAGGTACACTCAAATATCAAAAGTTGCACTTAAGTGAATGCCAATGCTTGACACTTGGACAATGCATGAACTTGCTTATGTGAGAGATAATACAATGAATGAGCCCCCATTATGCATAAGTAAATCAAGCATCCAATAGCCTCCTAATAGAGAAGAACATCAATGCATGTCTTGCATCATGAAAATTCAATCATAAACATTTTTCCATGTGATTGGCAATAGGTTTGCAATCTTCACAACCATAATGCTATAATAATGTGTCAATTGATTTTGTTTAACACAAAGCTATTCCCATCAATTTGCATAAATCGAATGCCCAAATAATGATGCAAATGCCCCAAATTTGACATCTCAAAAGAGGCATGCAAATTAGCCTTAAACTCAGTAATATGCTCCTCATTAGGACTATTGAGTAGCATGTCATCACATATACAACAATAATACAAATTACGTCATTTTCATGCTTAGCATGTAAGGTGCTTTTAGTTGTCTTTTTCTCAAAGCCATGTGCAATGAAGTAGGCATGTATCTTTTCATACCAATCATGTGGTGCTTGCTTCAAACCATACAATACCTTCTTTATTTTGACCTACACACTTTGTTTTCATCCCCTTTTTGCACAAAACCATGGGGCTGAATGGTGACTTACATGAAGAAGTGTATGTATTTTAGCCCCATGGTCTTGTGCAAAATTGGAATGAAAACAAAGTGTACAGGTTGAAAAAGGCATTGTATGGTTTGAAGAAGGAACTCCTCAAATTTGGCTGTTATATTTTTTAAAGTACTTGAGCAATCCACCTATAGTTTCCTCCACTATGAGAATCCATCACCACACATGATGAATAGACAAAGTAAAAATATATATATCTATACTTACACTCAATTTTGACTAGCTTGGTTATAGTCACGAATTGCATCTCTTGGAGATCAGGCTCTCCACGAATTGGTAGTCTCCCCTCTTTCTCAAATTGATACACATGGGAAGCAAAGACATGAGAACATACCAATCGGGCATTCTCAAAATCTAATGTACCTTGTAGGACTAAATCTAAAGGTGTACACCATCAAATCATCAGTTCCATGTCTCAGTGCCCTTCGCGTTGGCTAACTCAATTGTGTAGGCATGCTCTAACTACTCAATATCTATATGTAGCCGTCTAACGAGATAAGAACTAATGAAATTATGTGTGGAACTAGTATAAAAAAGAACCTTGATAGGTTTTCCTACAAGGAGTCCTCTCATAATAATGAGTTCCATGTCTAAAAACTGGTAGCCTTTCTATTCTAGTAGCAAAAGCACAAGATGTGGAATAGAAGGTACCTTCTTAGTGACTGCCACGACCACTATGGTAGATGTTGTTTGAGATGAAAAATCTCTAAAATCCTCATCTACATCACTCCCTATCTAAATACGGTTTAAGACTATAGATACAACTTTCTTTTTCTTCTTAGGAGAGTTTTTAAATAAACCTTTTCCTAATTATCAATATAAAAATCCTTCTCTCATTGCCTTCTCTTTCTATTGACGGGTAAGGATCCATTCAATATAAGCCCTCTCAGCTAGAGCAAACACCTTTCATTTGGCTCCCAAAATTTTCTTCATCATGTTTACTTGCTTAGCCTCTCTCTAAGGTTGTGCACTAGTCAAAATACGAGCACTAGAGGAAGAGGGCCAAATCATCTTAGTCCATATGGATCACTGGCGCTCGAAGCTTTTTCTTCTATGACCATCCGCATAAACTAGATCTAGCTCTATGGCCTTTTCCAAAGAGTGACACTTCTTCTTTATAGCTAAGGATCTAATCGTTTCTCTTAATCCCAAGACAATCATGTGGATTCTGAGAAATTTTGGGATGGAATATTGTACTTGGAGAAGTAACTCCCTATATTTATCAGCATAGTCTTGAATTTTTTTTAACTAGGTGACAAGTAAAATATACCCTCATTTTGTGGCAAAAAGTTATTATAGAAGAAGACTTTGAATTGTTCCCAAGTTGTGCTATCTTTTTTATCTTGTTCTAGTTACGTGACCAACACATATGGGTGATTTCTACAAGATTATATGTGGCTTCTTGTATCTTATGCCTATCGTCCAGAATATGGCATTAGAAAAAGTAATGCTTCCTCGTATTGAGCCATTTATCAAAAGAAAAATTAGTGTGTGCGCTAATAAATCCATAGTAATGTGGTAGCTTATGATCTTTAAGTTTCAATCTCGCACCTCTAACTAAGACACCTTTGTTAGAGATTTTTGGAGTATAACACTTACCTAGAGCTTCTAGCTCCATCCCTATGATTCCTATATCATGCATTTCTTTCACTTTCTTAGAGTCACGATCATGCTCTAAGATATTCTAAAGCCTTCTTTTTAAGTGTGATATTCTAGTACTCATGGTTTCTATAGTGTCTACAGGATGTTCGGCCATGCATGTACTCTCCCTTTCTAGAGATGAAGGTCTTGAATCCATAAAAATTAAAAGAATAACCAAAGTTCTTTATGTGCACTTTAACCATGACTGTGCTTACATGCACACAATGTTTCCCATATGTGGGTGTAGAGCCAATATTTTAGAATATATAGGTGTCATTCATTCATCCTTGCTCATAACACAAAGAGATAGGGAACGGAAGAACTTCTGACTCACTTGTTCACACCCACGATGGTGCATGGGCATATTCCATGGGTGTCTTCCGTGGGCATTGGTGTGCTACTATAGAGCATTGTTGAGTGTCATTCATGTGCGGCTGCCTTGTGTGGATCTTGAGCTGCCCTTTGAGGGGGCTTCTTCGACTTCTTTTTTTAAGAAGAACGAATTGTACACTTTGCCATGGTCAATCTCCATGAATGATGCCGATGATCCGTACCCAAAAGATGAAAATCGGTAGAAATTCTGGACTAATTCCATGTGAAGAGGTCTTTTAAAGGTAGCTTTAGTACCCAATGTGAGTAAAAATAATCACTTACTAAACTCTTCCAAATAAAGAATCAAGAGAAATAGCGTGAAGGTTGTCTGTGCATTTCACCTCCCATCTTTTATATCCCTTTGTACCCAAAATAGTAATAATCTAGGATGCTCTAGTATGGACATGTGTCCATCATGAACACTCATTCCCATTACCCTTTAGGTACCTTACAATATCCCCTCGGCTAGCGACCTTGGGTAACCTTAGCCATTGTCCCTCACACACATATAGAGGTCTCTATAGAGAAATTTCTTATAAGAAGACATAATTAGGATGGGTGACCTCGCAAGGAGCCTTTCCTTCATGAACATTCATCATTGAAGTCCTCCCCATATGTAACTAGTGACACCATTGGTGTCTTGCATTTCAAGGATGACAAGGAAATGAAAAGGTATGAAATGGCATATGGCTTAGTTTCAGCCCCATTTCGCATGCAATTGATGACCTATGCATTTTCACGTGAAATGGAGCTCGTGCTAGTGAAGAGCTGAAATAGGCTACAAGTTTTAGCAAGACGTTTCATCCCAAGAGAATTCACTACATAGATAATTCCAAGGCAAAGGTATTGATACCATTCACCATAATGTGAAAAGAGAAGACCATGATTTGTGGCTTCAAAGTGGTTAGTTTTAATGATTGCTCATTGGCCATCTAGTCAGCCTATAGAAACAATCTATAACTAATGTGTAAATGGAAATTCAGTTATACTGGTAACGATTTTGTGCTATAATTCTTTTCCGTGTACGCTTGATTTCAAGTTTAAGGGAGAAATCATGATACAAGTGTGAATGCAAACACTATAAACATGACTGATAAGAAGGAAACGATCAAGAGGGAGAGGGATGAGGAGCATTTTTTTTTTTCGAGGCTTCCAATCCTAATGTGAGACTGCTTTATTCACCTCGTCATTCGAGGAATGCTGAACTTCCCATGCTTAAGGTGAAGAGGGCAACTTTGGTAACTAGCAATGCTGGAAAGGTCAAGGAAAGAGGAGAAGGCTAGAAAGAATGATCAAAATCATAACTCCAAAGTGAGGAAAGAGAGGTGAAGAGGGGCTGAAAAGAGGGGAAACTGCGGACCATCAAGGTAAAAATATGATGGATAAAAGGACCAAAAGAGGGGATAAGAGAAGTAAAATAGAGATGAAAAGAGAGAATTCATTGGACTTATTATTGTTTGTTGGACGAACTTAGAGTCATCCTAAAGGGACTTTTCGAAAAGCGGGGTAATTTCTTCTATATAGAAAAGTTTTTTTGTAGCACATGAATAAAGCAAACATCCATATGTAATGTTCCACTTACTTGGAGCCCGTTGACGAAAATTTAGTGCTTCGTCAACAGAATACATTTAATTTTTTATTTATGTGTTTTCTTCTCTTTATTTCCTTCGTTTACTTTTATTTTTTTCTTTTTTAATTTTTATTCCCTTTTTCTCTCCTCTTCTTTCACTGTTTTGTTTTTCTCTGTTTAGTTTTCTTATTTTTCCCTTTCCTAGTTTTTCTTTGATTTTACAAAAGATGGTTTCACACATGAATCTTCGCCCTTCCCAGTGTGTAACGGAGTTCACCTTTTCACATGTATGGGAGAGAGAAAATTGTGATGTCATCATGTGCTCTATGAAGGAAGAACTGTGTCAATTACAATTGACAATGCCTCATTGAACCCCGACAAAACGACAAAGATCATGCATAAAGATCAGCCTATGTGAACTGAGCTATAAAGATCCCTTTTTGAATTGACTACATGGGAATCGGGATAACATGGGGAGTAAGACACTATATCAAAGCGTATTTTGTGTTCTTGTATACAGACATTGGTCAGCAAGAGAGGTGCAAGACTTGTGAAGGTGCGAGTATAGGGAGAAATGGCTCAATCGTCAGGTTGGTCAGATGGGTTCTTTTGATGCAAGTCAATCCTGGAATCCATTCTCTGTAATGAGCTCGAGTGATGATGGAGCTGCCTAAGGCAGAGGGTAAAGTCTTTCAGCCGGAATGGACATCATCCCATATCCACAGATTCCAATGGCATCCTTCGTCTGTGTCGGCCGAGGAATGCGATAGGAGGGGTGGCAACGGTAGAAGCATGGCCTCCGCCATCTCACCAAATACATGAGGATTCGATGGGTTCATCTCTTCCTGCTGGAGCTCGCTATCTACCAGAGTTTTCCAGGTCGAGGTAGCGATATCGATTGTAACACAGAACGTGGAAAGATCTTCTGTTGGTTGTTGCTGCGTGATAGGACTGCCTTCCATAGCACTCTGCAAACTATTATCGCAGGCACTCCCACGATTTCCGACATCTCTTAGTTCCTTACTCTCGCAATCTGTGGGGGAAGTTCCATCGAAAGAAACTTCAGCTTCATCCTCCATCTGAATCATGGAGACGGTAGAGGCATACGCACCGTCTGGCGGATAGCGCCAAGCTGCGGCAGCAGCAGCCGCGGCTATCTGGATATCTCTGGGCGACAAACTGACGGGCATTGGAAGAGACGCTACATGGTGGGGAAAGTTAAGCTGAGCAGAGTGGCCCTTGAGGCATATAGCACCCACGTCGTAGGCTCTAGCTGCCATCTCAGGGGTGGAGAAAGAACCGAGCCATATGCGAGTTTTCAGACGGGGCTCTCGAATCTCGCAAACCCATTTGCCCCAACTGCGCTGGCGGACGCCGCGGTAGACGGGATGTTTGCGAATGCCTCCGCGCTTCGAGCAAGCGGACCTGCGCTGCCGCGGTGGGCAATTGTCGTCCGACTTGCCGTCCGACAGGGCGTGTTGTGAGGATTCGGAGGAGCAGCTCTGGGGATCGGTAAAGTGGCAATGGAGGTTCTGCTGCGAGGATGACGTCTCGAGAGAGGGATCGACTAGTTTCTGAATTTGCTTTCGGAGGTGGGGTTTCATTCTTGACGGACAGAGAAAGTCACTCAGTGATTGTACGAACAAGGAGGTCAGCGTTTTGTTATTTTGGGTGATTCGTGAATCGGATGACAATGTTTATTTACGCTTGTTGTGAATCGTCATTCCGCGTTGGGTGGCGTGTAGAGATGCGTGTCCCAGCTGTAGTTTTGCCACTTCCTTTGGGGATGCAAGTAACATACAGCTATTCAGCGGTAATGGCTGGCAGGGTAAGCTCATGTATGATGTCGAAGCTGCATTACGGCATTGCATGCACCACAGATATAACTTTCTTGGTGCATAGAGTTTAAGTACGCCAGAGAAAAACACAATGGTAGGATTAGAGTAAGCAATGACAAGAGAGATGTAAGTTGAAAACAGAGAAGCATGGATTTGTTTAGAACTCGCTTTTGAAGGTTCCGCAAAAGCCTTACATACGGGCAAACGAAATATGAGAAGTATGAGAAACCTGAAAAAATTACCATGTCTGGACATCAACAAAGCACGGAAGCTGATGTATCTATGTACTCGAACACATTCTATTTTTATATCAGATGCCGTAGGGCAAAATGAACATTTGTATATATCATCAAACGAATTCCATGAGTAACCTTAATGGGTCGAATTTGAAATTTCTTATTTGATAATCTCTCTTCATTCTTTTGAGTCTAATTTGTACGTATGTAGATTTTATTGCCCTTCTACACATGTACTGCAAGAGAATGACAATTACGATCACCACTTGTTAATGAGATGACTCTCCTCTGAACCATATGCCTCTATATATAGCTCTCTCCAAGGGGCTGCCTTCTTAGGCATGTGGACATTAACTATTCAAGTGTCGGCCATATAAATTGCATGTGCACCAAGTGTCCCAGTTAACTAAAGTTAACTCAAGTGGATGCTTCTAGAAGGCTCAAGAGATCTTTGACCAAAATACTCTCCCCATGTATCCCATGGGGGTTGAACCCAAGACCTCCTTCACACTCATGAGTCTTAACCACTAAGATAAGTGGATCACTTGTTTACAAGAGCACATGACCTACTACATAAGTTTAGTCTTGAGATCGTTAATCATACACAACTGTGACCAAATGGTGTCCGATTTGAGAATTGTATGAATCCTCCATACCCATACGTAATAGACTTACTTTATCACATTCTTGCCCCCTTGGAAAAATATATTCATCCTAAAAAATAAAGCTATATAGATACTATAGGAAACCCTGGTGCCTCATGTTCTAAAACGTGAAGAACATATTGATGGGGAAAGTATCTCAACCCCTATGCAATGATGAAGTGTGAAAGTACCCTTCTATGAACTGTGCACACCAAAAATGATCTTTCTGACAGCATATATAGAGAACTCTAGTGAGCTTTCGCAGACCTGAAGTAGACACGAAGAGCTTTGCAGCAAAACAAATTTTACTCCAAATGGATGCTTACACAAAGAGAAACAATGTCCACATGATGAGCTAGTTGAATGCTCATAGCTGCTAGTCAAACAGAGACCTAACCTCAATCCAACAAGATTTTCTCACAGAGTATACAGAGAATAAATCTCAAACTTGGCTTAAGTTATAGCATTCTAATAGCTACCCAATGACATGCAAATCATAGCAAATGGATGAATAGATAAGGAGAACTAGCCCTTACAACACATAGCAAAATAGTTCAAACAAAGCCTACAAAGAGAGAGAGAGATCAATCACCCAACTTCACTAAAATGAATATTTTGTCCAAAATACTCAAAGAATGCTCCAAAGACTTGATGATCATAAAATAGACTCCAATAGATATTTAATTATACAAAAATTACATCAAATAGATACAATATAAATATTTAACTCAAGGGTAGAGAGTTGAAACATTGCTTGCACACACACACATAGATATGCCTTCTCAAAGGAAACAAACAAGTAAGAAGGGGCTAGTTTAAGCAAGGGGCTTGCTTATTATAACTCCAACACTTAGTGCTCTCTTTACAAGAGCTAAAACACCAAGAAGATGACCCAAAATAAGTCCGGATCCATGTTCATTTGAGATGTGTCCCTAAAATCTAGGAACTACCTCTCTAAATCAGCATCCTAGATTGGAGGACTTAGTTGATATGCCTTGGGGAGTGGTTGAGTGACTTTTCATGATGGAATCTTGTAGCGTTTGGCTTCCTTTCATTGTGTAACATGTCCATGATTGATTTCCAATGCATTTTTAGCTTGAATCTTGACTTTTAACACTCCTCCTCAAGCTTAAATTCTTTGTCTTCATCCAAGCTCCTTTATGTTGATGCATTGCTTGAATCTTAAGATCTTCATTCCATCCAAAGCCTTTGTAAACATGTTAGCAACTTGGTCCTTGGTACCAACATGATGTACTGAAACCTCCTTGGATATCACCTTTTCCCTTATGAGCGATAGTGCACTTCGATATGCTTCGTTCTAGCATGACAAATAGGATTCAATGCTAGATGACTGCTACTCATATTGTCACAAAAGATTGGATCTGTTTCAACTTGCAAATTAATCTCCATAAATAAATTTTTAATCTAGATTAGCTCACATTTGATGTGAGCCAAAGCTGTATACTCTGCCTCGGTGGAAGATAAAGCCACTATGGGTTGCTTCTTTGAAATCCATGATATGATCTTGCTACCTAGCATGACTAGGTAACCACTTGTAGTCCTTCTATCTTCCTTTGAGCCAGCCAATCATCCCAATAAGAGTTGACCTGTATATCATCATCAAATGAGTAGAACAATCCTTCATTTATAGTGGCCTTGAGATACCATAATCTTGCAGCTTGCAAGTGTGTAGTCCTTGGACTATGCATAAACTATGATAACACTCCAACTCCATATGCTATGTTGGGACTAGTTATTTTCTCATAGTTTAAAGAACCTACAATAGATCAATACAAAGATTACATCCTCTAATGGTTCTCCATCAATGGAGCTTAGCTTTACATTAGCTTCCATGGGATTTTAAATAGGCTTGCAATGTAGCATCCCAAACCTCTCAAGTAGGTCTAAAATATAATTCCTTTTTATGAGCATAATACCTTCTTCTATGTATACAAATTCAATGCCAAGAAAATACCTAGTATGATCTCCAAGACTAGAGATCCTAAACTCATTTCCAAGTTTTGCCTTGATCTCCTCAATTCCCTTTGTAACATTATCTATAATGATAAGATCATCTACATACACACACATGTAGACTACAAGTTCTAGCTTAGAACTGTTTTAGAGCAAACCCAAATTTTGATTATGGAAATCATAAACTTGTGAATGAACAAGTAGGGACATATGTAGACTTGTTACTCACAGTATGTTGTAGACACAAACGCCTCTAGATATCAAAACAGACAAAACCTCCTCCAAGTGTGTAAGAATAGTTCCTCCAAGATGACCTCCTTGAGCATGAGGAGATCTCCTTGATCACTCCTTGAATGATGCTTAACAAGTGACCAAGCCCCTTTTTATATAGTTTATGTGCTTATCAAAAGCAACTTCAAAAAAAGCACGGTGACAAAACATAGTCATTGCAATCGTTTTTGGGAAAAGCAATGACAAGAGAGATGTTAGTTGAAAACAGAGAAGCATGGATTTGTTTAGAACTCGCTTATGAAGGTTCCGCAAAAGCCTTACATTGCCATAGGACAATAGTCGCTAGTTACAGATACAGTTATAAACACGGGCAAATGAAATATGAGAAGTATGAGAAACCTGAAAACATTACCATGTCTTGACATCAACAAAGCACGGAAGCTGATGTATCTATGAACTCGAACACATTCTTTTTTTATATCAGATGCCGTACGGCAAAATGAACATTTGTATATATCATCAAACGAATTCCATGAGTAACCTTAATGGGTCGAATTTGAAATTTCTTATTTGATAATCTCTCTTCATTCTTTTGAGTCTAAAGTTAACTCAAGTGGATGCTTCTAGAAGGCTCAAGAGATCTTTGACCAAAATACTCTCCCCATGTATCCCATGGGGGTTGAACCCAAGACCTCCTTCACACTCATGAGTCTTAACCACTAAGATAAGTGGATCACTTGTTTACAACACTACAACAGATCGATGGTATACCGAGGTTTTTACCGAGGAAAATGAACGCGGCTTTATTTGCCGCGATGCCAGTGTAAAGGTCGGTTTACGCGTCAGTATCAAAGAGTCAGTATAGGCGTCGGTATATGTGTCGGTATAGTCGTCGGTATATGCGTCGGTATAAACGTCGGTATATGCATCGGTATAAACGTCGGTATATGCGTTGGTAATCGGCTTCTGCTGGAAATACTGTCGCCTTCTGGGTGTACCGACGGTTATTCCGATGACACTACTGGGAGTACCGTCGCGTATACCGACGACCATACCTGCAAAATTTTTTTTGGGCAAAGTGTTTTGTCTTTTGCTACAACAACATTACCATGATATTGCTTAACAAAAGACAATACACTCTGCCTAAAAAAAACCGAGTACATGTGATGTGTACTCTAATGACAACCGAAATATGATTTCATGAAACAGAGTATTATTGTACACAAAAGAGATAATCAGAATGAAGAATGAACCATGTACAAAAGAAGTTATATATTTCAATAAGGAAGCAGGTACAAGAGTGTGGCAAACCACTGTCATATATGACGCTTTTACAAAATGTGGCAAAGCAATGTATTGGCATATGGAAATCAAATACAAAATATTGGTCTTCCACTGCCATACACATGCAAAGAACGTTCCATATCAACAGTCCTGCAACAAAGAACATTAATGGAATGAGATAAATTCATATGAAAATTACAAACAGCAAGTAAAAACCAAGTTTATAAATTAATTACCTCATCGCAAATGCTCCCATGAAACTACCGCACCGCGTCCCTCCAAGTCCTGCAATAGTGCTGTCAACCCATGACTATATCCGTAAGACTCCTCCGTTCGTGTTGGAGGACGACCCATTGCCAGCTCCTGAAACAAATAAAAAAAGATTAGAGAAACATATATGAGAAATTTAACACAAATAAATTCAATAAATGAAATGGTACTTACAAACTCATGACACATCGTGTCATATCCGCCGCTGCCCAAATGTGACGGTCCAATCGTGTCTAGACGTGTGGCTGCGGTATTTTGCTGCTGGCGATATCGATCAGGAGTCTGTTGCTGCTCGTCACGAATCATGTCCCACTCCTCAGCATCTAACCATACAAGCTTTGATAAGCCTTCTCTGAATGCATCACGATGCTCAGATCGTCGATGCGACATGACCTCACGTGCGGTGTGCAGAATCCACTCTCAACTGACAATCAACTGTCCATCGGCTGGTCGGAACTCCTAGTAAATCGTCTGTGTGATATAATTCTTCCGATCTTTATCCTGTTCACTCCAGTTCAGCATGATGGAGTGTCCAAACTGGATGGAGCAAAGCTGTCGTATGCGTGCACGCATTGCTTTGCCAGCCGCATCCATCACCGGAGCTCCATCTCGGATACTATACACATTGGAGTCATCATGGTCATGAGCACCCCAAGGTGTACGTGGTATACTGCATGGTGTACTGCATGGCATACCTACATCTGAGGTACTCCTCCTAGGAGTAGAAGTGGGCGACACAACCTCCATCGCACTGCCTCCAGAACAACCGCCTCCTCCGCCTCCAGACCTACCTGTAGATCCACTCCTAGAACCTCCTGCTCCAGAGCGTGACCTCGATCTACGAGACGGACCAGACCCAGTATCGCACTAAGGTGTCGAACGCACATGTTTACTACAGGTCATGTGCTGCATGAAGAACTGCATAATCCAAATGGATTCACTCCATCCATAGCTAGGCCTAGATGTATGGACCGAGGCTCACTAGCAAACTCTGACCAATTACTATATATGTGCTTCCAAGCATCAGAGTGAGCTGGCACTCGCATTACATTATCTGTAGACCTGCTCTTTGTATGCCATGACATTAACTCAGCTATAGATTTGCATCTAAACATGTTCTTAATTCGTGGAATGATAGGAAAGTGGCGAAGAACCTTTGCGAGGATTGCTTCGCCTATAACGTCTTCTCTAAATCTATTTGCTCCACACTTTGGACATACGTCGAGATGCTCATACTCATTCCGAAAGAGAATGCAATCATTCGGACAAGCATGAATTTTAGTATAATCCATTCCAATGGAATGTAAAAGTTTTTTCGCATCTCCACGTGTTGGAGGCATGTCATTGCCCTGTGGCAAAAATTGATCTTTAATAAGCCTGCAATAAGCAATTAAAATGATATTAGTAAATGAATTTATTGTGATACAACAATGAAAGCCAATTTGTTCTCCACTTACCTGAACAATTCAGTGACACTACTATCTGACCATCCATAAATGGATTGTAGATTGAGCATCGCGAGTGAAGCACATAGTACATATATCTTTGCTCCATTGTAAAGTGGTAAATGAGCTAATCTTTGCATGTTTTCATATTCTTCATCAACTTCTGATCGTGGAATTTCTATTGTGTCCATGAAACTCTCGCCACCTTCTTCACCATCATGATCTTCATCCATCTCATAAAATGCTTCAAGCATCTCTTCCATATGTTCATTCTGTGTAATATTATTAGTGCTTGCTTCTACGTCCAAGTCCTTTTTTGCTCTCTTTTGTCCACGAGAGGTTACCGGTGCAATGTCGTTTGGGTCCATCTACTCACCTGGGGGACCATGCGAATGATAGCGTAGGTTTTCCAGTCGACTCCTATCAAAGGATCCATACTCTCTAACATGTGCAGTACAAATCTGTCGTTTTCGATAAATTTGATACTTGCACTGTGTGCAAGGACATGCCATTCTCTCTTCAAGATCCAAAGAAGCCATCTGCTACAATATGGACATTTTAGAACATTTTAGAACATTTTTTTCTATTAAACCTAAAAATCTAACTCTTAAAGACCTAAATACTTAAATACCTAAAAAAACTTAAAACCCTAGTTTTAAAACCCTAATCTATATAGCTATCCTATTTTATCTATATATTCGGATTTTTTCTTGATTGATCCCATTTAATATTTATATTTATTTATTTATTCAAATTTTTTTCCTCTTAATTAAGTTATATGTATGCCTAAACCCTAAAACCCTAATTTTAAAGATCTAGACCTAAATTATGTATATTTCTATACACATGTGTATATACATGTATATATGTATTATATGTGTATGTGTATGTGTGTATATATGTTATGTAGGTGTTAAAACCCTAAAACCCTAATCCAAATGACCTAGAACTAAAACATGTATATATATGTATACATGTGTATATATATGTGAATATGTATATATATGTGAATATAGATAGGTATATAAGTATGTGTGTTTGTGTATTGTATATATATTCACTCTATTTAAAATGATTAAATTTAAACCTATTTTTATATATTTAATCATATATATTTCATTTATTTATTTAAAATACTAGTTCTTATCATATTTTATTATCTATATAAGTATCCTACCTTATATATATATTTATTTATATATTCAAATTTTTTCCTTACTTAATTATATTTAAATATATATATTTAATTAAATAATTTAAAACAGTATTCCTTTTTATATTTATTTATCTATATAATTATCTTATTTTATATATATATTTATTTATATATTCAGATTTTTTTCTTACATAATCCTATTTTTATATATTTAATTTTATATATTTAATTACAAATATTTAATTAAATTATTTAAAACACTAGTTCTTTTTATATTTATTTATGTATATAATTATCTTACTATATATATATATATTTATTTATATATTCACATTTTTTTTCCTTACGTAATCCTATTTTTATATATTTAATTTTATATATTTAATCATATATACTTAATTATATATATATAATTAAATTATTTAAAACTCTAGTTCTTTTTATATTTATTTATGTATATAATTATCTTATTATATATATATATATATATATATATATATATTTATATATTCAGATTTTTTTCTTGATGTAATCCTATTTTTATATATTTAATTTTATATATTTAATTTTATATATTTAATTATAGATATTTAATTAAATTATTTAAAACACTAGTTCTTTTTATATTTATTTAAAATTATTTATTTATATATTCAGATTTTTTTTCCTTATGTAATCCTATTTTTATATATTTAATTTTATATATTTAATTATATATATTTAATTAAAACCCTAATCTTAAATATCTAGAGCTAAAATATGTATATTTTTGTATACATGTGTATATATATGTATATATGTATTATATGTGCATGTGTATGTGTGCATATATGTTATGTAGGTGTTAAAACCCTAAAAGCCTAATCTTAAAGATTTAAATCTAAAATATGTATATTTTTGTATGCATGTGTATCTACATGTATGTATGTATTATATGTATATGTGTGTTTGTGTATATATGTTATCTACGTATTAAAACCCTAAAACCCTAATAAAAAAGACTTAGACTTAAATATGAAATACTAAACCCTAAAACCCTAATCTTAAATATCTAGACCTAAAATACGTATATTTATGTATACATGTGTATATGCATGTATATATGTATTATATGTGCATGTGTATGTGTGCATATATGTTATGTAGGTGTTAAAACCCTAAAACCCCAATCTTAAAGATTTAAATCTAAAATATGTATATTTTTGTATGCATGTGTATCTACATGTATGTATGTATTATATGTATATGTGTGTTTGTGTATATATGTTATCTATGTATTAAAACCCTAAAACCCTAATTAGAAAGACTTAGACTTAAATCTGAAATACTAAACCCTAAAACCCTAATCTTAAATATCTAGAGCTAAAATATGTATATTTCTATATACATGTGTATATACATGTATATATGTATTATATGTGCATGTGTATGTGTGCATATATGTTATGTAGGTGTTAAAACCCTAAAACCCTAATCTTAAATATTTAAATCTAAAATATGTATATTTTTGTATGCATGTGTATCTACATGTATGTATGAATTATATGTATATGTGTGTTTGTGTATATATGTTATCTACGTATTAAAACCCTAAAACCCTAATCACAAAGACTTAGACTTAAATCTGAAATACTAAACCCTAAAACCCTAATCTTAAATATCTAGACCTAAAATATGTATATTTCTGTATACATGTGTATATGCATGTATACATGTATTATATGTGCATGTGTATGTGTGCATATATGTTATGTAGGTGTTAAAACCCTAAAACCATAATCTTAAAGATTTAAATCTAAAATATGTATATTTTTGTATGCATGTGTATCTACATGTATGTATGTATTATATGTATATGTGTGTTTGTGTATATGTGTTATCTACGTATTAAAACCCTAAAACCCTAATCAGAAAGACTTAGACTTAAACCTGAAATACTAAACCCTAAAACACTAATCTTAAATATCTATACCTAAAATATGTATATTTCTGTATACATGTATATATATATATATATATTATGTGTATGTGTATGGATGTGTGAATAGCGTAAAAACCCTAATCCTATTTTTATATATTTGATGTAAAAAAAAAACTTCAAAATAAAAATAGGATTATATGTGTGTATGTATGCATGTGTGTATATATGTGTGTGTATGTATGCATGTGTACATGTGTGTGTGTGTATCTATGCATGTGTATACATGTGTGTATGTGTATGTATGTGTATGTAGGCATGCATGTGTGTGCATGTGTGTGTACGTGTGTGTATGTATGCATGCATGTATGTGTATGTGTGTGTATGTGTATGCATGTGTATACATGTGTGTGTATGTATCCATGCATGTGTGTATGTATGCATGTGTGTATATATGTGTGTATGCATGCATGTGTGTATATGTGTGTGTATGTATGCATGCATGTGTGTATATGTGTGTATATATGCGTGTGTGTATGTATGTGTGTATATGTGTGTGTGTATGTGTATGTATGCATTTGTGTATGTATGCATATGTGTATGTATGCATATGTGTATATATGTGTGTGTATGTATGTGTGTATGCATGTGTGTGTATGTATGCATGTGTGTAAATTTATGTGTGTGTATGCATGCATGTGTGTATGTAAGCATGTTTCCTTGTGTTGAGCTAGTACTCTAGCTTGAGCACGAGAAGATCTCTTTGATCACTCCTTGGATGATGCTTAACAAGTGGCCAAGCCCCTTTTTATATAGTTTATGTACTTATCAAAAGCAACTTCAAAAAAAACATGGTGACAAAACATAGTCATTGCAATCGTTTTTGGGAAAAGCAATGACAAGAGAGATGTTAGTTGAAAACAGAGAAGCATGGATTTGTTCAGAACTCGTTTCTGAAGGTTCCGCAAAAGCCTTACATTGCCATAGGACAATTGTCGCTAGTTACAGATACAGTTATAAACACGGGCAAATGAAATATGAGAAGTATGAGAAACCTGAAAAAATTACCATGTCTTGACATCAACAAAGCACGGAAGCTCATGTATCTATGAACTCGAACACATTCTTTTTTTATATCAGATGCCGTACGGCAAAATGAACATTTGTATATATCATCAAACGAATTCCATGAGTAACCTTAATGGGTTGGTAGTTAAACGATCACTTGACCCATCGATAGAGTTCACGGCCAGGGAATCTAGCATATAACGATGATGTTTATGGCGACAAGTAATGCATTTGATTGTATGACCATTTCGTACACCCACCACTACGCATGTCCCTATGTCTATATACACATCTATAAATGCCATGATGCATGCGTTGCTGAATTTGTCAAATGCCCTTTAGTAATTATTTATTTAAATAAATAACCATGCTTACCCATATTATGAACTCATTATAGACATATACACACACACACACGCATAACTATATACAAATATACACATACATACATGCCTACATGCATACACACACATAGCTCGAGGATACATACATCTTTGATGTTGACTTTCCATTACATTGATTTTCTTTATGTTGAAATTTATTTAGGTAAATTTGTCAAATGGTCTTTCGAAATTATTTATTTGAAAATAACCATGCTAACCGATATGAACTCATATAGATATATATATACCCATACACACATAACTACGTACGGATATAGACATACATACATGCCCACATATATACATAAACACACACAAAGCGTGACCATACATACATCGTTAATGTTGATTCATTATGTTGATTTTTCATTATGTTGATTTTTCATTACGTTGATTTTCTTTATGTTTGAATATTTATTTATGTTTATATATTTTTTTATGTACAAGAGTGCATCTTTATTTTCTATCGCTCTTTTGGATATATTTGTGAACGTAACAACACTATGCGAAATATATTAATATCACTCAATTTTTTTCTCTTTTTAGAAGCATTCATCCACTTTTTTGTAGTTTCTTAAAGCCTCTCCCAAATACACAAAAGAGGGATTCAATTTCCTTGGGTTTTTCTTTTATACACACATTTTATAGTGTCTTTGAGCTTTGCATGCTCTCTCATGAGATTCCTCCAACGCATATTTGAAATTTCTTATTTGATAGTCTCTCTTCGTTCTTTTGCGTCAAATTTGTATGTATGTAAATTTTATTTGCCTTCTACACATGTACTGCCAGAGAATGACAATTACGATCACCACGTGTTAATGCGATGACTCTCGTCTGAACCATATGCCTCTATATATAGCGATCTCCAAGGGCATGTGGACACTAACTATCCAAGTGTCGGACATATAAATTGCATGTGCACCAATCCCTGTTAAATAAAGTTAACTCAAGTGGGGGCTTCTAGAAGGCTCGAGAGATCTTTGGCCAAACACTCTCCTTGTGTGTCCCATGGGGGTTGAACCCAAGACCTCCTTCACACTCATGAGTCTTAACCACTAAGATAAGTGGATCACTTGTTTACAAGAGCATATGACCTCCTACATAAGTCTAGTCTTGAGATCATTAATCATACACACATGTGACCAAATGGTGTTCTAAACTCTGGTGCCTATAAGAAACCCTGGTGCCTCATGTTCTAAAACGTGAAGAACATATTGATGCGGGAAGTATCTCAACCCCTATGCAATGATGAAGTGTGAAAGTACCCTTCTATGAACTGTGCACACCAAAAATGCTCTTTCTGAGAGCATATATAGAGAACTCTAGTGAGCTTCCGCAGACCTGTAGTAGACACGAAGAGCTTTGCACCAAAACAAATTTAACTCCAAATGGATGCTTACACAAAGAGAAACAATGTCCACATGATGAGCTAGTTGAATGCTCATAGTTGCTAGTCAAACAGAGATGTAACTTCAATCCAACAAGATTTTCTCACAGAGTATACAGAGAATAAATCTCAAACTTGGCTTAAGTTATAGCATTCTAATAGCTACCCAATGACATGCAAATCATAGCAAATAGATGAATCGATAAGGAGAACTATCCCTTACAACACATAGCAAAATAGTTCAAACAAAGCCTACACACAGAGAGAGAGATATCAATCACCCAACTTCACTAAAATGAATATTTTTTTCCAAAATACTCAAACAATGCTCCAAAGACTTGATGATTATAAAATAGACTCCAATAGATATTTAATTAGAAAAAAGTTACATCAAATAGATACATAAATATTTAACTCAAGGGTAGAGAGTTGAAACATTGCTTGCACACACACATAGATATGCCTTCTCAAAGGAAACAAACAAGTAAGAAGGGGCTAGTTTAAGCAAGGGGCTTGGTTATTATAACTCCAACACTTAGTGCTCTCTTTACAAGAGCTAAAACACCAAGAAGATGACCCAAGATAAGTCAGGATCCATGTTCCTTTAAGATGTGTCCCTAAAAACTAGGAACTACCTTTCTAAGTCAGGATCCTAGATTGGAGGACTTAGTTGATATGACTTGGGGAGTGGTTAAGTGACTTTTCATGATGGAATCTTGTGGCATTTGGCTTCCTTTCATTGTGTAGCATATCCATGATTGATTTCCCATGAATTTTTAGCTTGAATCTTGACTTTTAACACTCCTCCTCAAGCTTAAATTCCTTGTCTTCATCCAAGCTCCTTTATGTTGATGCATTGCTTGAATCTCAAGATCTTCATTCCATCAAAAGCCTTTGTAAACATGTTAGAGACTTGGTCCTTGGTACCAACATGATGTACTGAAACCTCCTTGGATATCACCTTTTCCCTTATGAAGCGATAGTGCACTTTGATATACTTCATTCTAGCATGATAGATAGGATTCATTGCTAGATGACTGCTACTCATATTGTCACAAAAGATTGGATCTGTTTCAACTTGCAAATTAAGCTCCATAAATCAATTTTTAATCTAGATTAGCTCACATTTGATGTGAGCCAAAGCTCTATACTCAGCCTCGGTGGAAGATAAAGCCACTATGGGTTGCTTCTTTGAAATCCATGATATGATCTTGCTACCTAGCATGACTAGGTAACCACTTGTAGTCCTTCTATCTTCCTTTGAGCCTGCCCAATCATCCCAATAAGCGTTGACCTGTATATCATCATCAAATGAGTAGAACAATCCTTCATTTATAGTGGCCTTGAGATACCATAATCTTGCAGCTTGCAAGTGTGTAGTCCTTGGACTATGCATAAACTATGATAACACTCCAACTCCATATGCTATGTTAGGCCAAGTTATTTTCTCTTAGTTTAAAGAACCTACAATAGATCAATACAAAGTTACATCCTCTAATGGTTCTCCATCGATGGAGCTTAGCTTTACATTAGCTTCCATGGGATTTGAAATAGGCTTGCAATGTAGCATCCCAAACCTCTCAAGTAGGTCTAGAATATAATTCCTTTTTATGAGCATAATACCTTCCTCTTTGTATACAAATTCAGTGGCAAGAAAATACCTACAATCTCCAAGATTAGAGATCCAAAACTCATTTCCAAGTTTTGCCTTGATCTCCTCAATTCCCTTTGTAAAATTATCTATAATGATAAGATCATCTACATACACACACATGTAGACTACAAGTTCTCCTCTTTTGTTTGATGAAGAGAGATGGATCCATCTTGCATTGATTGTAACCACATTCGATCAAATAGTCCATAAATCTTCGGTTTAAAGCCCTTGGAGCTTGCTTTTTAGGCCATAAAGTGTCTTGTTGAACATACAAATATGATGTGGAAACTTTCAAAGAACAAAAACTAGTGTTTCCTCCAATTATACCTCTTCTTCTAAGTCTCCATTGAGAAAGGCATTCTCAATATCCAAAAAGCTTCCATCCTTCGCTTGCATCCATTGCCACGAGCGTCCTAATTGTGCTCATCTTTGCCATGGGCCTGAATGTCTCTTCAAAGTCCACTCCATAGGTTTGTGCAAAACCCTTGGCCACCAATCTTGCTTTGAACCTAGAAATAGATCCATCTCAATTCCTCTTTACTTTATACACCCACTTATTACCATGCTTCTACTGTTACCATCCCTCTCATTGCCTTTCTCAATTGACATGTGCAAGGGTGCAATTGGGATATGTGGATGTGAGATCATGTCCATTCTCACTAAACGTCTTTAGCTCCAACTTCTCTGTGGCTTTAGTTGCTCTATCATCACTTAAGCTCATTATAGAGAATCAATTTCTAAATTTACTTGCAATTTGGTCCGAAGAAGAACGAAACGGAGCACCCATAGGAGTGAGCCATTTCTCTGTATACTCTTACCCTCATAAGTTTTGTAGCTCTCTTGCTGTTCATTTTTGTGTACAACAATACAAAGTACACTTTATACAGTATTTATGTCCAAAAATATTCCTATATATTGAATTGATTTGCTACACTGAATTAAATATGCGGCATTATCATATTATCTTGTCTAATCCTCCGCTTTATAGATTACTTATGTCCAAAGTCGCTTTTTATTTTTCGATATAAATGTTCTTGCATAAATCACTTTTCTCCCCATTTTGTGAAGACTTGGATAACTTACACCCTCACTGCTCATAGCGTCTCAAGAAACCAGTGCTCTTTGTACATAACTGACTAGAATTCCCTTTACAAAGAGTTTTTCATAAAATAATACATTTTTTTGCAATATTTTTACATCATTTTTTAGAAAGAAGAGAAAACTTTTCCATTAGGGGAAAAAATGAACCCTGCATGGGCCTTGTAAGGATCCCTAATTTTTAGGGATTAAGCTTAATTCTGTTCTTGTTTAAGGGGACAAAGTGCATTTAATAGGGCACTTTTTAGTAGGCTAGAGTAGGCTTCTTTTTAAGCTTCAGTAGGCCTCTCTCTTTCTTCTTCTAGAGAGAGAGAAAGAGAATCTTCTTTCCACATCATCAAACTCGTACATGTATTTGAATAAAAAAATGAGTTTTTTTAAAAAGTCTCATTTTCAGTGTATATTAACTCAAAAGGGCCTATTTTTTAATATATATGTCAGAAGTCACTTTTTTGGGCCCATTTTTTGAAGTTTCTTTTAGAAAAAGTATAATTTTCAAACTCCCTCCAAAAGTAAGTGCCACATCATCAAATCCGTGACTATGCTTCCCCCAAAAAATGGCTTTTTTCAAATTTCATCATTTTCAGCCATACACAGTGGAAAAATACACTTTAACCCATACACATACAAGAAAACACATTTTTTGAGCAAAACATATGCTTTAGAGTCCCTTGCAACCAGTTTTTCATCTTTGTTTTTGATAGTGCTGGTCATTAGCAAAGATGGTGTTGACATGTATCACAAACTTCACAGTAGAACGTCCGCATGCTCCTGCATCAACAAGTATCCATGTTCGTGTCCCTAGAGAGTTTGCTCCAAATACACGATGCAACAATGATGCCAATTTTCAAAATGAACATCGTGTAGCTGGAGAAAAAAGTATTGATCTTTGGGCTCATGGTTCACTATATCCTCTTGATCCAATATCTTCTTACCATCCAACATTCCATAACCTCTCAACTTTACTTCAGTTCATTGGTGCGGGTGAAGCTGGACTATTAGGTTACTACAAGCGATTATCTACACATTCACTTGCTACTGCTAAGTATTGGTTCCAACAATATCACATCCATCATATGAGGGTGGTCACTTTAGAAAGCACAATCATATCTTTACAAAAACAACTTGCAGATTTGGAGCAAGATATTGAAGCAAAACAAAGCACAATTTCAAAGTTAACTGCCGATATCGAGCAGCTGAAAGAGACTCCACTTGGTATGAGACATAGGAAAAGAGCATTGTCATCCTTTGAAACTCTTTCAAAAGGTGGTGGAGCACGCAAACGACCTATATATGCAACAAGGTGAGTGTTTGTTTTACTTTTATATGTTTTAATGAAGATTTGTAATGGAATCTTTCATTGTGTAGGTCGTTTATTCAAGACATAACTGCTTCATCAACAACACAAGACCAACTCAAGCTGATGAATAGCTGTATAAACACCAAAGAAATCACTTCTGCTTTAGACTCACGCATAGGAAAGTGTATTAGAGTTGTTGTTGAAGCTCAGTTTTCAAAGAAATTAAAAAACCTTATCACAATGCAAGATGTGCAGGCAATATGTGAGGAAGCGGGCATCAATAGAAATGGGTATACTGCAATGTACACCCTTCTCAGGCAAGCCTTACAATCACAAGGTATTTCTCAAAGTATATTTCCATGCCCATATAAAGTGTCTATCAATAAAAAAACTTCTAATGAGGATGTGACTCGTACTATTGGACAATATTTATTCATAGAAGAAACTATACCTACCTCTGTTTATCATCCAAATATTCCCAAGAAGCAATCAAAATCCTATCTACACAAGGATTTACTTACACTAAATTCAACAATATATTTGTGGATCTTCAGAAGCTTCAATAAGCAATGGTTCACTTTTATAGTTCAACAATCAAAGGTACCCCTACTACATTTTATTTGGTGTTGAAGTTTTATTGCATTCAAGTGTCATATCAAGATAATGTTTTCTCTTTTGTGCAGATTGTAATGTTAAGTTAAAGTTCATACTGAAGCTTGATGAGTGTCAAATCATAAAGGGTCGGCGACTAGAAAGGTTGAGTGTCATGCTAATGAATGAAATTATGGACCATGCAATGAGTGATGAAACTTTAGGAGGGAGGGACCATTTGACCTACAGTGTGCAATCAGAGAGAGATATCTGGTGGTTAGGTGCTATAGAAGTTCCCAAAGAAACAAACAATATTATTTCGTCGATTTTTAGTAGGACTCCATGGATTACGGAAGTAATCTCTTCTCAAATACATGGGCAAAAGCTTTTTGTAGATGATATAGGTGAATTTGAGGTAGACTGGCATTTGGGTGGAGACCTTAAGAGTATAAAATGCATGTTAGGTTGTAAACAAGGAGCATCTTCTCTCTGTCCTTGCCCATATTGTACACAAGGTTACAAAGGATCTAAGAGAGTCTAATCCTGCAAGGGCATTGATGAGAGTTGATGACTCTGAAGAAATTGATGAAACAGACTCATCAAATCACAGGGAATGGGAGATATCACTTTTGAGGTGTCCAATGTTACAAGAACCGACTCATGATAAAATAAGCAATGATTGGAATCCCATGATCCCATTTCCATTAGTCAATGTTCACTTTTTTACTTTGCATGCATTCTTGAGGATCTTTGATAGGCTTTTAAAGCTCCATGTTGAATATGCATTTGCAATGAAACCACTAGAGAGGTCTACAATAGCAATCCAAAAAATAGAAGATCTTTTGAATTCTATAGGTTGTCATGGTGGCCACATACCTTTAGTTGTTAAGAAGTATGGCGAGCCTCAAGAGATTTTACAACAAGTTTCAATGACTAGGAAGAAGGCAAGACGTTTCTTTAAAAGAGATGTGAATAGTCAAGATGATGGGAAATGGGAGCTTTGGAAGGACCTCTATTCAATTACAACAGACAATGATAGTCAGGTTGATCTCATTAACAAGTGAAAGAAGTTTTGGTCATTGTTTGATCAATTGTTACATTTGATGTGTTTGGTTTCCACTAATGCTTCACAACGAGAATTATTCCAAGTGACTTTGAAGGAGTTTACACAGTCATTCATCTTATCTTGGGGAGAAAGCAACATTACACATTACATAGTAAGTTTCGCTTACATTTTTTTATTTGGTCTAAACACTATGTGTATATCTTATTGACCAGATCATAGCATATTCTTTTTGCACATGGAGAATATTTTATGAATCGATATGGGTCACTGAACATTTTTAGTACACAAGGAATGGAGAAGTCACATTACAGGGCTAGAGGTGTTTACTTTAAAAACACTCGTCATGGGGGTGTTCTACTGCAATCAAACTATTTAGAAGAAATGTTCAATTGGTTTTTTCGTGCAACATTCGCTAGAAAATATGTAATGGAACGAGCATGTGAATCACGAATAGCAAAGATTACACGAAAGCTACAACATGATATTGCAAGAGAGAAGTGGATGTCATTGTCAGGACCCGTACATCATGCCCAATGGCGTGCACAAAGAGTCCGCGAGCGTCTTGCTTGGAAATAGTTTCCAAACTCTGAAAATGCATTATTCGTTTCAAGGTTTTTATAACCCCTTTCACTTCAAATAAAAGTTTACTGTTTTTGTGAAAATATTTTTAATGTCTTAAAACTAATTTTTATCCATATAAATGTGAACAGGATAATTTTAAGTGAAAGCCTATAAATAGAGGTGTCCTTCCTCATTTTGCCACTTTACAACCTATGAGAATGGCACACACAAAGCAGACTGCTAGGAAGGATCATGTCGTCTACCCTAGCCATGTGCAAGGTACTCAGCGCCCAACATGGATGACACCCCACAAGAAGCGTCGAACCACAAGCCACTCTTCCAGACAAAGCTCGGGTGCAGGGACACAATCCGGTAGCATTCCATCACAGGGGGATGAAGCTTCACAAGAGAGAGATGTATCTTAAGAAATAAATTATTCCCCTCCCACATCTGATGATGAGCCCCCAGTCAGGACACCAATCAAGTCAAGGCCCAAGCAACGAGGACATAGGAAAGTTGTGATTGAGACATCAAATTTATCAGCTTCCTTAGATGAAGAAAGTATAAATGAGCCACCATGGAACAATGATGATATCCCCGTGAACCATCCAGTAACACAAGGAGGCAAGACACTGTCCCCAAGACAAGGACAAAGACCAACCGATGAAGAAAGAGAGCAAGGTCGGGCAGAGGAAGTAAATGATGAGGCAGGACCATCTAGGCATCCTCCAAGAAGAAAGAAGAACTACCAACCACATCATAGACCACAACGACCACAACCCAACATCCCCCCAAATGCAAGAGCACCACAAAGGCGCAGAAAGCAAACCAGAGCCTTTGTAGAGATTCGACACTATCAAAAGTCTGTGGAGCTTCTTATTCCACGAAGGTCATTTGCAAGAGTTGTGAAGGAAGAGATCCAACGCTATTGCATTGTACTTCGTATCCAAGGGATAGCCATTGAAGCTCTCCAAGAAGCTACAGAGGCGTATCTTATATCAATGTTGGAGGACTCTAACCTATGTGCCATCCATGCAAAGAGAGTGACAATACAACCTAAAGATTTGCACCTAGCTAGGAGAATTAGAGGGAATAACCCTTAACAAAAATTTGTACTCCCTTGTTTGGAGAACCTTTTGTATATCCCATATGATGAATATTTTGTAAATCCCGAATGATGAATATAATCTTTGTCTTCTCATATTTGCTCTCCCAAGTGTTTATCTCTTAGTGTACATGTTTTGAAGTTTATTTCTCCTATGTTTCTAGGTGTCTTTTTCCAGTACCTCTTTGAAGTGTGTTTCATAGTTGTATCATTCTTTTTTGTGTAATTGTTGTAAGTGGTAATGCTACTTAATGCATTTCATGGCTTGGAAATGCAAAAAAAAGGCCTGCCACAGAAACACAGGGATAGGCCCTGCAAAACTTTTGCAGGGCCTATCCCCGCGTTTCTCTCGCAGATCTTTTTTTTGCATTTCCAAGCCATGGCAACACATGCCATGCACATTGGGGCATATGATTGGCCTTGGCTAGAGTGCACTGCATGCTAACCCCCTGACCAATAGCTAAACAATGTTTATGATCATAAATGTACTTATTTACTATTGCATGCTTATATGCACCCAGAGGAGTCTTAACTTTGTCTAATTATTGCACATAAGAAGAGTCTTCCACAATTCCCCAAGTGAAGGTGCTAATTGAGGGAGATAGACTTGCAATATAGGTAACCTAGTGCATAGGATGGCCTAGGAATGCAAAAGAAAGGCCTGCCACAGAAACGCAGGGATGGGCCCTGCAAAAGTTTTGCAGGGCCCATCCCCGCATTTCTGTGGCAGGCCTTTTTTTGCATTCCTAGGCCATTGCAATCATTTTGGGCAACACAAATTACAAGAAATAATGGAAAAAGACTGATTAAATTGTGCAAAAGTTATGAGATTGTCAAAAACCATAAAGATATAATAGATTGAATGCACATGGAAATTTGAAAAACAATAATTGGTATTATAAAGTTTTTACAATTGGCTCTTGGCCTTGAGCCTCTCCACTACATTCTTTCTTCTCTGAAAAGATAGTGGCAATCGGTAAGTCAAAACTGATTGGGATATTAACTGAGGGTCTATCAGTCCAAGACTTAAAGCTATTCCTATTTGACCTAATACTTTTCCTCTAAAGTTAACTGCTAGGGTAGTAAGGGCAAGGGACTTCCTAACTAAAAATATACAATTGGTCCCTTGCATTATTGTAGATAGGCACAAAACTTTGCTCACACTACAACAGATCGATGGTATACCGAGGTTTTTACCGAGGAAAATGAACGCGACTTTATTTGCCGTGACGCCGGTGTAAAGGTCGGTTTCCGCATCGGTACCAAAGAGTCGGTATAGGCGTCGGTGTAGACATCGGTAAAAGCGTCGGTATATGCGTCGGTATAAACGTCGGTATATGCGTCGGTAATCGGCTTCTGCTGCATCGCCTCCTGGGTGTACGGACGGTTATTCCGATGACACTACTGGGAGTACCGTCGCTTATACCGACGACCATACGTGCAAAATTGTTTTTGGGCAGAATGTTTTGTCTTTTGCTACAACAATATTACCATGATGTTGCTGAACAAAAGACAATACACTCTGCCCAAAAAAAACCAACTACATGTGATGTGTACTCTAATGACAACCGAAATATGATTTCATGAAACAGAGTATTATTGTACACAAAAGAGATCGATAATCAGAATGAACAATGAACCATGTACAAAAGAAGTTATATATTTCAATAATAAAGCATGTACAAGAGTGTGGCAAACCACTGTCATATATGACGCTTTTACAAAATGTGGCAAAGCAATGTATTGCCATATGGAAATCAAATACAAAATATTGGTCTTCCACTGCCATACACATGCAAAGAATGTTCCATATCAACAGTCCTGCAACAAAGAACATTAATGGAATGAGATAAATTCACATGAAAATTACAAACAAGTAAAAACCAAGTTTATAAATTAATTACCTCATCGCAAACGCTCCCATGAAACTACCGCACCGCGTCCCTCCAAGTCCTGCAATAGTGCAGTCAACTCATGACTATATCCATAAGACTCCTCCGTTCGTATTGAAGGACGACCCATTGCCAGCTCCTAAAACAAATATAAAAAAATTTGAGAAATATATAAATTTAACACAAATAAATTCAATAAATGAAATGGTACTTACAAACTCATGACGCATCGTGTCATATCCGACGCTACCCAAATGTATTTGCTTTCTTTCTTTCCGATCAAAGTTTTCCAAAGCATCTCTCCCACATTCTTGAAAATATGCATCGGGTCTACCAAATGATTGATCACCAATTCACTCCAATAAGGGAGCTCATGAAAAATGGACAAACGTTTCATGCCAGCAACAGGATTTTTTGAATCCCACAGTTGTTTTCAATCGCTAGCTTTCATTTGGTGTTGCGCTTGTCGACCAATTTGTCCTTCACGTAAAACACGCCCATCAGGCAAATATCTATGATGTCCTTCATAGACAGTTTTACGTAGTGCTTTGGAATAGTGTGCTTCGAGTCGTGGTCCGCATAAAGGACAAGCATGGTAACCCGAAATCGATAAACCTGAACATTCACCATAACCAGGCCAATCATGCATTGTCCACATAAGTATGCCTTGCACTCGCATGTCTCGTCTTCTTATAGGTTGAGACATGTCACGCACAGTGATCCCATCCCATAAAATGCACAGTTCTTCCACAAGTGATGCAAGATATACATCCATGTTTTTTACCTTATACTTACCTGGTACAATAAGAGCTAATAATAAATGACCTTTCTTTGTGGCCAACCATGGTGGGATATTATAATTGACCAAACATACAGGCCATGTGCTCCATGAAGAACTACGTAATCCAAATGGATTCACTCCATCCATAGCTAGGCCTAGATGTATGGACCGAGGCTCACTAGCAAACTTTGGCCACTTACTATCTATGTGCTTCCAAGCATCAGAGTCAGTTGGCACTCGCATTACATTATCTGTAGACCTGCTATTTGTATGCCATGACATTAACTCAGCTATAGATTTGCATCTAAACATGTTCTTAATTCATGGAATGATAGGAAAGTGGCAAAGAACCTTTGCGGGGATTGCTTCGCCTATAACGTCTTCTCTAAATCTATTTGCTCCGCACTTTGGACATACGCGGAGATGCTCATACTCATTTCGAAAGAGAATGCAATCATTCGGACAAGCATGAATTTTCGTATAATCCATTCCAATGGACTGTAAAAGTTTTTTCGCATCTCCACGTGTTGGAGGCTTGTCATTGCCCTCTGGCAAAATTTGATCTTTAAGAAGCCTGCAATAAGTACTTAAAATGATATTAGTAAATGAAGTTATTGTGATACAACAATGAAATCCAATTTGTTCTCCACTTACCTGAACAATTTAGTGACAATACTATCTGACCATCCATAAATGGATTGCAGATTGAGCATCGTGAGTGAAGCACGTAGTACAGATATCTTTGCTCCATTGTAAAGTGGTAAACGAGCTAATCTTCGCATGTTTTCATATTCTTCATCAACTTCTGATCGTGGAATTTTTGTTGTGTCCATGAAACTCTCGTCGACACCTTGTTCACCATCATGATCTTTGTCCATCTCATAAAATGCTTCAAGCATCTCTTCCATATGTTCATTCTGTGTAATATTATTAGTGCTTGCTTCTACATGTAAGTCCTTTTTTGCTCTGTTTTGTCCACGAGATGTTACCGGTGCAATGTCGTTTGGGTCCATCTGCTCACTTGGGGGACCATGCGAATGATAGCATAGGTTTTCTAGTCGACTCCTATCAAAGGATCCATACTCTCTAACATGTGCAGTACAAATCCGTCGTTTCCGATAAATTTGATACTTGCACTGTGTGCAAGTACATGCCATTCTCTCTTCAGGATCCAAAGAAGCCATGTGCTACAATATGGACATTTTAGAACATTTTAGAACATTTGTTTTTTTATTAAACCTAAAAATCTAACTCTTAAAGACCGAAATACTTAAATACCTAAAAAAACTTAAAATCCTACTTTTAAAACCCTAATCTATATAGCTATCCTATTTTATTTATATATTCGGATTTTTTCTTGATTGATCCTATTTTATATATATATTTATTTATTTATTCATATTTTTTTGCTCTTAATTAAGTTATATGTATGCCTAAAGCCTAAAACCCTAATTTTAAAGATCTAGACCTAACTTATGTATATTTATATACACATGTGTATATACATGTATATATGTATTATATGTGTATGTGTATGTGTGTATATATGTTATGTACGTGTTAAAAACCCTAAAACCCTAATCCAAATGACCTAGAACTAAAACATGTATATATATGTATGCATGTGTATATATATGTGTATATGTGTAGATATGTGAATATAGATAGGTATATAAGTATGTGTGTTTGTGTATTTATATATTTATTTATATATTCAAATTTTTTCTTTACTTAATTATATTTAATTTTATATATTTAATAAAATAATTTAAAACACTAGTTCTTTTTATATTTATTTATGTATATAATTATCTTACTTTTTATATATATTTATTCATATATTCAGATTTTGTTCCTTACGTAATCATATTTTTATATATTTAATTTTTTATATTTAATTATAAATATTTAATTAAATTATTTAAAACACTAGTTCTTTTTATATTTATTTATGTATATAATTATCTTACTTTTTATATATATTTATTCATATATTCAGATTTTCTTCCTTACGTAATTCTATTTTTATATATTTAATTTTATATATTTAATTATATATATTTAATTAAATTATTTAAAACACTAGTTCTTTTTATATTTATTTATGTATATAATTATTTTATTTTATATGTATATTTATTCATATATTCAGATTTTTTTCCTTACGTAATCCTATTTTTATATATTTAATTATATATATTTAATTAAATTATTTAAAACACTAGCTCTTTTAATATTTATTTATGTATATAATTATCTTATTTTATATATATATTTATTTATATATTTAGATTTTTTTTCCTTACGTAATCATATTTTTATATATTTAATTATATATATTTAACTAAAACCCTAATCTTAAAATTCTAGATCTGAAATACTAAACCCTAAAACCCTAATCTTAAATATGTAGACCTAAAATATGTATATTTCTCTATACATGTGTATGTACATGTATATATGTATTACATGTGCATGTGTATGTGTGCATATATCTTATGTAGGTGTTATAAACCTAAAACCCTAATCTTAAAGATTTAAATCTAAAATATGTATATTTTTGTATGCATGTGTATTTACATGTATGTATGTATTATATGTATATGTGTGCTTGTGTATATATGTAATCTACGTATTAAAATCCTAAAACCCTAATCAGAAAGACTTAGACTTAAATCTGAAATACTAAACCCTGAAATTCTAATCTTAAATATGTAGACCTAAAATATGTATATTTCTGTATACATGTGTATATACATGTATAACATGTGCATGTGTATGTGTGCATATATCTTATGTAGGTGTTATAACCCTAAAACCCTAATCTTAAAGATTTAAATCTAAAATATGTATATTTTTGTATGCATGTGTATCTACATGTATGTATGTATTATATGTATATGTGTGCTTGTGTATATATGTTATCTACGTATTAAAATCCTAAAACCCTAATCAGAAAGACTTATACTTAAATCTGAAATACTAAACCCTAAAACCCTAATCTTAAATATCTAGACCTAAAATATGTATATATCTGTATACATGTGTATATACATGTATATATGTATTACATGTGTATGTGTATGTGTGCATATATGTTATGTAGGTGTTGTAACCCTAAAACCCTAATCTTAAAGATTTAAATCTAAAATATGTATACTTTTGTATGCATGTGTATCTACATGTATGTATGTATTATATGTATATGTGTGTTTGTGTATATATGTTATCTACGTATTAAAATCCTAAAACCCTAATCAGAAAGACTTAGATTTAAATCTGAAATACTAAACCCTAAAACCCTAATCTTAAATATCTAGACCTATGTATATTTCTGTATACATGTGTATATACATGTATATATGTATTATATGTGTATGTGTATGTGTGCGTATATGTTATGTAGGTGTTATAACCCCAAAACCCTAATCTTAAATATTTAAATATAAAATATGTATATTTTTGTATTCATGTGTATATACATGTATGTATGTATTATATGTATATGTGTGTTTGTGTATATATGTTATCTACGTATTAAAATCCTAAAACCCTAATCAGAAAGACTTAGACTTAAATCTGAAATACTAAACCCTAAAACCCTAATCTTAAATATCTAGACCTAAAACCCTAAAACCCTGATCTTAAATATTTAACCCTAAAACCCTAATCCTATTTAAACCCCTAAAACCCTAATCTTAAATATTTAACCCTAACACCCTAATCCTATTTAAAACCCTAAAACCCTAATCTTAAATATTTAACCCTAAAACCCTAATCCTATTTTTATATATTTGATGTAAAACAAAAACTTCAAAATAAAAATAGGATTATATGTGTGTATGTATGCATGTGTGTATATATGTGTGTATGTATGCATGTGTACATGTGTGTGTGTGTATGTATACATGTGTATACATGTGTGTGTATGTGTATGTGTGTGTATGTAGGCATGCATGTGTGTGCATGTGTGTGTACGTGTGTGTATGTATGCATGCATGTATGTGTATGTGTGTGTATGTGTATGCATGTGTATACATGTGTGTGTATGTATACATGCATGTGTGTATATGTGTGTATATATGCATGTGTGTATATATGTGTGTATGCATGCATGCTGGTATATGTGTGTGTATGTATGCACGCATGTGTGTATATGTGTGTATATATGCATGTGTGTATGTATGTGTGTATATGTGTATGTATGTGTATGTATGCATATGTGTATGTATGCATATGTGTATATATGTGTGTGTATGTATGTGTGTATGCATGTGTGTGTATGTATGCATGTGTGTAAATTTATGTGTGTGTGTATGCATTCATATGTGTATATGTGTGTGTATGTAAGCATGCATGTGTGTATAGGTGTGTGTATGTAAGCATGCATGTGTGTACATGTATGTGTGTATGTATGCATGTGTAAATTAATGTGTATCTTCATTTCTCTTCTCTCTCTCTTTCTTTCTCTCTCTCTCTCTCTTTCTCTCTCTCTCTCTCTCTCTCTCTCTCTCTCTCTCTCTCTCTCTCTCCTTCTCTCTCTATCAATAGCGAATAAAAGAATCACTTACAAGTATGTCTCTCTTTGAATCGTTGTCGTCAAAGCGTAATGTAGGTCGTCTCTCGGCCAATTCCAAACAATCGACGCCAATGAACTTCTGCAAAATCAACGAAAAGAGAAATTAGAAACCCTAAAGCATAGAGAAACACAAATGCTAATAGTACGCGGAACACTTACCAAGATGTAAGAGCTAAGCCGAGAGAGAGTGTGTGTGTAGAGAGAGAGATTGGTGTGTGTGTGTGTGTGTGCACAAGACAATGCAGGTTTGCACGTGCAAGTTTGACAGTAGACCAACAGTACTCAAACACGCACAGAAATATGAAGTTTTGCTTTCGGGTTCACGGTATGTTTAAAAATTCGCCGCCGGTATAGGCGCAGGTATGGACGTCGGTATACGGATCGGTAGATATACCGACGCTCATACTGACGCGTATACCGACCCTCATACCGACGCTTATACTGGCGGCTGCGGGCCACACCGACGATCCATTTAAAATGGTCATACCGACGGTCACTTGACCGTCAGTATCTCTTAGTCAGACTTTCTGAGGGCTATACCGACGCCGACTATGACTATCGGTATATGCAGCGTTAGTATGCCCCTCATATGTTGTAGTGTCAAGGCCTTCAGACACCAATTCATGAAGTGTCCTTGAGGGGAAAAGTCCTTGTGGATTATGACAAAATCTTCCTTTGGCAATTTTCCGATGTATTGTGCGAAGGAAGAGCCATGGCCCCGGGAAACATGGTCACCACCACTCCTTGCTACAAATTTATCCACTTCAATTATTTCATGCACATATGCAATCATAAAATCAAATAGATACATCTTGTATGAATATGAGACAACCATAAATGTCAGTAGAGACTTACATCTTGAGGCCTATCTTCATCCTCTCCTCTTCCCATTGCATCTAGTGGAATCGATGAATGGGCCATGCCACTTTGCTCCACAACAGGGGATGTTGGAATCTTCTTCTCCAAAATTCTTTCCCTTGTTGCGGCCAGATCTTCTTCAGTGGCATCTTGGTTGGCATGGCTCAAAATCTCTTCACACACAAAGGCAATGGTGTCCGCAACTGAATCACCAAGTGGAATTGTTGCCTTTTCGATAATGTCAGAAGTGTTTTCCATGGGAACATCCAAGGTTGAGCAGAAAATACTAAGGCATTCGTCGAGGCGTAGAGCGAATGCCTTCTCAATATCGTGCAGGAACAAAAATTCATCTCCGTGGACAAGTACAACTGAAAACATTTCCATCTCTACCTCTGGTAGAGTGGGTTCCACGTGGTCTAAGTTGGAGGGTGGACTGTTCTGTGTACTGGCTTCCTTTAATTTGTCCACTACTCCTTGAGGAAATTCTCTGGAAATTTCTTGACTCTCTTCTAATAGGTTGAGAGCTTCTGTCTGGGGTTCCTTCTTGTCATCTACAAAACCCCCCAGTAACAAGATGGGGTAGGTCCATGGGTGAAGGTTCAGGCTCCTCATTCACAAAAAAAATGGTTGTTGCTACGTAGGAAAGATATTTTCTTCCCATTTTCCTTTTCTTATTTAATTGTTTAATTAAGGGCACTGTGTCATCTAACAGGTGCCCTAAAGCCTCAGCAATAGCAATGAAACGCTTTAAGCGTTTCGCAAACGCATCATCTCCTTTATGAATGTAGAAAAGCAGGTCACAGGGGACCCATTTACACTCATATGCTGGAATATCTATGGCATATCTTAATATATAGAATTCCATAAAATTTTTGATCTCATCGATCACATCGGAGTTCATGGCTATTGTCCCTTCAAGATTAGGGACTCTACAGACTAGGTCATATAAATCCGTACGACCATTGTAGTCTGTAGTATCCAAAAACTCCATGAATAGATCTCGAGGAGATTTCATGGGAGTGGAAGTGCTAGCAGCCATTGCTTGCGCGCGAGAATTCTAGAGGCTTGTAGTCTCTACTTTCTAGCTCTTTGAGAGTGCAAATGTGGGAAATGAGCACATAGAACCATTTTTATAGCAGTTTCAAGTTTTTAAACTGACTAGGCCCACTTTTAAAAGTATAGAATAAAGAAATGCAATTTCAAAAAATGTGTTTCTGATGACAAAATAATGCACAGAAAAAACATGAGCAACCCCATTTCAAAGTAGTGAACAGACTTTTTGACATTCCAAAAGTTTTGAAATTACCATTGCAGAGAAGAAGGTATATACAATATCTAACATGAATTAATTCTCCTACTTTTTACATGGTTCTTGAAAGTGCAAAAACCATGAGATACAATACTAGGGCCCAAGAAGTGACATTATCAGGTTGCAAAAGAACTATGATAATGAGAGTTCTGTTCCATCTTTGCTCCAATCTACAGGGACTTTCATTTTGTATTCCATTCGTTTGCCCATCTGTAATCAATTTGCATGAAATTGAAGTCATTAGAGTAAAATAAACAATAATGAAAAGATTACTTTAACAAAAGCATGAAACATTTCTCACCTTATGTCCTTGAATTTTGAATTTGGATTGAGTTAGTCCTTCAAACCCCATAATCATCAAGTGTTCTCTCAGATTGGCCAAGGTCCAATGATTATTCACTAAAATAGTTTCTGTTTCATTGTTGGGCAATCTAAGATTTATTTCAAATGAATGCGAAGATCCCTCTGAACTTTGAAATGGTATCCATTTGCCAAGTTTACACATCCAACGATCATAGTAGAATCTGATGTATAATGAAGTACGTTGTTTCAGATATCAAAATCCTATACCTGTTCCACCTATTCCACCTATTTTACAGAGATATTTATCAGCTATTGCAATTCCTTCCATCAAACCCCAATTTTCACCAAGAAGACTTTCCACTTGCTCATATGTGATATCTTTACACATGAACATGGTGGAAGTCTCTTGGAATCAGAATCCCTGGAATAAATATACAAAACAATGAATGGGAAAAGACTAGTGCAAACCTACAGACCTAGACACCTTTGTGAATTTCAAAGAGTTATGTATATCCATTACCATCTTTTTCTTCAAAGATGATACAGACCATATATCAGGTTTTTGTCATTCCAAGCTAAGAAGAGAATGTACTTCAATTCTCTCTAACCTTCCAAAACCATTCATTGTAGAGGGTACAACATATCATGGTAAAGTTGAGCAAGAGATATATTTGGAAAGACTAGTGCACCAACATCAGCATGCAATGCCTGGAAAGTACCTGTAAGACTATGAAGTGGTTGCTCTTCCACCAAAGTAGAAGGAAATATATCTGAAACAAACAAAAATATATCTAAACAGTTCAGAAATATATTCGACACAAGAAAACATAAAATATTGTAGAGTAATACTTACAATTCACAGGATATCTCATACTACTAGAGTTTTCAAGTTTCATAGTTGCCATTGTAAAAACATGTTGTACAATAGCAACCATCCCATTGTCTCTGTGCTTCTTGAAGCCAAGTAACTTTCCCTTCCAATGAAGATCTAAGTTTCCACGATCTCTAACTCGATGAGGCCCAACTCTAGAGGGTTGCATGTAGACCCATGCACCTCTGGAGTACTCATGTGATAGCCAATGTCCATCTGTGGCTTTGATATTGTGACATCTTAATGTGAGGATTTCATCTTTTGGTCGCCTGGAAGCTTTAGATGTTGCCATTGAAGCTAAAGGTCTTCAAGCTACAATAGTAATTCGAGATAGGAGATGCAGGTTGGTTGGATTGTAGAAACAGGAGCTTCAATGGTGTGCTACAGAGTGAAAGTAGTGGGAAAAGATGACTTTTTGGGACCTGTGTATGAAAATGTGAGGTTTAGGAGGTAAAATAACTCTTTTTTGAGTATTTTTGAAAAATCCCATTTTTTTCAGCTCAAAACATGCACGGATTTTGAATTTGGGGTCAAAAAGAGTACTTTTGACCCTATAAATTAATGGGGGGTCCATTTTCAGGTGTTATGATGAGTTTTTTAACTTTTTAGAAATTTTGAATTTTTGAGCCCAACTGAGTTACGAGATTCCTTCTCTCTCTAGAGGCAACTCATTAAATAAGGGAGAAATATGTCCCCTCTCCCCCCTTCAGCCTAGCCTTTTATAGGGCATAGACTGTGGCCACCACCCTCTTCTGATTGGTCCATCACTAATCACTCCTTAATCTAAAAGGCCCATTCAGGGTTCATTTTTTCCCCTAATGTCTGTTCGAATAAAAAATGGATTCTGGTTTCTTAAACTGATGTTGGCTTATACAATGATTGAACCAAGGAGGGCGCCTTAAAGATGTGACATTGATATAGAAAATCACAAGATAAATGAAGATGCATTGTCGAAGCCTTGTTTGTCGAGATAGCTAACATTTTTTCGAGCTTCTCCAACCTTCTTTTTTTTGGATATTCATTGTTTTTTGTGTTCGGCTTTGACTAAAATGAGCGTAAGGTCTGAAGTTTTAACAAACGAAAGAATATAACCCGAGAAGAGAAAAAAAAAAGAAGAGGAGATAGATATAAAAATGGGTGAGATGCATTACCATCAATCATGCAAAAGTAAGGCATGCAAGGGGAGAACTCGAAGCTAGGGTTTGGAAGTGTGTTCCTCATCTCTGCTTGAGTGGTCGATCATAAAACCCTCAAGCTCACTCACTTCTGTTGGAAGTGGGGTGGGCCACAATAACAATATATATCACATGTTTACAAGATCTTCCAAGACATGAACCTGAACATACACACCTTAACGCTCAAGAAGATCATGAGTGAAAGATAGTGAGAATAGGATAGATTTAAAATGTGATGGTATGCTATGAGGCTCATCTGCACTATCTATATTCCAATGCCAAAGTACAATGTGTGAGTATGATACAAACTGGTAATATATGAATCTAGGCAAAAATAGGAACTAGATACAAGAGATTGTGTGCCTAAGAGGTATAAAGTGTATGTGTGTGAGAATATCGAGAATATGAATAGCTTTGAACTGTTTTAGAGAAAACCCAAATTTTGATTATCTAAATCATAAACTTGTGAATGAACATGTGGGAACAGATGTAGACTTGTTACTCAGAGTATGTTGTAGAGACAAAATCCTCTAGATGTCTCCAAAAGAAGAGAACACCTCCTCCAAGTGTGTAAGAATAGTTCCTCCAAGATGACCTCCTCCTTGCATTGAGCTAGTACTCTAGCTTGAGCATGAGAAGATCTCCTTGATCACTCCTTGAATGATGCTTAGCAAGTGACCAAGCCCCTTTTTATATAGTTTATGTGCTTATCAAAAGCAACTTCAAAAAAAGCATGGTGACAAAACATACTCATTGCAATCGTTTTTGGGAAAAGCAACTCTCATATGATGCCACCTAATTTCATGGAAACAAATAGTTTTCTCAAAAACAAATCTTTCACACCCATTGCTCTTGCTTGTGGGAATTCATCCCTCGTGGGTTTGTAGGAAGTGATTTGATCTAACTATGATGCCCGCATGGCTTTCTTGTACAAGGACCATTGAAGAATTCTACATATGTTATGTTTTGGACCGATTGGATGTTGATTCCAACAATTCATCCTTCAATTTCATAATGGTACAAGACTTAATAGCTTGCAAAATGTTTTATATTTGCAAATATCTCTTAACTGATTTTTATTGAATCTTTAGCTGATTCTCTAAGAAATTGGATACTTGCGAAGCTACAAAGTGAATGTCTAGATGTGTATTACATAGATATATCAAGCAATCAACTACTTTACTATATAATGTAGCATCAAATGGTTTTGAATTGCTTCCAACTATAATAACACAATGACAACCATACGTGTGTGTATAGGCTTTGAATATATAATCTCAAACCTTTCCAATAATTTATTAGTGTAATTTTGTTGTTTCATATAGATACACTCCTGTTTGTATTTGAAGTCAATCCCAAGATGATAATGCAAAATACCTAAATCCTTAACATCAAATGTATGATTAGGTTCTGCTTTAAGATACTAAAGGTGTGAATCCTTTGTTCGAGTTAGACGTCTGCGGAAGCACGCGAACAACACAAGGAAGAAGAAGAAGCTTGGAGCACAACACACAAGACTGAATGTATTACTAGAGAATGTACAAAGATAAGTAGCCCATTAGGGCAATAGGCGTATATACAAGCCGGGGGAAAAAAACCTCCTAAAGAGAGAAAAAAGTGCCCCAGCGGTCCTAGAGTGTTCACACACATCACTACCTAAATATATCAACAAAGCCCCCCTCGGAGTGATGTGATGAACAAGTAGCTGGCACTCATGTATAAGGAAGTGCCAAGCTATGTGGAAATCACTCCACAAAAGGAAGTAAGCCCAAAGCTTTGCGAAAAGCTTCAAACTTCTCCCTAGACAGAGCCTTCGTGAAAAGGTCTGCAATGTTCTCCTGCGTCGACACATATGCCAAGCTGATCTCCCAAGCTGATCTCCCAAGCAGAGAACCTATCCCTGAAATAATGATAATGCACCTCAATGTGCTTAGTGCAAGCATGGAACACAAGGTTCCTCGCAACCACCTATGCGCTCTGACTGTCATTGAAGATGGTGGTGGCAGAGGATTAACCAACACCCAAATCAGGCATAAGGTGTCTGAGCCACACACACTCAACAATAGCTGTGAAAGCTGCCCTATAGTCAGCCTCACAACTCGAAGTGGCCATAGTAGGCTGCTTCTTGCTCAACCAAGATATACATGAGCTACCAAGCATGAAGCAAAAGCCACTGACACACGAGTGTCATAGCAACCACACCAATCAGAGTCAGAAAAAGCATGCAAATCTGGCGGTAGTGATCCCCCCTTGGGATAAAACAACCCAAGTAGCTGAGTACCACTCAAGTAGCGAAAGATGCGCTTAACCGCCTGCCAATGCTTCACTCCTGGGCAATGCATAAACCTACTCATCTGTGAGACAAAAAATTGAATATATGGCCGAGTAATGCATAAGTAAATCAGGCACCCAACAGCCTGCTAATAGAGGACATCATCAAATGCATCTCCAGCATCATGAAGACTCAATCCTAAACCTGTCTCCATAGGAGTGGAAATAGGCTTACAGTCTTCAAGGCCAAAACGTTGCAATAATGTGTCAATATATTTTGTTTGACACAAAGCCAATCCACCATCAACTTGCATAAATTGAATGCCCAAATAGGTGATGCAAATGCCCCAAATCAGACATCTCAAATGAGACATGCAAATTAGCCTTAAAATTGGCAATATGCTTCTCAATAGGAGTGAGCATCATGTCATCAACATAGACAATAATGATCAGAAGTACATCATTAGCACGCTTAACATATAAGGTGCTCTCAGTTGGACTGTTCACAAAACCATGTGCCATCAGATAGGCATGCATCTTCTCATACCAAGCCCGTGGTACTTGCTTTAAACCATATAATGCCTTCTTTAACTTGCACACCTGGTTTTTGTGCCCTTTCTACACAAAACCACAGGTCTGAAAAACATACACTTCTTTATGCAAGTCACCATTCAGAAATGCAGTTTTAATGTCCAACTGATGTACATTCCAACCATGATGGGCTACAAGTGCACAGATGCTCCGAACAGTAGTCATACGACATGTGGGTGCAAAGGTGTCATCAAAATCAATGCCTCTTTCCTGTGCATAACCCTTTGCAACAAGCCTAGCCTTATACCTGTCAACTGTACCATCAATTTTAGGCTTCAACTTGTATACCCACTTAGTACCAATGGCTTTCTTGCCAAGAGGCAATTCACATAAAGACCAAGTACCATTCTTCATTATAGCATCATATTCAGATTGCATAGTAGCCATCCAATTTTCTGAATTTTGTGCTTCATCAAAAGAAACAGGCTCATTCTCATCAGAGAGACTAGACGCAGCCATAGCATAGCAATCTAATGCAAAGGAGGCACTATGAGAGCCTGAACGAGTACGATATGACAAAGGTGCATCTAACTTGCTGTCACGCAAAGTCTTCACCAGCCATTTTGGCATAGTTTTTGCCTCCTCAATATCAGCTCTCTCATCAACAAGTGCATCAAAGAATCTGCATCAGAAATGGGATGATCTGCATCATCACATGAAACCTGCAAAGGTTGAGAAGTTGCCTCATTAGGACCAGCAGTATACTATCCACCTGTAAAAAGAGGCATCAAAGTATCATACATGTCTTTGGAGCTAACAGATGTCTTCTTAGTACATGAAAGCAATGGCTGAATAGCATCTTCCACAAAAACAACATCACGGCTAACCAAAATGTGTTTAGTCTGTGGATGATACAGATGATAGCCTTTACTTTCAGAATTGTACCCAACAAAAATACATTTTACTACCTTATCATCCAGTTTTCTACGATGTTGTTCAGGCACTAGTGCATATGCCAAACAACCAAAAACTCGAGATGAGCAATAGATGGCTTGCGATCACGCCAAGCCTCATATGGAGTGATAGACTACAACGCTTTAGTGGGACACCTGTTAAGTACATATGCTGCACACATGACAGCCTCAAGCCAAAAACTATGTGGTAAAGCCTGACTCTTGACCATACACCTCACCATCTCCATGAGTGACCTATTCTTTTGTTCAGCAAATCCATTCTATTGAGGTGTATACGGCACTTTACACTGGTGTTTTATCCCACGTTCAGCTAGAAATGCATTAAAATCAGAAGACATATATCCCCCCCCCCCCTCGATCAGAACAAAGGGTGCCCATTTCACATGCTGACAGATTTTCAGCCAAAACCAAAAACTGTTTGAAGCACAAAAACACTTCGGACTTTGCCTTCAATGGATATACCCATGCATGCCTGGAAAAATCATCAATGAAAGTCACGAAGTAAAGATAATTCCCAAAAGAAGGTGTCTACATAGACCACACACATCACTATGTACAAGCTGCAATTTTTTAGTAGCCCGAACTGAACCATCTTTTGGAAAAGACGAAGGCTGCATTTTGCCCAAAATACAACCTTCACAAACATGTTTTCTAGGTGCCTCAAGTTTGGGCAAAGAGGACAACATTTCATATTTCTGCAAGTGTAGCAAACTAGCAAAATTGAGATGACCAAAGCGTTCATGCCAAAGCTTTGCATCTGACATAGCCTGAGAATCATGAACTGCACATGCCGAATCATTCACAGTTCTTTCGTAGTCTATGAGCTTATACAACCCACGACGTAAAATGCCAAAAGCAATAATAACATCGCCATTTGACAGATCATGAACTCTACATCTGTCATCAACAAATTTCACAACCAAGCCAATCTTGGCTAATGTAGAAACTGATAACAGATTCTTCTTGATCCTTGGCACAAATAAAGCATCTAATAAGGTGAAATAACTACCATCAGCAGTAGTCAAAATGATCTTACCAACTCCCATAACAGGATAAGAGTAGTTGTTGGTGCATGTGACAGTATTCCCTGTAGGGGCAGGCTCGAGGGGCAGGCTGCGAGGTAATATGCTTGATCACCCTACTGTCAAAGTACTCAACATGTGAGTCCACTACAGACATGCACGGCTCATGAGAAGATCGGTCAAAACTGCAAACAGTAGTAAACGCCCATTCTTCTTCCTGCACAAGATTAGCAGACTCTGTTTTTGGTGTAGAGGCTTCTGCAACAACCATTCCAGCCTCCTTTTTCTTTGCCAGCCAGTTTTGGACAATTCTTTATGATATGATCATTCCCTTTACAGTACTTGCAAAAAAATTTCTGCTTTTCTGATTTCTTCTCATCTTTATCTTGGTTCTTCGAATGTGCAGCATTTGCAAATTTCTGCTTACTAGTAGAAGAGCTCCATTTTCCTTTGCCCTTCTGACTAGCCAAGAAAGCTTGATCTACAACAAACATAATGGACCTATTGTGCCTCAAATGATCTTCCTGTAACAAAACAGAGACTACATCCTCAAATGACAAGGCATTTGGATTGCCTTTCATCATCAATCGAAGAGTAAAAGCAAAACTCTGATATGAACCAGGAAGACCATTCAGAACGGTCTTCACAAGTGAGCTATCTGGTATGACAAATAATCTTGCTTTATACCTATCTATGATACCATCTGCTTTTCTTTTTATTTTAAAGATCCACTTAACACCAATAGATTTTTACCTTTTGGTTACTCACAAATCTTCCATGTTTGATTCTTTTGAATAGAATAAATCTCTTCTTGCATAGCTTTCTTCCATACGAGAACTATGTAGAGAATCTTGAAAATTAGCTAGTTCATTCCCATCTCAAGTAAAAGCTTAAATATTATGAATCTCAAAATGTTCTGCATAATTTAGATGGTTTCCTCGTTGTTTTCTTGTTTGAATTTTGGTTCATCCATTGTATTCCTTTATACCACTATCCTTCCACGTTCAATATAACCACTTTAGTGTATTCCTAAAAAAAGCGGTGGTATCCTTTCTGGTTCTTCAATATCTCTTTCTTATGGAACTCTAGAACCTTCTCGAACGTCATAAGTCTGAACTTCGAGAGATACTAATGATGGACTAGGTATTGATGTAGGTAATGTAACTCTCTCTTTACTTGCATCTCTTAGGTATTGAGAAGGTTCACTAGCCCCCTTGTATGGTTAAATATAAGAATCCAAATTCCTTCTAAAAAATGCTTAGTCATCTGCTTTTATGAAATCTAGAATCTCTTCCTTCTTATAATAAATCTGGCTTTCTACAATATATGCATTGTGTGAGAGTACGATATCACCTATATTTGGAACATAGAATATGTATCCTTTGCTTTCAGTTGCATAAGCAATAAATAATTGCTTTTATATTAAGCTTACCATGATCCTTCTTCTCAATATGAACATAATCTGGTGAACCAAATACTTTGAAGTAACTCACATTGGGCTTCTTCCCATGACAAGCTTCATAAGGTGTATAATTCTTTAAAGCTTTTGTGGAGAACCTACTTAGAATGTGATTAGCTGTATGTACAACATCAAACCAAAACTTGGAAGAAAGCATTTTGGATAATATAATACTATGCATCATCTCAATAAGTATCCTATTCTTTCTCTCTACAACACCATTCTATTCTAGCATATAAGCAATAGAGAGTTGCTGAGAGATATCTTTGTCTTCAAGAAAAGACATAAAGTCTTTAGACATGTACTCTCTTCCTCTATCACTTCTCAAAATCTAGACCTTTGATTGACTTTCATTTTCAACCATAGCTAAGAACTTGTTAAAAACCTATGACTTCACTTTAAGACCGTGAATGCATGAATATCTAAATATATAATCTGCAACTTCCTTGTGGCCATGATATATCCATGCTTCTTGAAAGGTAGTTTGTAAACCTTTCCTTGAAGATATCCTTCACATGACTATGCATCATCTAGTAAAGAAAAAGTAGGCAAATTCTCCACCAAACCTTGATCTTTGATATGCTTAACAATTGTATAACTCATATGCCCAAATCTAGCATGCTTTAACCTCATATTTTCTATAGGTGTAATAGACCTAGCAATATTAGCATGACTAATTTTGGATAACACAAACATGCCGCTTCTATTTTCAACTTGAAGTAGACAATGCCCCTCATTAGGTAAGAGGATCTGATATGAATATTTCATAAAAACAACTTTATAACCATTTGACAAGAAAATAGAGATAGGGAGCGAATTCTTCTTCATGTTTAGAACATAAAGAACATAAGAAATTATGAAACTTCCACCTCTTCTAGACTTAAGGTTCACTTCTCCATTACAAACAACATACAAATCATGACCATCAGCAATGCCTCTTCTCCCATAAGAGTTAGAAAAGGACAAAAATACCTTTTTGCAACATGTCATATGCTTAGTAGCTCCAGATAAAAAATTTGAAATATTACCCTAAAAGAAATAAGAGGAGCCTCGATCCAGATATGGAAATGATAGACGAGAATACCTTAGTCATAGATAAGGAGGATCTACAGAAGTGGCATAGTCAGCTCAATGACAAAGTTTTTATTGGGTGGTGCCATGGTCCTAGACCCATGCAGGAGGTGCTTAAGATTTGGATGAGACTTAATTGGGAAGATAGAGGCTTAGCTGTCAAACACATACAATATCTTCCTAACAAGAATTTTCTCTTTTTCTTTTACATCGCTAACAATACCATGCAAACTATAATTGAGGGGCAGTGGTTGATTAGAAACACCCCTCTTACTTGTTTTCTAAATGGCATTTTGGATTCAACCCTAGAAGTGCTAAGCTTAAAAAGGTGTTTGTTAGGGAAAAACGTCTTGACTTACCTATAGAATACTACCATCGGTAGAAAATTTAGGGAAGCTTCTTGGTAAAGTGCTTGGATAGACGCAAAGAAGTTGAATTAATGCCAAATGGGAGCCTCAAATCATGGTGGAAGTCGACTTAGCAAAAGAAATAAAAGCCCCTTTAGTAATAAAAGATTCTGAAGGATTTAAACTCCATGAAGAGAAAGTAGTGTACAGAAACATGCCACATGCATGTTTTCATTGCTATAAGCAAGGACACGTGATCTGAGATTGTCCGTTGCTTCAAAACACAAAAGAGGAGAAGTTTCAAGTTCAGACAGGTGTCAAAATGGACAATGGGACAACCGAGGGCAAGGAGAATCTCAAAGCTCCAATTAACATGATTAAAAGGTATGTTCGTAAACCTCAAAGAAAAAAGTAGGCATGAATAACTCATATGATGGCTTGTAGGATGGTGTTTTTGACCCGCTAGAAGACATTAACATAGAAAACAAGATTGAACTTCCCTTTGAGATGTAAAAACAAAAGAAAGAGTAAAAAAAAACGGTAATGTAAAGGTACTTACACTAAATTTTTTCAGCATAGTAACAAAGAAGAGGGATTCCAAGAGGTTAAATGTAAGAAAAAGACTTCATCTACATCTTCCTTTGGTAATACTATTGACTCTCAATCCCCAGATAAGGAACATGACTTGAATAAACAAAATATCGACCAAACGTTTGCTGAGTAGCTGAACCAAATTGATGAGGAAAAAAATTAATGAGTATATCTACATAGGCTTCTAATGAAGATGTTCCCATGAATCAGTACTAGCAAGTGAGGCGCACCATTAGAAATTCTTCTAAATCAAAGAGGAAGGAGATAGTTACAGGGTCAGGATCGGTATTGAGACCCCCAAAAACTATCAAAAATGACATTTGATATTCAAAATACTATTTTTCCTTTATTCTTGTAGAAATCAAAAGACCTCTTCTTATGCTAATTGCATACTTGTCAAAACTTATATTTGTTGATTTCTACAGCTTTTTTTGTTGCTCTGTAGGTGATGAAATATGGATTATATTAAATTGATGACATTAAACATAAAAGGGATCACTCACCTATTGAGAGGCAAAGTTGTCAACAATTGGATCAAAGTTACTTCCATTTTGTCTGACATCATTGGATGGAGAAAGTGAAAGTAAAGTATTTCAAGATGCTCACAAATCTGCTAACATTCTCCACCTAGTTCAGAGGTGAAGGTCAATCCCTCCAACCAATGGGTGGCCATTTAATGCTTTTCTCCTCTCAATTTTACTTTTGTTAGTGTGTATTCTTCAAACACCTCTACTCACACAACTAGATGCTGGAATGAAATTGCTCTCCTTCCAGATGACTTGATTATGTTAGGGGGTTATTATATGGTGACCATGTCCTAAGATAGGTTAGTGAAAAGTAATAACATTAATCACAAAATGAGAAGTCAGACTAGTTCTCTTTTATCAATAACAAGGGTCTTATAGACATCTCTAAAAATATTGGCTCCACTTGGAACAACCGCAGTCCTGTTAGCCCTCTTTTGGCTAGATTAGATATAATTTACATGAATGTAAATTGGTTTCATGAGCTCTAGAAATATAATTGCGACATTGATCCTTTCTTGAGTACTTTTGATCACCCTCCTCTCATTATCAAGCTTTAAAAATCCTAATGAAAGGGTTAGATGGCCCCACCTGTACATGTCCCTTTGAAGGTGCCTTGCATTATTGATAAGACCAAGATTATCTTTGAAAGAAATTTGAGTAGCGAGCTCTCACCTATTACTACTTGAGACATATCTACTAAGGAAGTTCAACATCGTTTTAGTCACCACAAGAAGCTTTCCAAGTAGATGAGATACAAGACAAGAATGATGGTTATCCAATGGCTAGATGAATTTAAAAGACGCAATCCTAATCATCCAGATGTAGATCATAGGGTCATTGATCTTCATGAAAAATTGAGATATGAAGACTATCTTTTGGCTTGTGGTGCTCTTGGCTCTTCAAGAAAATTTTGGGTAGGTAAAGTGGCTAGTCTGAACAAGAGCATGTTTGATTTAATGAGAAAGAAAAAAGTGAAAGATTTCATTCCAATGTTGACAAGGCGTTTAGGAGGACATGCTATTGATATCAAGGACAATTTAAAAGAGGCTATTGGCTTCTTTACTAGTGTTTTCTTTACACCTCCCAAGGGAGGGGAGGACACCCAAAGAGCTAGGGCTTATATTTCCCTTCAAAGGAAGAAAATGATTTCTCCTAGCCTAGCTTCCATTTTGGAGCTACCCCTCATCGTCAGTGAGGTTAGAAAAACCATTAGTAAAATGAAGCCTTCCAAATTCCCCTATTTTGATGGTATCCCAAAAAAATTATTTGTGATTTTAGAGGACTTTTTGACCCCCCTCTGATTATCCTAGTTTGGTAAGACTCTATAAGGAAAGGTTGTCTTCCTATTTCAATTAACAATGGAGTTATAAAATCGATACACAAAAAAGGACTCTAGGATGATCTAAACAAATGGAAACATATAACTTGTCCGACTTCCTTCTATAAAATTTTCTTTTCCTGTTTGCCTAGAAGAATTATTCCTATTATGGATCAAATTTTCCTCCTTGTGTAAAAAGGATTGTCAAGGTTAGATACATTCTTCACTTCATTATTTCAATTCGGGATGGTCTTGATTGTGCTTATAAAGTGAAAAAATATTGCTAATTTTTTAAAATCGACTTTGATGAGGCCTATGATAGGATGTATTGGGATTTAGTTCTTTAGTCCTCACATGACAATGGTGCTTGTAAAAAGTTCACCATGTTTGTTCACATGCTTTTTGGGAATGCTCAGTCTACAATTACTATGAATGGCCATATCATTTGCTTTTAAACTCCATGAATTCATAAGACAAGGATGCCCCCTCACCCCTCCACTTTTTGTCATTTCTAGTGATGCTCATGGTTGGTTTGTTAAAGCTTGTGTGCACCAAAAATGTGGTCAACGGCATTGACCGCAATGCCTTGTCTCCCTTTGTATTTAGATGTTTGGTGATGATAGCAATAAAATCAATACAGCTGAAAAGAGATATGATGAAAGTTCCATTCATTCTCTTGGCATATTCTGCTCGGCCAACGGTTCTATTGTTAATAATACTAAAACCTCATTGTATTCCGCTACCAAGGATATTCATAAGTGCATTACTGAGAAAGGTTGTCAAATCATCAGGAAGGCCATGTTTTTAGACTCCTTGGTATTCCTATGGGGTTTTTACAATACTTATGAACAAAGGTGGGCTTGGATTATGGAAAGATTTAGAAATTAAATAATGATGTGGATGTCTTTTCAACATAGTCTTACTCATAGGTTTTTGTGCTAAACGATTACATTCTTACTACTTTGGCCTAGTAAAGAGAAATCAACACAAGATGTTACCCTTGATGGGAGATTGCTTGGGGTTGGGCCGATAAATACTTCTAAAAGTCCTAAAGTTTCTTGGCTTAATTATTTAATGAACAAGGAAGAGGGTGGGATTAGTCTGCAATGTTCTATCAAAATGTCTTATGCAATTGCTGCTAAATGAGAGCAACTGGTTATGATGGCTTTTGGGCATGTCTTATCAAAAGGAATTATGCTTTGTTTTGTGTGCAGGGATACAAAGCTCGGAAAACCATGAGCTTGTGGCATATAATATGCTCTCCTAACTATTTTATAACTGCAAGAAGTAAACTCATCTGAAATTTTTCAAGGGCTTGGATGGAAGTTAAGAAAACAGTACGTTTTAATTCCTCTTCTTGCTACTAATTCCTATTTCTTTGTTGAAGAATCTATGTGGACATGATGGATCATGCAATGGGAAAGAGGAGAGTTGTCAATCAGGATGTAAAAGTGTAGAGATGGCCGGAATAGCATTTTCAATAATAACAAGTTAGTTGAAGATGATGTTATCTCTGCTTCTTCTAACCTTTATTTTGGATAAAAACAAGTACTTATTCGGCAAAAAAAGCTCTTGGTCCAAAGGAAAAAAAGTTTCTCCCATCATAAGGAGATAAATCTACATGTTCTTTTTGAGGACATGTATGTGTACCTCAAGAAAACTACAATTGGTTTATTGCCTCTTGTAACGAAGTTGAATGAAACGTGGAAGGTCAAATAGAACCACCGTCAATGGAAATATAGATTTAAGAGTATTTTGGATTCCAATTACAAATAAAAGATTCCCTACTCCCCTAAAGGATTCTTCACAATGGAGTACGGAGAAGACAAAAAGCCAAAAGGATGGGTAAAAATACAGGTTTTTATCTTTTCTGTGGTAGTGAGGAGGATCTTTCTCATTTATTTGTCAACTGCCCCCATGCTTAGAGATTCGGGAATGTGTTTTGCAAGTATCTATCTAAAGTGGGCTCTCGGAAGCTCGGGTATAAGGAAACTATTCTAGGAGAATATCATTACATGGATGTGGCTTTATTGCATATCTGTAGATTTCAGATTATTTGGTACATCTAGATGACTAGGAATAGTAAAACCTTTGATTCCTCTCCTAAATATTACTTTCATATGTGTATCTCTAATCTCCATAAAAGTAGGAGGATGTGCATGGAAATGGTCATAGATGCTCCCCTTGAGCACCATAGTCTAAAAGATATCATAACTAGATGTAAAGCTACCCAATATAGGATGAACCTCGTTTCCTTGTATTCTATCAAGAGGTTCTACATGCTCCTCTACATGAGCTGATGTTGTGATTTTTTTTCTAGTGAGGGTCCGTCCTCTACACAAATGTTAACTACCTATGTTAATATCAGTTCTTTTTTGTTTTGTTTCAAAAGAAAAAAAACGATTCATTATATTGATTTCGCATAGGTCCAAATTACTTTGTCTCTTTGTTGGTGTTTCAATGGGGAATGGCTGATTGTAATTGAGTACTTCTAACTACATATATTTGAAGGTTGCAATGGTCTTATCAAACACTTTAGTCCTCATATAGAAATTCTTTTGTTCAAATTAAGGAAATCAGTAAGAACTCTTGACTCAGCCTTCTTTCAATGATAAATTTTGATATTTCTTGAAATATGACTAAAAATGTGCATGCCTATATGTGTTTTAGTGGGGAATGTTTGGTGGTGTGTTGCGCATCCAGCAAAAGGAATTTGTTTCAATTGCATTTGCAAATTTAGAGACTTAAAAATTTCTTCCTTGTGCATAGGTCTGCTACTATGCGTATGCTACTATGCATGCGTGCTTGTATGCACACATTTTATGTGTGCATGTGTAATGTTGTGCACATGTGTAATGTATGCATATGTTTGTAGAAATAGTTTAAATATGCTGGAGTGCATTTATAATTTGTTTTTTTCTGAGGGCCTAGTGTGTTTGTGTGCTCATTTCCATATCACAATTTTTATTTTTTTTACTTCGGTTAAGTCCATCGCTTACCTTTGCAAAAGGTCGTTCCCATAAATGATAACTTTTTTTTCATCTTCAAGTAATATTGCATGGCACTAAGTGCCACTCCTTTATATTTCAAAGTGCACCAGCAGTCCAAAGTACTCTCTCTCATCTATAATTCGCATAAGGCTCTTTTGTTTTTCAGAATTCCTAGCAGTAAGTGCCCACTTTTGTAATCATTGAGCACTTTGCATTGTATTTTTAAAAACCCTTATTTTGCCTCATAGCTGGTTGTTGGGATGTAAGGGTCATGTGACCTTAACCTTATATTCATATATATATATATCATATATAGAGCATTGGCTCAAGAGAGAATATTAAGTGGGTTTTGAGGCTCTCACACATGTGTGCACATCACTCTTCTCTTCTCTCTCCCTCCATCTCCTCCTTGTTCTACACATCAAAGCCCTTCAATGGTATCATAGCTTATTAAACGCTTGTGTGCAATAAGCTTCAATGGAAGCTTAGGTCTCAAGAGGTGAAAGTGGAGGTCGGCACCTCTCAAAAGTTGTTCAATATTTTGGCCATAACTCGAACTAAGAAGTTTGAATTAGTGAGTTTGAAAATTTTGTGTGTAGCTAAGATAGAAAACTAAAACCTCATTGAGGGGTGCAAAACCCGGTTTAGAGACCTAAATTGCCAAAAAGGCAAAAAACAAAGACTAATGTAGAAGAAGAATCTACAATCACTTGGACAACATGTGAGCTTTGTTGGAACATCAAGCTTACACTATGCTTGAGGTGGATTTGATCTACATCAAAGGCTATCGCGTCGAAAGAATATCCGTTGGAGAGTTCTTTTTTCTTATGCTCATTTTTTGTATTTTTTGGAGAGATTTTTGATGGTTCATTTACCGTTGTAAAATCCTTGAGCTTTACACATCTAAAGGAAGAATGATAGAGCCCAAATCCCACGAATTTGTGGTGGTTGAAGTTGCATTCAATCAAGCAATTAAATCACCTAAAAGTAGATCAAACTAGATCTTCCCTTTTCCTAGATTGTAGGGAAGTGAATTGATTCCCTCTAACAATCATTCCCACCTTCATTTGAATTCAAATTTCACTTGTAGAAGTGGTGGAACACTCCTAGAGTCTATACAAAGACTTGAAATCACTTGTACATTACATGGAAGCAATATACATACACTTGTGACCATCATTGTCTTGCTCCTTTGATTCTTTGCATCATCTTCTTCGCCAATAGTAATCTTGCAGAGGCTGCTGATCTCTCTCTAGAGCTCCAAATTGAGTGCAAAGATGGCTCATTGGAAATTTATTAGTGTCTAGTTTATGCCTATAAATTTTCATAGCATTTGGTTCAGTAGATTGGGAGAAATCTGAGTTTTTCTCTCTCGTGGTCAATCTCTACGTATTCCTGAAAAATAGGAAGTACCACCGGTGAATGTCTCATTCATTCCTATAGCATATTTTACTTATTCCTTATAATTTTGTGCATTCTATACACTCAACCCTATGTATATCACTCCCATAAAAGGATTTTGTCTAATTGTAATCACGCTGGTCGCTATGGGCATTTGAAGTTCATTGTCTCTTCCATAGATAGTAAGTTTTTTGAGCTGGTCGACCTGCGAACCTATCTGCTTTGTATCGACTCATTCTCCTTGATGCTTCAAAGTACATAGTGTGTTTCTTTGCACTTATCACATGCCTATAAGGTCTATTTGAGACTCCATAAGCTCAAGGGCTGGTCTTGTGCCGGTTGGCTAGACCAAACTTTGTTGATTCGAAACACATTTTTCTACCTTCTACAAGCTTCTCCAAGTTCTTTCAGTGGTATCAGAGCTAGATCAATATGGGTGACAGATTTCCCTCAATGATCGAGAAGCTTGATCGACACAACTATGTGGCTTGGCAAATCAGGATGGAGGCCTATTTGCAAGGTAGAAATATTTGCAAAGGTAGAAATACCTTTGCAAAGCTTGGAGGGATCTTTAGCTTCATTTGAAATTAATGTGAAGTTACCAAACAATGATATGGAGGTGGTTTTAGTTAATCAACATTGGAACTTGGCCAACTTGAGAGAGCACTTACTTATCATGGGATATGATGATCTTCATGATTTCAAATTTCGAATACGAGGGAACAAGGTAAGAGTTGTATTCCATATATACATATAGATATATATATATCTTATTCTATCACTATTGTTCATGATTTGAAAATGTTTTACTCTTTTATGGATTGTCCACAAATTAGAAAGAGATTGGAAGACAAAATCAAGGTTCTTGCAGATTGGAGCATGGATGGAACTGAAATTTCATTGTCATAACTCTTTTTTGTAAAGATACTATGAAACCTGTAAACAAACCTATTTTTGCAATGAAAAATTTTTCACATTTGCTTCAAGGATATTTTGGCCACATTCTACTTGTATCTATACATTCTCAAGGTTTTTCTTGAAAGAGCATTCTTATTGTTTATTTTCTTTGATGTGATCTCAAATGTCAAAGTTTTCCTTTCCAAGACTCTTATGTTGTAATTTAAGGAAAAGTCACTTCTATGGAAAAGTGGGACCCATCACTTAAAAATTCTAGAAACGTTATAAATAGGAGTCCTCTCTCCTCATTTCTCACTTTTGCAACTATATTGAGTGTTAGAGCAGTCTGCATCTGCAAGCTATGGCTTCCACCTCTGTACCTACTAAGAGTGCACGCCACAAGTTTCTAGAATTTTTGGAGGATGCAAATTATAAAGGTCAATATGACCTATATGATCTTCTCTCCAAGGTTCCTGACCTCCATGGAACCGTGCAAATGAATGCTGATGCTTTGGAGGAGCTACTTCAATATATGCAAGTTCATGTATTGTGTTTCTCCATCGAAATACCACCATATGATGGAACTTGGGTTCCATGTGACCTTCTCACCTACATTCACAAAGGTGATGAGGCATTTGCAAAACGATTGAAACGGTTCCAGGTAATTGCAGAGGAAGCAGGGCACCTTCTTGATGAAACTGTGCCACTTATAAGGAAATTGAATAGGAAACGCAAGATGGGTGCAAAATATCTTTCATTCATTGCTGCCACAATTTTCTTTGTGAATGAGGAACCATAACTAATTCCTCATGAGATCCCTCATCTTCTTACAGGTGGTTTTGTCGAGGATAAAAAGGAACCACCTCAAGAACCCTTGAATCTCCTATTAGAGAGAGAAGCTATTGAGAAAACTTATCCTCTTGGTGTGGATGATAAGTTGAAAGAAGTGCCTAAGCCATCCACCTCTTCGGAGCCAGAAGCAACTATTCCAGAGGTGGAGATTGAAACTTTTTCAGTGGTTCTTGTCGAGGGACAAGAATATTTGTTTTTACATGATGTAGAGAAGGCATTTGGGCTACGGCTAGATGAATGCCTAAGTTTGTTTTGTACTTTGTCAGAGTGTCCTTTGGATAGTACCTCTGACTTGTTGGAGAAAAAGTGTTTGCCATTTGGTGACTCAGTGGCCGACACAATAAAATTGGTTTGCAATGACATACTCACAAGTGAACATGAATATATCACGAAGAAAAATTTAGTAATGCACAAGAAAGGATATTGGAATCAAAAGTTCCCGCCTCACCAGTAATCGAGCAGAGTGGGATGTCCCACTCCAGCATTAATTTACAACTTCAAGAGAGAGGAGAAGAAGAAGATAGAGTTCAAGATGTAAGTATCTTCAATTCATGTCATTCATTCTTACAAACACATGCAACTACTAATCATAAAACTTTGTGCAGGAGGTGATTGAAGTCGACAAGTTTGCAGCAAGGAGTGGAGGTGATCGAGTGGCTCGTGGAGATGGCTCATCCCTTGCAAATTACATTGGGAAACTTCCCAAAGACCATTTTGTAATTATCCATAAAGAGTTCAGTCCTCAGGGCCACTTCATGACATGGTGTCTAAAGGCCTTAAGTAAATTGCTTTGTTTATCAACCATTACACAGGGGAGTAATTGTATCTTTTTAGTTAAGAAATCCCTTGTAACTACAACCTTAGGTTCCAACTTCCGTGGAAAGCTCTTAGGTCAAATAGGTATATCTCTAGGTCTAGGAGTTAGAAATGTTGATGAAATAGCAAACTTAATTTTGACTTACACTCTACCCATGGCTTTGGAGCGTCGAAAGAGAGTCATTGAGAAACTCAAAGCCAATTGATGTAAACAATTGAATTTAATATCAAATTTTCACTTTGCTTTATTTACAATTGTCTCAAGTATTTCTTTTTGAGTATATTATCTAAAATTCTTTTGGACCTACATGTGATGTATTGATGTCATGTAGGGCATTGGGAGGATCTTTAGTTTCTCTCTTTTGGACCTTCTTTCTCTCATTTAAGGTCATGTAGGGCTTTGTGAGGCCAAATAAGGCCCTGCCACAGAAACGCGGGAGAAGGCCCTGCAAAACGTTTGCAGGGCCTTCTCCCGCGTTTCTGTGGCAGGGCCTTATTTGGCCTCACAAAGCCCTACATGACCTTATATGAGAGAAAGGAGGTCCAAAAGAGAGAAAATAAAGATCCTTACATGCCCTAGGTGACCTTACATGAGACTGAAACTTCACTAGATGGATATTTTCAAGAATGCAAATGTTCTAAGTTTCAAAATGCTCTGCTCATATGTTTCAAAGGTATAGGGAGGTCAAAATTTGTTCATATTAACTACCCATGAACTAGATTTCCTACTCATGATCCTTCTTTCATATTTCAAAGGTCTTGTAGGGCACTGGGAGGCCAAATAAGGCCCTGCCACAAAAACGCAGGAGAAGGCCCTGCAAAACGTTTGCAGGGCCTTCTCCCGCGTTTCTGTGGCAGGGCCTTATTTGGCCTCCCAATGCCCTAGAAGACCTACATGACCTTAAATGAGAAAGAAATTTCAGTACATGGATATTATCACTAGATCAAAATGACAAGATAAGAAAACAGTCACTGATATATGAGAGATCATCACAAGAGAACACATGGAAATGTAAAATGACTGCTCATGTTTCATTCTAAATAATGAGATTATAAATGGAATAGAGGAAAAGTGCTAATGTTTCATTGAAAATGGCAATATTTACAAAAAATCTCTTGTCCATAGAGATCAGTAACAAAAGTTAGCTACGATCACCCCTAATTCTCCTAGCTAACTGTATGTCCTTTGGTTGTATAGTGACTCGCTTAGCATGGATGGCGCAGAGGTTGGAATCCTCTAGCATTGATATCAAAAATGCTTCAGCTGCCTCTTGTAAAGCTTCTAAAGCTAGAGCTTGGATCCTTAACCCTGCACAATACCTTTGTAACTCTTCTTTGACCACCCTTGCAAAGGGTCTTCTAGGTATGAGAACCTCAGCTGTCTTTTGATAGTGCCTTATCTCAGCAAATGCCTTTGTATATCTTCTTCCCCGTTGTGGTGCTCTAGCTTGTGGTGGTGGTGGTCTTCGTTGGACATTTTCTTGTGGTCTTGGTTGGGGTGGTCTACGACGAGGTTGAGACTTTCTTCTTCCGTTGCATGCGTCTTGAGCTTTCTCCTTGTTCAGGATGTTGTTGCTGGCTTTGCTCCCTCTCTTGATCATTGGGTATGGCCCCCTGATTTGATGGTAGTGTCTTTCCCGCTACAGTAACCCTATGATTTGTAGGTATTTCTTTGTTACCCCATGGTGGCAATGTTTGACTCTCATCACTTGATTGTGAACGTTGTTGAGACACATCCTCATGCGATTCATCAAAATCATCATCAAAAACTACCTGTCTATGAGCACGCTCCTTCACCCTTGTCTTTGTTGGTCTCTTTGGTGATGGAGGCTCATCATATGATGATGGTGGTGATTACGGTTGATTTACGGCCTCTTCCCTGGATTGCCCATGTTCCACTTGTTCATGCAATTGTTCACTCCCAGAGGTATGGCCACCACCTATTTCGCGATGGGATGCAGAGCGCGAGACACTACGTCGCCTTTTGTGGTGATTCATCCATGGTGGCTTCCGAGTGCCTTGCACATAGGTAGGAAAGTTAATAGGATCCTTCCTTGCAGTTTGCTTTGTTCGTGCCATCCTCTATAGTGCTAGAATGTTGAAATGAGACAATGAGTCTCCTTTTATAATGTTTCACTTAAAAAGGTTCTGTTCACATCTGAATGGACAAAAAATAGTTTAAAAACTAAAAATTACCTTAAAAAATTGCAAACAAGAGATTAGTGTGTAGCAAACCTTATGAATTATTCAGAAAATGCCATGAATGTATTAAATGACTTCACTTCCATGATGAACCCTGTCGTGTTCTTGTAGCCCGCCATTGAGCATGACGTAAAGGTCCCAATGATGACTTCCATTTTTCACTAGCTAAGTTGTGTTGATTAAATCTTGCAAGTTTTGCAACTTTCGACTCCTTTGCTCGTTCCATTGCATATGTCCTTGAAAATGCAGTACGATAAAACCAATTAAACATCTCTTCCATATAGTTTGATTGCATTGCACCACCACCATGTCGTGTGTTCTTGAAGTAAACACCTCTAGCCTTGTAATGTGACTTCTCCATTCCTTGTGTACTAAAAATCTCCAATGAACCATATCGATGCATAAAAAATGCTCCATGTGCAAATAAAATATGCTGAAATGATATAAGTACATATAACACAATCTTATCAACAAGAAAATTGAAAAAATAAGAAAACTTACAATGTAATGTGTAATATTGCTCTCTCCCCAAGATAGGATGAAACACTTTGCAAACTCCATTAATGTATCTTGAAACAACTGACAGTCATTTTTGCTGGAGCTATTAAGACTCATTAAGCCTACCAACTTATCTAAGCATGACCAAACCTTCTTTCGCCTATTACTAAGGTCAATTTGAGAATCATTATCAATGGTGATCATGCACAAGTCTTTCCATAGCTCCCTGCATTCATTTTTCTTAGGGCTTACACCTCTTCTAAAAAATTTTCTTGCCTTCTTCCCTGTCATTGACACTTGTTGCAAACTATTTTGCGATTCACTAGGTTTTTTGACAACTAGAGTTACATTACCACCATGACAACCAATCGAATTAAGCAACTCTTCCAATTTTTTGATTGCTTGTACAGATTTATCAATTGGCTTCATGGAAAATGCATATTCTGTGTGGAGCTTCAATAATCTATCAAATATTCTCATGAAAGCATGCAATGTGAAAAAGTGAACATTAACTAATGGAAATGGAATAATGGGATTCCAATCTTTATCTAATGTGTCACGGTTAGGTATTTCTAACAATGGACACCTTAACAAAGGTCTATCCCATTCCGTAGAAGTAGGTGCATCTATGTATTCATCTAAGCTAGATAGTACTTTTTGTTGTCCCTTTGTTACTTTGTAGCCTCGAGTACAAAATGGACATGGATAACGAGCAGATGCACCTTGCTTGCAACCTAACATGCATTTGATAGTTTTTAAATCCCCACCCAAGTGCCAATCTATCTCAAAATCACCAAAGTTTTCTATTGTGAGCTTTGCACAATGAATTTGAGAAACTATTACTTTAGTGATCCATGGGGTCCTACTAAAAATCCATGAAAGAACATCATTGGATTCTTTAGGTACTTCAATAGCACCTAACCACCATATTTCTTTCTTGGATTGAACACTATATGTAGACTTAGAGCTAGAGTTACTACTTTCATCAGATATGGCATTTCTAATAGCTTCATTCATGAGTGTCAAACTCAATCTCTCCATTCGTCGTCCCTTTATGATCTGGCATTCATCTAACTTCAATATAAACTGTAATTTGGTATTACAATCTGCATAAATTAGCAAAATCTTTATAACATCAAAATACAATGTATATCAAGGTAACAATAGTGCACATACCTGGTATAGTAGATTTGTAAAATCGAACCATTGTCTGTTGAAGCCTCTCCAAATCCACGAATATGTTGTTGTACTTTGTGTAAGGAAATCCATTTCCAATTGCGCTTTTCAACTCTTTTTTGGATGTAGATAAATGATAAATAGACATAGGCATAATATCCTCTATATATAAGTAGTTTCCAAGAATACTAGTTATATCTTCATTGGACATTGACTTCTTTAGCGATACCTTGTAAGGAGATGGAAACATATTCTGCAAAATACCTTCTCTTGCTAATGAATGCTTCAAAAGGTTGTACAATGCACTGTATCCTTTAGTACTAATTCCTGCTTCATCACATACCATCTGCACGTCTCTAGGCGTGATAATATCTTGTAACTTTTTTGTGAAATCTTTAATCACTTGCTTCTTGATAAGGTTTCCTATCCGTGACTCCAAAATACTAACCACTTGCTTGTTGGTCAAACAAGAATTTAATAACTTGAATTGATCCTCTATTGTTGATGACGCACTAACATCTTCAACGAATGACCTATATAACAAGAATATATATATATATATGTATATATATATATATATATATATATATATATATATATATATATATATATATATGTATATATATATATATATATATATATATATATATATATATATATATATATATATATATATATATATATATATATATATATACATATAAAAGTCTTCCAAAAAGAGAAACAAATACAAGCCAAACCTTATCGCACAAACTCATCGTTTGCGTGCTCCACCACCAATTGAAAGAGAGTCAAAGGATGTTAATGATCGTCTCCTACGTCGCATCCCAAGTGGAGTCTTTCACAAGTGTTGGACAGTGTTTTTTAATTTCTCAATTGTTCTCTCCTTTTCTTCCATATGCTTTTCAAGCTCTGCAACCTTTTCTTGTAAAGATATGATTGTGCTTTCAAAAGCAACCAACCTTGTATGATTTAGTTGATATTGTTGAATCCAATACTTAGTAATGACAGTTGAATGTGTAGATAATCGTTGACAATAACCTAAGAGCCCAGCTTTACCGGCATCGATGAACTAAAGTAAAGTTGAGAGGTTATGGAATGTTGAATGGTAAGAAGACATTGGATCAGGAGGGTATTGTTGGTGCAGATCAATCACCAATTGAATGTTTGAAGACTAAAGAATGAAGGATGAGATCAATTCTTGAAGCTTGGAAGAAGGATACATTCAGAATATATGAGGAATGTACACATATGTACATAGTTCACTTAGATCTTTGATTAGTCATAGACTTGTACAAATTTATCTATAAAAACCTTGAAAATGTCGAGGCATGATATGAGAGCATATGTAAGAATAGATAGAAGTTAAGAAAGAGGAAGAAAGATGTCATGAGACATGTGAAAAGTTAGTTGAGTTTCCTCTCATCACTCAACTGTAACTTTCTGAGTAATTGAAGAAATATTGCGCCCGATCTTTTCGTGTCTGCTCCGTCTGTGTTTGATCATTTGTGAAATCCTTTTGAGGATATCTAAGTTGGTAGTTGATGAGTCTGTGACCTGAGTTTCATAGTCTAATTGCAAACAGGCTAGGAGAATTGTGAGTAGGAACATTCATATGTGTTGAGTGTTCACAGTTCTCTGAAACAGGCGCAAATTTCGATCTTAATCTTTTGGTCAGTTCTCACTCCATAGTTTAAAGTTTTGTGCAAGCAAGCACTTAATCTTTAAGTTGGAAAGTAGTCTACTCGTGACTAGAAGCATTTGCTTAAACGGGTTTTATACTGAGAGAATTGAAGTTAAGAAGTTAGGGGTGTCTAAATCGACTTCTCAGAAGTGCAGATTCAGATATAGGTAACTTGTGAAGTTGATTTCTCAAGCTATACTAAACCTTTTGAAGAACTCTAACTTGGAGGAGGTGCGCAATCTCTAGGCGACACTCCATACAAAATTTCATAGAAAACTTTACATGTTTGATAGGTCAATGAGAAGAAATTGTGCAGCAGACTTTCTGTGTTTTACCTTCTTCACAGAATTTCTTAACTTTTGATAATTTGGAGATTGGACCTCTAATTAGGTGAAGGTTTTGACTTACTCTTGATATAGAGGTGTTCTAAATTCAAGAGTAGGTTGTTGTTTTGGGGATTAACACTCTCCATCAGTGGTATCAGAGTAGGAGACATCAAATCAAGGAAAGAAGGGTCCCGACTGCTGCAGATTCAAGAAATTCAACAATTGAAGAACTAAAAGGTGAAAGCTTGAAGGCAAAGCCTGAGGAGGAGACCATACGACATCAAGAAAGACGAAAGGAGTCTAATTCGAAGTAAAGGTACATATATTGTTCATAAAGCTTGAAGATTTCAATACACAGGTAGACACAAGATGGGGGATTCTCTACAGATAGAGAAATTGGATAGGGAAAACTATCCTGCATGGTCAATGAGGATGGAAGCTCATCTTATGAGCAAAGATTTAATTGCTTACATCACAGGAGAAGAAGAAAAGCCACAGTTCAGAGATCCTAGTGTTCCAACTAGGGAAGAGTTAGCAGATTTGAAAAATTGGATGAAGAAAGATGCTCAAGCTAGGAGCATTATCTATATGGGAGTCAATGATTACTTGTTACCTCATATCCGAGGTCTTGAAAGTGCAACTGATATTTGGAATGCTTTGGAGGAGCATTTCCAGAATACTACAAAGTCAAGGAAGGCATCCTTATGGGCAAAATTTACAACCTTCAAGAAGAAGGCTTCTCAATCTATTTCAGACTATGTAACAAGGATGAAAGACATTGCAGATGCATTAGGAGCTGTTGATGAAGACATTGAGGAGGATAAATTGGTAAGGCAAACTCTTACAGGTTTAAGAGGTGATGACAAATGGAAGCCATTCATTTTGTCTACAGAGTTATCACTTGATCATTTCACTCCTGATTTAAATCAATTGTTAGGTCATATGCTAACATTTGAGCAGGATGTTAAAGGAGATGGTGACAAGAGTGCAGGTCATGTAATGTACTCAAAGGACAAGAAGAAGAATAGCAAAGGAAAGCAACAAGCAGGTGAAGATGAAGGAACAACTAGTCAAGCCAACTTCCTAAGAGGAAGAGGAGGTGGCAAAGGTAGAGGAAGAGGCAGGAACAACAAAGATGGAGGCAAAGCTTGCTGGATTTGTGGTAAGACAAATCACTTAGCTAATGGTTGTTGGCATAATAATTAGAGTAATGGTGGATACAACCAAAATTATAACTCAAGAGGAAGAGGTGGCAGAAGTCAAAGAGGTAATTTCAGAGGCAGAGGTGGTAGGAGTTACTTTGGAAGAAATGCAGGTAGAGGATTCCAAAGTCAACAATACAATAACACCTACTACAATTATGCTTCAGATCAAAAGGAGGATTCAACATTGATAATGAATGCAACTTGTGAAAGGAAGAATGAAGATCAAAGAGTCTTCTACATTGACTCAGGGTGTAGCAATCACCTGAGTGGTAATATATCTTTGATGACTGATTTGGAGAGTAAGGTTTTTAATCATGTTGTTCAAACAGGTGACAACACAAAGCACAATGTGAAGTCAATTGGATCAGTTAAGGCCAAGGATGGTATCACCTTATTGAGTAAGGTCTTGTATGTTCCTACAATTCCTAAGAATTTGATAAGTGTAGGACAAATTGTTGAAAAGGGATATGAAGTAAGGTTTACTAATGATGGAGTATATGTGGAAGACCCTAGCCAAGGGTATAAACAGATTGTTTCAGGGAAAAAAGAAGGAAGATTATTTACATTGAAGATTCAAGGCAATATTGGTCATGCTATGTTCACATATGGAGGACATAAGATCTCTGAGATAGATCTTTGGCACAAGAGGCTTGGACATTCCAATGAAAGAGGTATTAAAGACATGATTAACAATGGTTCAGTGCTTGGATTGCCTAATGTTGCAGGTCAACATATGACATACAAATGTGAGGCATGTCAATTAGGTAAGGCTCATAAGAATTCTTACTCTAAGCATGGTTTTATGTACTCAGAGAAGCTTGAATTGGTACACACAGATGTGTGGGGACCATCAAAGGATTTCAGTATAAATGGGTCAAGGTATTATGTGATTTATGTTGATGATGCTACTAGATGGATCACTATCTATGTGATCAAAGATAAGTCAGAAGTGTTTAATACATTTAAACACTATCATGCATATGCAGAAAGAATTACAGGTCATAAGTTGAAAAGATTAAGGTCAGATGGAGGGGGAGAGTATTTCTCTAATGAGTTCAGTGATTACTTATGGAATGCAGGTATAAAAAGGGAAATTACTTGCAGGTATTCTCCTCAACAAAATGGTGTTGCAGAAAGGAGAAATAGAACACTTGTTGAGTTTGCAAGATCCATGATGAAGGAGAAAAATTACCCTAATTATTTGTGGGCTGAGGCTGTAAATACAGCTACTTATTTGGTCAATAGGTTACCATGTAAAGCCTTGCAAGGTATGACACCAGATGAGGCTTGGTGGGGTAAGAGACCTACCTTGGATCATTGCAGAGTTTTTGGATGTGTGGCATATGCATATGTGCCATCACAATTAAGGCACAAGTTGGAGCCTAAAGCTGAGAAATATGTTTTCATTGGTTATGATGATAAGCAGATGGGCTATAGATTGTGGAGTCCATCTACAAAACAATTTATGGTTTCTAAAGATGTTACATTTGATGAGCAAAGTACTTGGTATGCAGGTACAGTTAATATCAATACAGGTGATGAAGAAGAAGTGAGTCAAAGGAAAGGTAAATCAAAGGTTCAAATATTTGATGAACAAGAGAATAATGAAGTGCAGGTTGAAGTGGAAGAAACCCCAAGATTTGATCCTGAATATGAAGAACCAGAAACCTCAAGAAGTGGAGAGCTTAGGAGGTCTACAAGGAATAAATGGCAACCTACAAGGTATAGCTATGATACTTCATTTTTGGCCACAAAAGATTATGCTTATATGGTGAATACAGATGAAGACCCTTCTACATATGAAGAGGCAAAAGGTAAGGAAAAATGGGAGAAAGCTATGCAGGAAGAATATGATGCACTATTGGAGAATCAAACATGGGATTTGGTTCCAAAACCAAATAGTCAGAAAATCATTGGATGCAAATGGGTTTACAAAACCAAGAGGTTTGCAGATGGAAGTGTGTCTAGATACAAAGCTAGACTTGTTGTCAAAGGGTTTGCTCAGACTTATGGTGTTGACTATGATGAGACTTATAGTCCTGTGGCAAAGATGACAACCATCAGGACACTTATAGCTATTGCTGCATGTAAAGGTTGGAAGTTATGTCAACTTGATGTGAAAAATGCTTTTTTGAATGGTTATATTTCAGATGATGTGTTTATGGAGCAACCTCAAGGGTTCAGAGATAAAAGGTATCCAGATCATGTGTGCAAGCTCAAGAGAGCTTTGTATGGCTTGAAACAGGCCCCAAGGGCATGGAACTACAGACTTGTAAAGTTCTTGAAAGAACTTGGGTTTCAGGTGTCTAAAGCAGATAGTAGCTTGCTTGTCAAAGCAAGTGATAATGGTTACATATATATGTGCATATATGTTGATGATATAATCCTTACAAGTACAGATGAAGAAGGAATACAAAGACTCAAGAAGCAAATGGAAAAAGAGTTCAAGATAAGTGACTTGGGAGACTTGTCATACTTCTTGGGCATGGAGATTACATATACTCAACATGGAGTATTTGTAACCCAAGAAAGGTATTTGAAGAACTTGTTAATCAAGTTTAAAATGGATGATTGCAGGGTAGCACCTACACCAATGGAGGTGAATCACAAATTGAGTAAGTTTGGAGGTGAAGAATTCAAGGACATGAGACAATATTAGAGTTTGGTGGGTAGCCTTATCTATGCTACTTTAACTAGACCTGATTTATCATATGCAGTTGGAGTTTTGTCTCAATTTATGCATTGTCCTAGGAAAGAGCATTGGATTGCAGGTCAAAGAGTGTTGAGATACATTAAGGGTACACTCAATGAAGGTTTGTATTATGGGTTCACCTCAGATACAAATATCAAAATTTATAGTGATGCAGATTGGGCAGGTAATCCAGATGATAGAAGGTCAACTTTTGGATATATGTGTTATGTGGGAGATAAACTTATCTCATGGTGTTCCAAGAAGCAACATACAGTTGCTTTGTCTTCTATAGAAGCAGAGTATAAAGGCATGGTTGAAGCTGCAAAGGAAGTAATCTGGCTCAAGACTTTGATGAAGAGTTTTGACATTGTGCATGGGGTACCAATTATATATGGAGATAACATGAGTTCATTGTATTTAGCTGCTAATCCTGTTTTTCATGCCAGGACCAAACACATTGAGATTCAGTATCACTTTCTAAGAGAGAAAGTGATGGATAAGGAGATTGAAGTCATACATACTTCAACAAAGGATCAGATAGCTGATATGCTTACAAAGAGCTTGGATGGACCAAAGCTACAGAAGTTTAAAGACATGGCAGGAATAAAAAAGAAAGGAGAAACCTCAATTGATGATTGAGGGGGAGCTGTTGGTGCAGATCAATCACCAATTGAATGTTTGAAGACTAAAGAATGAAGGATGAGATCAATTCTTGAAGCTTGGAAGAAGGATACATTCAGAATATATGAGGAATGTACACATATGTACATAGTTCACTTAGATCTTTGATTAGTCATAGACTTGTACAAATTTATCTATAAAAACCTTGAAAATGTCGAGGCGTGATATGAGAGTATATGTAAGAATAGATAGAAGTTAAGAAAGAGGAAGAAAGATGTCATGAGACATGTGAAAAGTTAGTTGAGTTTCCTCTCATCACTCAACTGTAACTTTCTGAGTAATTGAAGAAATATTGCGCCCGTTCTTTTCGTGTCTGCTCCGTCTGTGTTTGATCATTTGTGAAATCCTTTTGAGGATATCTTAGTTGGTAGTTGATGAGTCTGTTACCTGAGTTTCATAGTCTAATTGCAAACAGGCTAGGAGAATTGTGAGTAGGAACATTCATATGTGTTGAGTGTTCACAGTTCTCTGAAACAGGCGCAAATTTTGATCTTAATCTTTTGGTCAGTTCTCACTCCATAGTTTAAAGTTTTGTGCAAGCAAGCACTTAATCTTTAAGTTGGAAAGTAATCTACTCGTGACTAGAAGCATTTGCTTAAACGGGCTTTATACTGAGAGAATTGAAGTTAAGAAGTTAGGGGTGTCTAAATCGACTTCTCAGAAGTGCAGATTCAGACATAGGTAACTTGTGAAGTTGATTTCTCAAGTTATACTAAACCTTTTGAAGAACTCTAACTTGGAGGAGGTGCGCAATCTCTAGGCGACACTCCATACAAAATTTCATAGAAAATGTTACATGTTTGATAGGTCAATGAGAAGAAATTGTGCAGCAGACTTTCTGTGTTTTACCTTCTTCACATAATTTCTTAACTTTTGATAATTTGGAGATTGGACCTCTAATTAGGTGAAGGTTTTGACTTACTCTTGATATAGAGGTGTTCTAAATTCAAGAGTAGGTTGTTCTTTTGGAGATTAACACTCTCCATCAGGTATAATGAACCATGAGTCCAAAGATCAATATTCTTTTCTCCAGCTTCACGACGCTCATTTTGAGAGTTCACATCATTGTTGCACTGTGTATTTGGAGCAAACTCTCTGGGCACACAAACATGGATACTTGTTGATGCTGGGGCATGAGGATGTCCTAATGTGAGGTTTGTAATAGGTGTCAACACCATCTTTTCCAACAATTAAACAATACTGAGAAAGAGACCAAAAATTTGTTTGGAAGAGATGCTAGAACATGATTTTCACAGGAAAAGTTCGTTTTCTTGGATGTGGATGGGTCAGAGTGTGTTTTTCCACTGAGAATAGCCAAAAATGTTGAAATTTTGAAAAAGTCATTTTTTGGATGAAGAGTAGTTACGGATTTGATGATGTGGCACTCTACTTTTGGAGGGATTTTGAAAATTTTACTTTTTCAAAAGGAAAATTAAAAACTAAACTAAAAAAAAGTCACTTCTGACATATATATTAAAAAATGAGCCCTTTCAAGTAAATAAACACTGAAATTGAGACTTTAAAAAACAAATCATTTTTTTATTCCCATACATGCTCGAGTTTGATGATGTGGAAAGTAGATTCCCTTTCTCTCTCTCTAAAAGAAGAGAAAGAGGAGCCTAGTAAGGCTTAAAAAAAGCCTACTCCAGCCTACTAAAAAGTGCCCTATTAAATGCACTTTGGCCCCTTAGACAACAACAGAATTAGGCTTAATCCCTAAAAATTAGGAATCCTTACAAGGCCCATGCAGGGTTCACCTTCTTTTCCTAATGATGGTTTGAAGATGATTGTAGGAAAGTCGAATTACCATATGATTTGGAAAATGATTTTCCAACCCTAAGTCAAGAAGATCAACACCAAGAAGAGCACATCAACTCATAAGATATGGATATGATACATCCTTAGTCACCTTTGTGTACATCACCAAAGATTCTATGGCAGAGAAGCCTTCTTCATTTGAAGAGGCTCGAAACAAGAAAGAGTGGAGAGAAGCCATGCAGGAAGAAGTCAAAGCATTGCAAGAAAACTACACATGGGATCTAGTTCCCAAGAAGCCAGATATGAAGGTTATTGGTTCAAGGTGGATATACAAAATTAAAAAGAAATCTAATGGTTCTATAAATAGGTACAATGCAAGGTTAGTGGCAAAGGGATTTGCCCAAACACATGGAGTGGATTATGAAGAAACATTTTCACCTTTGGCAAATATGCCAACAATCAGGGTATTGGTAAGTCTTGCTACATCAAAAAATTGGAGTTTATATCAGTTAGATATCAAGCTTGTTACCTACTTGCAAGATCAAGGCTTTGTGGAAAGCAAGATAGACTCTTCCTTGTTTGTTAAGAAGAATAAATCTGAGGTCATCTACTTATGTGTCTATGTAGATGATATCATTATTATAGGTAATGATTTTAATGGTATCAAGTAGGTAAAAGCTCAATTGATGAAGGAATTCAAAATCAGTGATTTAGGATCATTGACCTACTTCCTTGGCCTAGAACTTGTGTATACAGATTCAAGTATATTCATCACACAAAGGAAGTACATACATGATATGTTGGTTAAGTTTACGATGGAGAACACTAAATTTGTAGGTATTCCTATAAGAGCAACCATAAGATAAGTTCACATGAAGGTGAACTACTTGAAGATGTTAAAAGCTATCAACAACTTGTGGGTAGTCTAAATTATGCTACTTTGACAAGAGTAGATATTGCATATGCAGTAAGTACATTCAATGAGTTCATGCATGTACTAAGGAAGCCACACATGGAAGGAAGCCACGTATGGAAGTTGCAAAGAGGGTGCTTAAGTATCTTAAGGGTACAATGAATGAGGGACTATTTTATCCCTTCACTACTGATATAGATATAAAGATGTATTTTGATTCAAATTGGGCTAGCTCCAAGGATGATAGGAGCAGCACTTAAGGGTACCTATCTTTTGCACGTTCAAAACTCATATGTTGATCATCCAAGAAGCAACCAACTATGGCCTTATCTTCCACAGAAGCAAAATATAGAGGTTTGACAAATGCAACTCAGGAAGCTATTTGGCTTAAACAATTGTATGTAGATTCGGAGATACATTCGTGGAGATAACACTAGTTCACTTCATTTGGCTGCTAATTATGTGTACCATGCCACGACTAAGCACATTGAACTGTACTATCATTATGTCAGTGATAAATTGCTTAGCAAGGATATACAATTATCATATGTATCAACTCACTTGCAATGTCTAGATATATTCACCAAAGCATTACATGGAACAAATATGAATAGGTTCAAATTGATGATTGGTTTGCAAGAAATCAAGGAGCAATGAAGATCAAGAATGTTAATCTTAAGGGGGAGATGTAGGTGCAATTAAGCCCAAGCCGACATACTTGATCACTTCACATAAGCTTGATGTATTCGCATTACACTTGGAAAGCTTCATATGTACAACCTCTTGTAGCTTTGCTTCCAAATTACATTTGTAAAAGGTCAACAAACCCACGAGGAGTTAGGAAACATATAATCTTGTATCTTTTGGTAGTTGAGTCAAGAGAGAATCAATCCTATACTTTAGGATGCACTTTATTGGTACAGATTTGAATTTGAATTCAAATCTTTGGCTCCAACAAAAACTATAAAAGAAGATATGAAATGCCCATGTGTATCTCGAGGTTTAGAGATCATTTTCATGTAATTTCATTGAGAAGATGCGCTCACCTCATAGCTAACTCTTTCCTCATTCAGTGAGGAATTATTTATTGCCAATGACATTGTACTTTTACATGATTTAATTCATACATGATCATTACTTCTTACCGTCATATTATTGTCACACTCCATCAGAACAATGAACTTGTATGAGCTTGTTCTCACTGTACAATAGATCATTTCTCTTGATTTAAAGCATGATATCTCAACTATACTATCTTCTACTTTAATCCTAAAACATTTCACTAGATATCAATCAATCTCTCCTCACTAGTCTTGACTGTCAAGGCCCGTAAAAGTCGGGATGTATGTTTAATTTGCTAAATATATTTCTCTACATATAGTTCATCAATTTTAGATGATTTCACTCATGCTTGGTAGCTTTTTAAGCTAATTTAAGTTCCCCAAAAGGAATTTCCTCGATTGCTACTGTATTCAGAGAATGGTGCAAAATTTTTAGTAGGTGTCTTAACCAAAATAACAAGTTTTAGACCTTGGATCATATGCCTACCTATCTGTTTTGATCCTATCATTAGTGGAACATCTTCCAAGCAACATATGTGATTACTTATGCTTGTTAGCTAGCTAAAGAGGCCTACAACACTCTCGAGCCATCACTTATAGCATGTGTGAAGCAAGTTTTAGCTGCACCAACTCATTTCTTGTGAGTATCCACTATCTCCTCCAACATCACTTCTTGGATCCCGGATCTGTGTATCATGCTTGCTTCCTAATTGGCAAGAATCAGAGTCAAGATCATATGTTAGATTCCACATTTGTTTGTCTTCATCATACCAAGACTTGTGCTCTTCAAAAACAACATCTCTACGTTTAGTGAATTGCATGGTTGAAGGATAATACAACCTATAACCCATCTGAGTTGAATCATATCCAATAAACACTACCTTTGTTGCCCTTTCATCTAGCTTACCTCTTATTTGTGATGGTACATGAACATAAGCTAAACAATCAAACCACTTGCAATGTCCAAGTTTAGGTTTTCTTCCATGCCATGTTTCATAAGGAGTCATACCTTAAAGTGATTTGGATGTTAGTCTATTGACAATGTACATAGTAGTTGAAATAGATTCTCCCCATAGATAATGTAGCAACTTCTTGTCTTCAAAAGTTGCTCTAGCTGATCCAACCAATGTCTTCTTTCTCCTCTATGAAATTCCATTCAGTTGAGGAGAGTACCAGGTAGTCACTTCCCTTTTCATACCTTTTTCCTATAAGAACTCATCAAAATCTTTGGAGATGTATTCTCCCCTCCTAGTAGATTTGAGCTTCTTGAGTGACCTACTTGTATGATTCTCCACATGTTCTAGATGTTTTTTGAAGCAATCAAACACTTCATTTGTACTTTTGATGAAGTATAGAATAGTCCATCTAATATGGTCATCAATAAATAAGACATAATACCTGGATCGTGCCAACAAACATTCTTGACTTGGTCCCCATACATCTATGTATACTAAGTCCAATAAGTTGTTGTGGATGTAGCCTTTGTGGTTGAATGGTTGTCTTTGTGCCTTCCGAATTGGACATGCATCACACCTGTTCATCATGTGTTGCTTTGATATGTTCGGTTCACCTAGAAAACTTTGATCCTTGCATATATGCTTCAGGGTTCTTTCATTCACATGAGCAAGTCTTTTATGCCACACTTCAAGCTCACTTAGGATTTGAGACCCAAAAGTGAATAAAGCTATGTTCCTGGTTTCTCCTACTTCAAAAGTAAAGAGCCTACCATGCTTCTTATCTCTAGCTATCTTCTTAAATCCTTGGCATGGATCTTCCACAAAAGCTCCATGTTGGGTGAACCTAACTTGCAAGCCTTTTTCAACTATTTGGCCTACACTTAGTTGGTTTTTAGTGATAGTGGGTACATAGAGAACCTTACTCGGAATGTTTGTCCTGCCATTGGAAGCTTTGAGATTACCAATCTTCTCCACATTGTGCTTTGTGTCATCCTATGTTTGTACTTCATGTCTATGCTTTGGACTTTCCAAGTTAGATAGAATAGCAATGTTGCTTGCAACATGATATGAACATCGTGCATCTATGTAGAACAAATGATCATCTTCTTTACCTTGTTTGTGGCTTAATTTCATAAGAAGCAATGACTGTTCATGTGGTTGATCTTCTAAATAATTGTTGAAGTCCCTTTTATTATAGCCTCTATTGTTATTGTTGAAATTGTGTCCACCTTAGCCTCTATTGCTCCCATATCCACCTCTTCCACTTCCTTTCTGGGTCTTCCTATTAAACCAACAATTTTGAGTGGTGTATTTGGTCTTATCATAGATGACACAAGGTTGAACATTCTCACCTTTAGCTTTGTCATGATTGGTAATTTCTTCTTCTCTTTCCACTTGCTCTTGCTTGCAAAGTTTGCTTGGGAAGTCTCCTCTTCATCTTCTTCCTTCTTCTTGCCTTTCAGCTTCTTATCCTTCTTCTCTGCATATAGAGCACTAGTTGAATTATCATGATAGGATTTACTTTCCTTTATGCTATTATTAGCCTCTTGATTGAAGAGTTTTCCAAGAAAGATGTTAAAGTCTGGTGTTTGCACATCCATGATGAGATCATAAGCCGTCATGAAAGATTGCCATTGTTTATCACTTTGATTCCCATTGAGAATTTGCCTTATGATAGCCTCTTTTTCACTGAGTTCTCCAATGGATGCTAACTGATCCGTTACATCCTTGACCCTGGGAGCAAACTCTGTGGTGGTTTGTTTAGGCGACTTCTTCATTTGGTTGAACTCGTTCTAAAGATGATTCTTTCTTGCTTTGGTACTAGCAGAAAAGAAAGACTTGAGGGCATCCCAAGTCTCTTGAGATGTCTTACATCCTCTAAAATGTGGTAATTGAAATTCAAAGATATATTTTAGTATCTACGACCTTGCTTGAGCATCCCTTGTGCACCAAAATGTGAGCTTATCTATCTCCTCTTGTGTAGGTCCTCCTTTGGATCTTCGAATAGGCATAACTTCATCACCTCCTACAATTCCATAAATATTTCTACCTTGCAAATAGTCTTCCGTTTTTATTTTCCAAGCTGCATAGTTGTGTTAATCAAGCTTGTCAATCATTGAGGGAAAGCCATCACCGATCTTGATCTAGCTCTAGTACCACTAAAAGAACTTGGAGAAGATTGTAGGAGGTAGAAAAGTGAGTTGCAAAGCGACGAAGTTTGGTCCAGCCAACCGGGACAACACTAGCCCTTGAGCTTATGGAGACTCAAATAGACCTTATAGACATGCAATACGTGCAATAAAATGCACTATGTACTTTTGCACATGAAGGAGAAAGAGTCAATACAAAACAGATAGGCTTGCACGTCGACTAGCTCAAAACCTTACTATCTATGAATAAACTTCGAATGCTCATAGCAAGCAACATGATCACAATTAGAAAAAATCCTTTTACGCGAGCTCTACACATAGAGTTGAGTGTATAGAATAAACAAAATAGTAAACAAAATAAGCAAAATCTACTAAACTAAATGCTATGAAATTTAATATTCCAAAAATAGACACTAATACCTTTCCAATGTGCCATCTTGCATTTAATTGTGACCTCTGTAGAGAGAGCAAAAACCTCTGCAAGCTTACTGTAGGCGAAGAAGATGATGTAGAAAAAATCAAGGAGCAAGACATTGATGATCACATGTATGTATATTGATTCCATGTATTGTACAAATGTTTCAAGTCTTTATATAGATTCTAGAAGTGATCCACGACTTTTACAACTGGAATATGAATTCAAATGAAGGCCGTAAGAGTTGTTGGAGGGAATCAATTCACTTTCCTACAATCTAGGAAAAGTGAAGATCTACTTTGATCTACTTTTAGGTGATTGATTGATTGATTGAATGCAACTCAACCACCACAAATTTGTGAAATTTAGGCTCTCTCTTTCTACTTTTACATGTGTAAATATTTAGGCCTTTACAATGGTAAAACATCCATGAAAAATCTTTCTAACTAAAAAATTACAATAAATAAGCATAAGAGAAAGAACTCTCCAACAGATAGTCCTTCCACGTAATCCAAGCCATAGTTTTTGATGTAGATCAAATCCACCTCAAGCATAGTGTAAGCTTGATGTTGCAACATATCCACACATTTTTCTTAATCACAAACATTAATCACTTTGTGTGTGTACCTCTCATCTCTCTATCTCTAGTTCTCTCTCTCTCTCTAGTTCTCTCTCTCTATCTCTCTCTCTTTCAATCTCTCTCTCACTCTTGCTTTTCTCTCTATCTCTCTCACTCTTGCTTTATCTCTCTCACTCTTGCTTTATCTCTCTCTCTCCCTCTCTCTCTCTCTCTGTTTTCATGTGTATCCTCTTCGTGTATGCATTGCCATCGTCACTTCCCTATCATATGCATATTTTCTCTCTTTATCTCTCTCTCTCTCTCTATGTCTATCTCTCCATGTTTCTCTATGTCTCTCACTCACCCTGATGTTCATTCTATTTGCTCTACCCCTCTATGTTAGGACTCTCTCTCTCTCTGTCTCTCTCTCTCTCTCCCCCCCTCTCTTTCTATATATCTCTCTATCTATCTATCTATCTATCTTTCTCTCTCTCTTACTCTCTCTCTCAGTCTCCCCCTCTCTCTTTTTCTCACATTTGTACCTACAAAAAACACATAAAAAATGAAAACACACACGCGCGCGCGCGCACACACACACACACACATACACACACACACACACATATATATATATATATATATATATATATATATATATATATATATATATATATATATATATATATATATATAATAATAACAAACGCACGTACACTCTTGAATTTTCACTTTCACTCAGCTTATTCTCATGTATACTTTAATTAAACATACACACACGTAGAGTTAAACAAATGCATACAAACTTAGAACGTACTTCACACACATGTACACAAATTTCCAGGAATTACACTCCGTTTTAATAAATATTATATTTAAAACTTTCTTTTTTATATCATTTGTTTTCCAAAATTTTCCTCTTTATTAAGTTATTGAAATGCTTTTATATACCAATAATATACATAGAAATTGAAGAAACATGGAGCTTCAGGTAATATTCACAATATAATCATATAACACACATACAAACATAGGATACATACGCACATTCACTTATGGACTCGCATACATAGGTATACATAATCAAATCATACGCATTATACACACATTCAAAACATAGGCTTATGTATTTATTCACCCATACAACCTCCTCCATACAAAAACACACATAGATAGGCATACACATACACACACTGATATACCCTCATACATAGGTAGACATCCACAGTCACACAAATAGCACATAGGGTTAAATTTTACACATATAGGAACTTTAGGATACCACATACACAAGTTCGCATATCCATACATCACATAGCATTGGCACATCGTTCACACATCATCTTCATATAGTCATACACAACATTCACATGCATGCCTCCTCAAATCACACACAATACAAAAGACACATACACATTTACACCCAAAACACGCACACATATGCACATACAGACACACACGTAAAAGACACCACAGATACACATTGAAGTCCAAATACACACATATGAAAAAAAACATCCATAGAGACATAGACTAATATATCTATTCTCTCATTTGAACATATACGTATTCGCATTCACATGCATTCCTACAGATACTTTCATAATCTCATAGACATTTGAAATACAATATTAGTCACATACAGGAACACACAGAGATACATGCACACACACTAACACACACACACATATATATATATATATATATAGATAATGATAATAATAATAATAATAATAATAACAAAGACATGAATACTTAAATACGACGTCACATATATGAACCCATAGTCAAATATCACACATGGGTACATACATTCATAGATAATACACATGCACATATAAAAAGAACACATATCAGAACAGTTTTCTTTTTTCTTTTGTCTTCTTTCGTGTAGGTACAAAGCACAATTTTCAATCATCAATAGAGACTTCAAAATGTATTTCAGCCACAAAGACGATGCTTATTGTTTTGAATCTTGGTAGGGAATTATTAGTGACAGAGAGCCATGGAGGAGAAGGAATCGTCACACGTCCTCTCAGGTTAATACATGAACTTGAGCGTAAAATCTTTTTACAAAAGTCTCATATGATCTACAAAGCTTGCTGAAGCCTTATAGCCATATTTTTGCTTCATACATGTCTACCACATGATACAACTTTGTAACGATATCTTCAAAAATTGCAATGACCTTGGTGATGGGATTCTGGGGCTTAATGGAGATTTTATGGAACTTTACTTCGGCATAAACTCTAGAGGGACTCTTATCCTCATAGAGATCTTGAAGTATCTCCCACGCGATACATCTACCACTCAAGAATGAATCCTGCAAAATGGTCTTATCTATCATGAATAACCTCTAACCAAGTCCAAGTAAATGGAGATGAGGAATGATCCAAAGCTATTACACAAGCATAAAGGATCTACTAGATTACTCTTCTAGCATAAAAGCCAATACGATTTTGGCAGCATCTCCTCTGTAAAATGGACTCTGAACCAAACTAACCATGTGGGAATCACCATCCACAATATCATATCAATGACCAAAGGCTAATAGATTAGCCTATCAAGGTGACAAATGAGTCTGCAACTGAGGCTCCAATCTGGATCATGTACCTACAAAGAAAAAAAAATACAAGTACCAGCCAAGATCCAAAATCAACTCTCATAAAATATGTGCAAATGGCAAGTAAATCCATAACCAAGTGACATAAATGTGATAGAGGCCACAATGCCACTATACATCCACTTACAATGCTATGATCAAACTCATGATGACATAAATGTCAAAAAAGATATACCACAATCTCATCTCAAATGCCAAATACGTGACAAGATCACACTCTACTCTCATATGGAATATCTACCACAGGAATCATACATAGATAATGCCTTCAAGCTCTTAAACTAAGAGCTCGCATACCAAATTCTCTATCAAAAAAGGTTCCACAACAAAATGAATCTCCAAAAGCAATTAGGGTTCTTATGGTGAAAATATGTTGCTCTATGTTTTGCTATTTTCGAGATGATAACCTCTAAATTTGAACTTTTTCTCTTCAGGAAACATTAAATAATCTTCTAAAGATATATAGAACACCTCAATCGCAGGTGTGCAACTCAAGATATGCACAAAATAAGAATCTCTTGTCAATTTCACCTTCACTTGTAACACTATTTATCTGTATTTTGGAATTTTGGTGACCTAGTAGTCAAAATCTAGAGATGTTCATTATAAAATTGTGTAGTCTTCTCAAAGCTACACATAGCAAGTTCAATGGCTTGAATCTGACTTGTAAAACTTACATTATAGCCCAAAAGCTTGAAAGAACTTGGAGAAGCTTGTAGAAGGTAGAAAAATGCATTTCGAAGCAATGAAGTTTGGTTTAGCCAACCGGCACAAGACCAGCCCTTGAGCTTATGGAGACTCAAAGAGACCTTATAGGCATGTGATAAGTGCAAAGAGACACACTATTACTTTGGAGCATCAAGGAGAATGAGTCGATACAAAACAGATAGGTTCGCGGGTCGACTTGCTCAAAAAACTTACTATCTATGGAAGAGACAATGAACTTCAAATGCCCATAGTGACCAGCGTGATTAGAATTAGAAAAAATACTTTTATGTGAGTGATACACATAGGGTTGCGTGTATAGAATGCACAAAATTATAAGGAATAAGCAAAATATGCTATAGGAATGAATGCGACATTCACTGGTGGTACTTTCTATTTTTCAGGAATAAGTAGAGATTGACCTTGAGATAGAAAGACTCAGATTCCTCCCATCTACTGAACCAAATGCTATGAAACTTTATAGGCATAAACTACACACTAATAACTTTCCAATGAGCCATCTTGCACTCAATTTGGTGCTTTGGGAAGATAGCACCAGCCTCTGCAAGATTACTGTTGGCGAAGAAGATGATGTAGAGAATTGAAGGAGCATGACAATGATGGTCACAAGTGTATGTATATTGCTTCCATGTAATGTACAAATGATTTCAAGTCTTTATATAGACTCTAGGAGTGTTCCACGACTTCTACAAGTGAAATTTGAATTCAAATGAAGGTGGGAATGGTTGTTGGAGGGAATCAATTCACTTCCATGCAATCTAGGAAAAGTGAAGATCTAGTTGGATCTACTTTTAGGTGATTTGATTGCTTGATTGAATGCAACTTCAACCACCACAAATTCATGGGATTTGGGCTCTATCGTTCTACCTTTACATGTGTAAAGCTCAAGGCTTTTACAATGGTAAATGAACCATCAAAAATCTCTCAAAAAAAATACAATAAATGAGCATAAGAAAAAAGAACTCTGCAACGGATATTCTTTCGACGCGATAGCCTTTGATGTAGATCAATTCCACCTCAAGCATAGTGTAAGCTTGATGTTCCAACAGCTCCCCCTCAAGCTAAAGTATGCTTGAGTCTTCATTCTCTGATAGGTTGAACACCTGCCATAGCTTTGAATCCACAAAGCTTTATTCCATCAAGTGCCTTCATCATCATATCTGCTACTTGCTTTTCAGTTGGAACAAAAGAAATGTCAATCTGCTTTGCCATGAGCGTCTCCCTGATGAAGTGGTAATGGACTTCTATGTGCTTGGTTCTCGCATGGAAAATAGGATTTGCTGCTTGATGCATGGAACTTACATTATCTCCAAATATGTGAGGTTTGGAGCTCACAAGTCCCAAATCTGTATACAATACTTTTAACCATATTGCCTTTTGAGTTGCTATGATCAAGCGTCTGTACTCTGCTTCAGTTAAGGATAAAGCAACTCTTGGTTGCTTCTTGGAACTCCATGACACTAGCTTCGAACCTACAAATGCTAACATTAGGGGAAAAAATGAGCCCTGCATGGGCCTTGTAAGGATTCCTAATTTTTAGGGATTAAAAAGCTAATTCAGTGAGATTAAGGGGCCATAGGAAACCACTAGTGGTTTTCTCAAATAAAATAATATTTGATACTCTTATCAACTTGAATTCTTAAATCGGATAATTTATAGCCTTCAGATGCTTGAAATCAATGGTCTACATTCAAAATCGATGGAAAGCAAGAGAGAGAGTCTCTGACAATACGTGCGAGTAGGGACAGCGTTGTTGATGGATCAGTAGAGTTCTGCAAACTTTTGGGCCATTGGATGAGGCCCAATCCAATGGATCCCCGCATTTGGGGCTGATTCACATTTTTGTGGGTCTTTAGAGCCGTTCGATCCGCTTGATATCTAAGGGACGCCCGCGTTTGGGGCTGATTTCACATCCGGATGCACTCGAAGTCGTTCGATCTATGTCAGATCCAAGGGGCGAGGTGAAAAGGCGCCTTGTAATCATGGCAACCATTGTCAACCCTTAGATCAACTGGAGATCTAATGGTCCAGATCGTATGCGCATTTCAAATTTATCCTTATCATGTCAACCGTTAGATCCTGGACACATCCAATGGCCCAGAAACAAAGGCGCCTTTTTGAGGATGTATTCAATCTCATCCATTGGATATCAAGGTGATCCAAGGGTCTAAATCCAAAGGCGCCTTGACTTTTGCAATCAATCCTCAAGCGTTGGATCTTCTAACCAATCCAAGGGCCCAAAGTCATTTTCGAGGCTTTCAAAACCATCCAAATGTGTAAAACCACCAACTCTAGGTGGTTTTCTCTTCTTTGACTACAAAAAAACAAGGGAAGCCTATGCCTAGGCTATGTGATTTAGGGACTAGACTGTGGCCACTACCCTCTTCTGATTGGTCCATCACTAATCACCTGTTAATCTAAAAGGCCCATTCAGGGTTCATTTTTTCCCCTAATGAGTAACTAAATGTACTTTTTCTATCATCCTTAGCTCTTGCCCAATCTACATTTGAGTAGATTTTGATATCCAAATCTGAAGAGTAACGATGGAATATATCTTCGTTGATTGTACCTTTGAGATACTTAAGTACTCTCTTAACCGCATCCATGTGTGGTCTTCTCGGTGAGTGCATGAACTAACTAAGCACTCCCACACTATATGAGATGTCAGCCCTTGTATGAGTAGCATATATCAAGCTACCTACCAAGCTTTGATACTCTTTAATGTCTTCAATTTTCTCACCTTCATAAACACTTAGTTATGATTCATCTCCAAAGGTGTACCTGTAGGTTTATTGTTCTCCATTTTGAACTTGAGAAGAAGATCTTGAATGTATCTTCTTTGAGTCAATTACATTCCTTCATCTGTGTATATCACCTGCATACCTAAGAAATATGTGAGCTCACCTAGGTCACTAATTTTGAACTCCTCTTGCATGTGTCTCTTGATCCTTTGAATGCCATTTAGATCATCACCTGTCACAATAATATCATCTACATATGCACATAGATAGATAACCTCGTTGTTGTTGATGTATGAAACACCACAAGAAATGAATTAACATAACACTAGAACACCTCTATGGTCACCATTAACTCATTGCCACTCCAAACTTTGAGAAATAATAGCTTAAAGTGAGAACTTTGCTTCTACAGAAATTCCTAGTCACCGAAATGACATACCTTCAGTATTTTGCTAATTTCTCCTAACTCAAGTATGCTTTCTCCATGAAACTTTATAGGCTGAAACTAGAAGAGTAGAGATTTCCAACAAGCTATCATATCCATCAAACGGAGCTCTAGAACTCAAGTTATGGCCCTCACAAGATGACCCTGTATGACCTTCCAAAACTGGAAATCTTGCCTGTTTTAGTATTTCTGATGTCCAAAAATAAAAAATTTGATGCCTAGCATCGAATTTCAGTCCAAGTCGATGCCAGGCATCGACTTTGGGCTTTTTTTGGCTATTTTTCTGCACCAGAAACACTCTATTTTACACACACATGAAGAAGATGACTTATATGATAGAAGTCGATGCCGGGCATCCATTTTATGCTGGAACTCGATGCCAGGCATCGAGTTGCTCCACAAACTTCATATTTTTAGAAGATTCAACAATAGTTAACACACAGAGAATGAAAAAATGACTTATCAGCCAAGATTCGATGCCAGGCATCGAATTGCTCAGAAAACTTGAACTTTTGAATTCATCACACAGTAGGCAAACATGGAGATGATGGAGAGAGACTCATACACAGAACTTTACTCAGTTCTTTCTCACAGCTATGAAAACTCAGAAGTTTTACAGATGCTTTCTCACTCAGAGAAGCCCGACTATTCTCAGTCGTATAAAATGAACTCCTTCTTCTACTTCTTCTCTCTATTCTCTCTCTCTCTCTCGCCGCGTCAGTTGATACAAACTAACTTATATAGATTTTCGTATTCTCGTGATTTTAAAAAACTTCTAGAACTAAAGTGAACTAACTTTACAAATATGATACATTTGTGAATTTGTCCCTTCACATAGGCATAGGGTTTTCTTCCTAAGATTTGACCTTCAAATATATGTCCAATTAGTGATTGTTTCTCCAACAGCTCCCCCTCAATCATTAATTGACATTCTCTGTTCCTTCATATCTTCTTCTTTTCTTTTACTCCTGCCATGCTTTTGAATCTGCTAGTCTTCACACCATCCAAGCTCTTTGTCATTATGTCTGCTAACTGATCTTTAGTAGAAATGTACTCCACTTCAATCTCCTTCTCCATTACCTTTTCTCTGAGAAAATGATACTGTATCTCTATGTGCTTTGTCCTTGCATGAAATACTGGATTTGCTGCAAGATAAAGTGAACTCATATTATCTCCATGTATTGTAGGTGTACCTTGATCAATGCCTAAGCTTTTGAACAATGTCTGCATCCATATGACCTCCTTAGCTGCTTCCACAAGTCCTTTGTACTCAGCTTCAGTTGATGATAATGCTACTGTATGTTGTTTCTTTGAACACCAACTTACAAGCTTATCACCAATGTATATCATGTAACCATGAGTTGATCTTCTGTCATCTTGGTTACCTGCCCAGTCTGAGTCACTGTAGGCTCTCAACTTCAAATCTGATGTAAAAGGATAATATAATCCTTCCTTTATAGTTCCTTTGATATATCTGAGAACTCTTTGACCTGCAATCCAATGTGGGTCCTTTGGACAATGCATGAATTGTGACAAAACTCCCACTGCATAACTAAGATCAGGTCTTGTTAGTGTAGCATAAATCAAACTACCCACAAGAGATTGATACTTCCTTATATCTTTGTAGTCTGCACCATCATATTTACTGAGCTTGTGATTAACTTCAAGTGGAGTTGAAGCTTCTCTGCAATTTTCCATATCAAACTTCTTCAACAAGTTCAGAAGATACCTTTCTTGTGACACATATATGCCATGATCTGTATAAGTGACTTCCATTCCAAGAAAGTATGACAACTTTCCTAGGTCACTGATCTTGAACTCTTTCTCAAGTAATCTCTTTACCTCCTTGATTCCTTCATCTGAAGTACCTGTGATTATAATGTCATCTACATAAATACAAATGTAGATTGTACCTTCCTCTGTTCTTTTGATAAGTAGACTTGAATCTCCTTTTGAACTTTGATATCCAAGATCATTGAGATACTTCACCAGTCTATAGTTCCAAGCTCTTGGAGCTTGCTTCAATCCATACAATGCTCTTCTCAACCTGCAAACAAAATTTGGATACCTGGAATCTATAAACCCTTGAGGTTGTTCCATGTATACCTCATCTGATATGTATCCATTCAAGAATGCATTTTTTATATCCAATTGACTTAGGGTCCATCCTTTTGAAGCTGCAATAGCAATGATTGTCCTTATAGTTGACATCTTAGCTACAGGACTGAATGTCTCATCATAATCTATGCCATAGGTCTGGGCATAGCCTTTCACCATCAATCTAGCTTTGTATCTGGCTATACTTCCATCTGCAAGCTTCTTCACTTTATAAACCCATTTATTTCCAATTACTTTCTTACCATTTGGTTTAGGAACAAGTTCCCATGTCTTGTTCTCCTCCAGTGCATTGAACTCTTCCTTCATTGCTTCTTCCCATTGCTTCTTACCTTTAGCTTCATCATAGTTCTGGGGTTCTTCATCATCTTTGACCATATATGCATAGTTCTTCTGAGTTATGTAAGAAGTATCATAAGAATACCTTTCTGGTTGTCTTCTAGTCCTGCTTGACCTTCTTGGTTCACATTCTTCATAAGTTTCTGGATACACCTCTTCATCAAATATAGGAGCTTCTTCATTCATTCTTGTTAATCCACTTCTGGATGTACTTGCTTGCATATAGTCTTCATCTCTATTCACCTGCACAATTGATTTTCCTTTCTCACATCTTCTTACCTCTTCTTCAAATTCTTCAGCTGTATGACTTTGATCTGCATACCAACTTTTCTGTTCATCAAATGTAACATCTCTAGAAACAATAAATTGTTTGGTTAGAGGATTCCACAATCTGTAACCCATCTGCTTTTCATCATAACCAATGAACACATATTTTTCTGCCTTTGGTTCAAGTTTATGCCTAAGTTGTGATGGCACATAAGCATATGCAATTGATCCAAACACTCTACAATGATCTAGTGTTGGTTTCTTACCCCACCAAGCTTCATATGGAGTCATTCCATTCAGAGCTGCACATGGTAATCTATTCACAAGATATGTAGCTGTATTTACAACTTCAGCCCAAAGATAATTTGGACAATTCTTCTCCTTCAACATAGCTCTAGCAAACTCAACCAAAGTCCTGTTCCTTCTTTCTGCTACACCATTTTGTTGTGGTGTATACCTGCAAGTTATTTCTCTCTTAATACCTGCATTCCAAAGATAATCATTGAACTCTTGGGAGAAGTATTCTCCCCCTCCATCAGACCTCAGTCTTTTAAGCTTTTGACCTGTGACTCTCTCTGCATATGCATGAAAATGCTTGAAAGCTCCAAACACTTCTGATCTTTCCTTCAAAACATATAATATTATCCATCTTGTAGCATCATCAATAAAAAGAACATAGTACCTTGAGCCACTGATAGATCCTTCTTTTGTTGGTCCCCATACATTTGTATGAATGAGCTCTAGTAATCCATCATGTTTGAATCCTTTCTTCTGAAATGGTAACCTGTGTGCTTTACCCATTTGACATGCTTCACATTTATAAACCATATGTTGACTTTGCACATTTGGTAATCCTAGTACAGACTGATTAGCAACCATAGCTTTACGTCCTCTTTCATTGAAATGACCTAATCTCTTATGCCAGAGATCAAGTTCTGTAATCACTACTTCACCATGTGTGAGCAAAGCTTGACCAATGTTCCCTTGCACTCTTAAAGTAAAGAGTCTACCTTCTTTCTTACCAGAGACAATCTGATTATATCCATTCTCTGGATCTTCCACAAATACTCCTTCATTTGTAAACCTGACTTGAAAACCTTTTTCAACTATCTGTCCCACACTAATCAAGTTTTTAGGTATTGTAGGAACATACAAAACATTGGTTAGCAAATCTGCTCCACTCTTGCATTTCACTTTTCCAATTGAATGTACACTATGTCTTGTATTATCACCAGTTTGAATTGTGTGACTAGAAATGCCTTTTTCCAAATCTGACATCAATTCTATGTTTCCTGACAAATGATTAGAACATCCAGAGTCAATGTAAAATACCTTTAGATCTTCTTTGTCTGATGTGCTGATTGAATTCATCATCAATGATGTATGACTTTCATTCTGTGTGTCATTTGCATATTTGTAGTAGGTGGTGTTGTAGGATTGATTCTGTCCCCAACTTCTTCCTCCACCTCTACCATAGCCTCCTCTTTGACTTTGTCTACCTCTTTGAAAATTACTTTGATATCTTCCACCTCGACCTCTGCTATTGTTGTTTTGATTCTGGTTTGATCCTTGTTGGTTGTGCCAACAGTCATGAGCCAAATGATTACTCAATCCACAGATCCAGCAAGCCTTTTTGTTGTTATTTTGATTACCTCTTCCTCTTCCAAAACCTCTTGCTCTTCCTCTGCCAGTGCCTTTACCTCTTGCATAATAAGCTTGAGAATTAGACTCCTCTTCATCCTTTGCTTTACCTTTATCTCCTTTCTTCTTATTCTTCATGTACATTGCAGAACTTTGACCTTTATCTCCATCTCCCTTCAAGTCTTGCTCATATGTGAGCATCAAACCAAGCAACTGGTTCAAATCTGGAACATAATGATTTAATGAAAGTTCTATTGATAAGACAAAAGGTTTCCACCTTTCATCCCCTCTCAAGCCTGCAAGTAGTTGAGCAATCAATCTGTGATCTTCAACATCTTCATCTATGGATCCAAGACTATCTGCTAGATCCTTCATCTTAGTGACATAATCACTAATGGTTTGACTTGGCTTCTTCTTGAATGTTGTAAACTCTGACCATAGACTTGCTTTCCGTGCTTTAGTAGTGCTTTGGAAATGATATTCCAATGCATTCCATATATCTTCTGATGATTCCAATCCTCTGATGTGTGGTAGCAAATGATCTGAGATTGTATTGTAGATGTAGGCTTTTGCACTTGCATCCTTCTTCTGCCAATGCTTTAAAGCATCAAGTTCTTCTTTCTTTGGTCGGCTTTCATCTTCAAATACTGGCTTCTCTTCTTCACCTGTTACATATACCATGAGATCCTTACTCATAAGTAAGGCTTCCATTCTCATTACCCATGCGGGGTAATTATCTCTGTCCAGTTTGTCAATGGAGATATGATCTGCCATAGTTCTTTCCTTCTGCTGCAACCTCTGAGCTTAAAGGATAAAGGATAATACCTTTTGAAGTTCTTTGTGTATGAGGATACTTCGAAAGTAATCTTTTGATGCCTTGTGTCTTCAAATGCTTCACCTTTCAAACTTTAATGGAAAACTTTACAAAACTTCTCGTACCTTTGTCGTCTTCTGCTCTCGAGAATCTTTCTGCTCTGATACCACTTGTTGATGTATGAAACACCACAAGAAATGAATTAACGTGACACTAGAACACCTCTATGGTCACCATTAACTCATTGCCACTCCAAACTTTGAGAAATAATAGCTTAAAGTGAGAACTTTGCTTCTACAGAAATTCCTAGTCACCGAAATGACATACCTTCAGTATTTTGCTAATTTCTCCTAACTCAAGTATGCTTTCTCCATGAAACTTTATAGGCTAAAACCAGAAGAGTAGAGCTTTCCAACAAGCTATCATATGCATCAAACGGAGCTCTAGAACTCAAGTTATGGCCCTCACAAGATGACCCTGTATGACCTTCCAAAACTGAAAATCTTGCCTGTTTTAGTATTTCTGAAAATCTTTCCAGGCATCGACTTTGGGCTTTTTTTGGCTATTTTTCTGCACCAGAAACACTCTATTTTACACACACATGAAGAAGATGACTTATATGATAGAAGTCGATGCCGGGCATCCATTTTATGCTGGAACTCGATGCCAGGCATCGAGTTGCTCCACAAACTTCATATTTTTAGAAGATTCAACAATAGTTAACACACAGAGAATGAAAAAATGACTTATCAGCCAAGATTCGATGCCAGGCATCGAATTGCTCAGAAAACTTGAACTTTTGAATTCATCACACAGTAGGCAAACATGGAGATGATGGAGAGAGACTCATACACAGAACTTTACTCAGTTCTTTCTCACAGCTATGAAAACTCAGAAGTTTTACAGATGCTTTCTCACTCAGAGAAGCCCGACTATTCTCAGTCGTATAAAATGAACTCCTTCTTCTACTTCTTCTCTCTATTCTCTCTCTCTCTCTCGCCGCGTCAGTTGATACAAACTAACTTATATAGATTTTCGTATTCTCGTGATTTTAAAAAACTTCTAGAACTAAAGTGAACTAACTTTACAAATATGATACATTTGTGAATTTGTCCCTTCACATAGGCATAGGGTTTTCTTCCTAAGATTTGACCTTCAAATATATGTCCAATTAGTGATTGTTTCTCCAACAGTTGTGATCCCTTTTGATGAATGGAGAAGGATCTAAGCTGCTAGCTTTCAACCCTTCATCTTGAAGATATGTAACCAACCTGTAATTCCAAGCTCTTGGAGCTTGTTTCAATCCATACAATGCTTTCTTAAGTCGGCAAACATAAGATGGATGATTAGGGTTTTCAAAGCCTGGCGGTTGTGACATGTATACATCTTGACTTATCCAACCATTTCATAATGCATTTTTCATATCAAGTTGGAGGAGTCTCTAATTCCTTGCAGGAGCTACACTTATCAATGTCTTGATTGTAGTCATCTTTGCAACTGGTGAGAATGTTTCCTCCTAGTCTATACCATGAGTTTGTGAGCATACTTTGGTAACTAATCTTGCCTTGTACCTGCAAACTGATCCATCTGAGTTTCTTTTAACTTTATAAACCCATCTACAACCAATTACCTTTTGATTCGGTGACATTGGAACCAAATCCCAAGTGTCCATTTCCTTCAATGCATCTCTCTCTTCTTTCATGGCCTTTTCCCAATTAGGGTTTCCCTTTGCCTCTTCATAGGTTGAGGGTTCCTTTGAACTAAGTCCAATAAGTTGTTGTGGATGTAGCCTTTGTGGTTGAATGGTTGTCTTTGTGCCTTCACAATCTGACATGCATCACACCTGTTGATCATGTGTTGCTTTGATATGTTCGACAGTCCTAGAACACTTTGATCCCTGCATATATCCTTCAAGGTTCTTTCATTCACATGAGCAAGTCTCTTATGCCACACTTCAAGCTCACTTAGGGTTTGAGACCCAAAGTTGAATAGAGCTATGTTCCTCGTTTCTCCTACTTCAAAAGTAAAGAGCCTACCATGCTTCTCACCTTGGGCTATCTTTTTGACGCCTTGACATGGATCTTCCACAAAAGCTCCATGTTGGGTGAACCTAACTTGCAAGCCTTTTTCAACTATTTGGCCTACACTTCTTAGGTTTTTAGTGATAATGGGTACATAGAGAACCTTACTTAGAATGTTTGTCCTACCATTGGAAGCTTTGACATTACCAACCTTCTCCACATTATGCTTTGTGTCATCCCCTCTTTGCACTTCATCTATGCTTTGGACTTTCCAAATCAGATAGAAGAGCAATGTTGCCTGCAACATGATTCGAACATCCTGAATCTATGTAGAACAAATGATCATCTTCTTTACCTTCTTTGTGGCTTAGATTCATAAGAAGCAATGAATATTCATGTGGTTGATCTTCTGAATAATTGTTGTAGTCCCTTCTATTATAGCCTCTATTGTTATTGTTGAAGTTGTGTCCACCTTTGCCACTATTGCTGCCATATCCACCTCTTCGACTTCCTTTCTGGGCCTTCCCATTGAACCAGCAATTCTGACTGGTGTGATTGGTCTTATCGCATATGGCACAAGGTTGAACATTCAGACCTTTGGTTTTGTCTTGCTTTGGTCCTTTCTTCTTCCCTTTGCACTTGCTCTTGCTTGTAAAGTTGGCTTGAGAAGTCTCTTCTTCATGTTCTTCTTTCTTCTTGTCTTTCTGCTTCTTATCCTTCTTATTTCCATATAGAAAACTAGTTGAATTACCATGATAAGAGTTACTTTCCTTTATGCTATTGTTGGCTTCTTGATTGAAGAGTTGTCCAAGAAAAATGTTGAAGTCTGGAGTTTGCACATCCATGATGAGATCATAAGCCGCCGTGAAGGATTGCCATTGCTTATCACTTTGAATGCCATTGAGAATTTGCCTCATGATGACCTCTTCTTCAATCAGCTCCCCAATGGATGCTAACTGATTCGCAACCTCCTTGACCTTGGTAACAAACTATGTGATGGTTTGTTTAGGTGTCTTCTTCATTTGGTTGAACTCATTCCAACGATGATTCTTTCTTACTTTGGTACTAGCAGAAAAGAAAGTCTCGAGGGCATCCCAAGTCTCTTGAGATGTCTTGCATCCTCTAATATGTGGTAATAGAAAGTCAGAGATACAGTTTAGTATGTACGACCTTGCTTGAGCATTCTACTGTTTCGTATGTAATATCTTTACATAGGAACATTGTAGGAGTTTCTACAAAAGGAATGCCTTGAAATTATGAAAACAAAGCAATGGATTGGTAGAGTCCAATGAAGACCTATTGATCTAGACACTCCTGTGAATTTCAAAGAGTTATGTATGTCCATCACTATCTTATGCTTGAAAGATGATATGGACCAAAAATCAGGTTTTGGCCACTCTAAACTAAGAAGAGAGTCAACTTTGATAATCTCCAACCTTCCATATTCACCATCTGTGGAAGGAATAATGTACTTATGAGTGTAAAAGAAGATCCTTTCACGAATAAGTTTAGCACGAGGTACATCTGGAAACACTAATGCCCCAATGTCTGCATGTAATGCTTTGAAAGTTTCTGTAAGACTATGAAGTGGTTGCTCTTCCACTAAACTAGAAGGAAATATGATTGTAGCAATGAAAAACATATGAGATGAGTAATTAAGACATTTAACACCATGAAGCATTGAATAAATAGAAATACTCACAATGGATTGGATATCTAAATCTATTGAAGTTTTCTAACTTCATGGTTGAAACTGTGAAGACATGTTGTACAATAGCAACCATCCCACCATGTGTTTACTGCTTGAAGCCTAAGAGCTTACCTTTCCAATGAAGATCCAAATTTCCACGATCTCGAACACGATGAGGACCAAGTCCAGATGGCTGCATGTACACCCATGCACCTTTGCAAAACTCTTGTGGTAGCCAACTTCCTTCCATTGTTTTGATGTTGTGGCATGTCATTGTGTGAACTTCGTCTTTTGGTCTCCTACGAGCTCTGGAGCTTTCCATGGGAGTAAGATTTGTTGTCATTGCTGCAGAAGTTGGGAGAATGGTAGGAGGAGAAACAACCCTTCTGTTGTATGGTATGGAGGGAATAGAGATGAAAAATATGACTTTTTGGGTTTTGGGTATGAAAATGGGAGTTTGAAGAGGGAAAATAGAGTTTTTTGAGTTATTTTGAAAAAAGTCACTTTTTTAGTTCAGAAACATGCACGGATTTTGAATTAGAAGTCAAAAATAGCACTTTTGACCCTCAAAAGTGATATGGGGGTCATTTAATGGTATTATGATGAGTTTTACAACTTTTAAAAATTTTTGAATTTTTGGGCCCAGCCGGATTACGAGATTTCTTCTCTCTCTAGAAGACAACCCTGAACATAGAGGAATCTTGTCCCCTCTTCCCCCTTCAGCCTAGTATTTTATAGGGTATAGACTGTGGCCACCACCCTCTTCTGATTGGTCCATCACTAATCACTCCTTAAGCTAAAAGGCCCATCCAGGGTTCACCTTTTTTCCTAATGTGAATTATTCTCATCAAATACTACATGCCTACTAACTATGAATGCCTTGTTGGTGGGATTGTAAAGTATATATCCCTTTTGATTTTAATCATACCCAATAAATATACATTTCGCAGCCTTAGGGTCAATCTTCCCTCTCATTTGTGATGGGATGTGTGCATAGGCAATGCACCCAAATATTTTGCAATGATCCAATGAGCCTCTCCTACCATTCCATGCTTCATATGGTGTCATACCATCCAATGATTTGGATGGAATCCTATTGAACAAATAGGTAGTTGTAGACATAGCCTCTGTCCATAGATAATTAGGTAATGTTTTCTCATTTAACATAGACCTAGCTACTTCAACAATTAACATGTTCATTCTCTCTACCACTCCATTCAATTTAGGAGTATATCTGGTTTTTACTCCCCTCTTTATGCCTCTATCCTATAGAAAATGATCAAACTTATGTGAAAAGTACCCAGCACCTCCATTAGACCTAATTCTCTTCAAGCTCCTTCCGGTTTGGTTTTCAACTAGTACCAAATACTTCTTAAAACATGTAAATACCTCATCCTTATGCTTTCATGAAATAGAGGATTGTCCACCTACTATAATCATCAATAAATGAGACAAAGTACCTTGAACCTAAGATGGATGGATCTTTGCGAGGACCCCACATATCAGTGTCTACAAGCTCCAAATAGTCTTCATGGATGTATCCTTTTTGTTGAATGGTTGCCTGTGAGCTTTGCCAAATTGACATGCTCCACATTTGTATATCATGTGATGCTTGGTCACATTGGGAATGCCAAGCACACTTTGACCCTTGATAATTTGCTTCAAAGTTCTCTCTCCTATGTGCCCTAGCCTTTTTTGCCATATTTCCAACTTAGCTAGGGTTTGGTCTCTATAACTAAATAGTGCTATGTTCCTTGTGTCTTCAATTTCAAAAGTAAACAATCTTCCTAACTTCTCACCTTTGGAAATCCTTTTGAATCCTTGTTGGAAGTCTTCCACATATGCTCCATGCTTGGTGAATTTGACATGTAGACCTTTCTCTATAATCTACCCAACACTAATTAGGGTTTTGGTTATAGTAGGCACATAAAGAACTTTCCTCATAAGGTTCATACTACCATGAGATGTTTTGACATATCCAACTTGCTTGAATGAGTGTTTAGTGTCATCCCTTGTTTGTACTTCATTCTTCCCTATGGGTTTTGTTGGTGCAAATGCCAAGCCTTCACACTTGGCTAGGCATTGGAAGAAGTTATGTGCAAATCCACATGAACCAGTGCTTATAGTTTTTTTACCATTCAACTTTTGTAAAAGTCTTAACGACTTTGAAGAATCTTGTAAAGCCACAAACTCGTGGAGTTTGGAGAGATAAAAGCTACGAATTATCTTTGGTGGAATATCTCTTAACTTAGAGGAGAAGTTTTAGGAAAACTTTAAGTTTGAATTTGAATTCAAACTAGGAGGCAAAGCATTTATAAAATATGGTTGTAAAATCTCATAGGTACCTCTCCATTATAGATCCTTTACTGGATCAAATTGTAGAGATTGTGTGGCTCACACTATAGCCTACACGTCTCACTATCATTAAGCATTATTCTTCATGCCAATGATCATGTACAATATTGTTATATAATACATCTTATCATTGATCATTTCTATTGTTCATCTCTGCGATTGTCACTCAAAACAGTACACTTGTGTTGCTCATATCTCAGTCATTACTCCATGATTTTCTATGTTCTATAGGTCATTAGAACAAATGCAAAGTGTGCTACATATTGTCAAAGTTTTAAAGGAATTCCAGGTAATTGGTAGAAAAGCATCTCGAAGTGATCTCTGGTCATTTTCTGTAGAGGTCCTAAAAGATAATGCTTTACTTGCTAAGTTGATTGATCTATGTATAGTCAATCATTTTAAGTGATTCCACTTGGAATCATTAGATCTTTAAGCTAATTACATACCCTCATAAGGAAGTTTTCTAATTGCTACTGTGTTGGGAGTACTAATCTTAAGAACTAGCAGGTGTGTGAACCAAAATAGCACATTTTTTATGTCTTGTGACTTGTGAAGTTATCTGTTTTGGATAAATCATTACGTTCATCATCTCCAAAGCACATAGGCACCAAAGGTTAGGACAGTCACCAACTTATTTGCCCATTTAGGAACAACCTCCAAATTGAACAGATAAGCGTTAGGTAAGTCATCAGACACTCCTTGAGGTGACTCTCCTGAAGTAATGCGAGAAAGGTGATCTGCTCGGAGGTGGATTTTACCTTTCCTGACAACAACTTCAAAGTCATATTCCATTAGTAAGAGGAACCATCTTACTAAGCATCCTGTATTGCAAGGCTTATTGACCAAATATAACAAAGCTTGAGGATCAGTGAAAATCTTGAACTTGTTGGCCAATAAATAATGTCTAAACTTCTTCATAGCATATACCATGCCTAAGCCTTCCCGCTCGGTTGTGGTATAATTTTTTTCAGCTGGGTTTGGTTGTCTACTAGCATATGCTATGGGCAAATCTAAATTCCCTTCACCTGTGGGTTGTGCTAGCACACATCCGATGGCATGATTGGTGGCATCCACATGGACATGGAATGGCTTACTCCAATCTATGGGCAAATCTAAATTCCCTTCACCTGTGGGTTGTGCTAGCACACATCCGATGGCATGATTGGTGGCATCCACATGGACATGGAATGGCTTACTCCAATCTCAGGTTGTCAATATTGGTGTTGTGCACAAACGTCTTTTTAGCTCATTGAAGGAGTTCTCGCATTCATCGTTCCACTCAAAATTTGTCAACAAACCATAAAGAGGTTTAGCTATGATCGCATACATGTGGATAAACCTACGGTAATATCCACAATGGCCCATAAAAGCTTGTACCTCTTTAACGTTCCTTGGCCTTGGCAGCTCTGCTATGGCTCTAACTTTGTCCTCATCTGTGGATATTCCATTTTTCAAAACAATATGACCTAAGATTTTACCTTGTCGTACCATGAATACACACTTCTCTGGGTTCAGACACACTCGATATTCTCTACACTTGTTGAAGATCTGTCTAAGCTCACGGATGTGGTATCTTCTTTCTTGGGAATGAGCACATAAATCGTCCACATATACTTCTAAGCTCTTTCGCAAGAACTCTTTGAAGACATGACACATGAGCCTTTGGAATGTTGCAGATGCATTGTTGAGACCAAATGGCATCACATGAAATGCAAAGATTCTCCACTCTGTGGCAACAGCCGTTTTGTGTTGATCTTCGGGGGCAATGGTTACTTGGTTGTAGCCTCAAAATCCATCAAGGAAGATATACACTTCCTTGTCTGCAACATGCTCCAATAACAATCTTCTTGGTTTTTTCTTTATTATCATATGATTCTCCTATGATGTCCTCTCTCTCAGGCATTCGTACCAAAATTTTTCGATCCTCAACTTCATATTTCTTGAAATTCTCTGGTACTTCAAACAATGATTCCTCCTCTTCTTGTTTCACTACTTTTCTTTTCTTTTTCCTTTGACTGCTCTCACTTCGATCCTTTGAATTTAACATTTTAATACTTGTGAGAGGTTCTTTTTCTTTTTGGGTAAGCACTCCTACATCTTCTAGATAGTGCTACTCTGAATTAAAGCAACTATCCATCAGAATGGACTCTAAATCCTCCTCCTTCTCTTCTTCTTCTATGACATCACTAGGGTCACATTCTTCTAGCAAGGGCTGACACATGAACACAGAAATATCATAACCCTCCTCATCACAATGAGGTGTCCATTGTTCTTCATTGACAGCAATGTCCATGGTAGCTAAGATTTCTGGCCAGCCGTGAGGTTCAAATTCCTCATCTAGACAGATCATCGGTGTGTAGGGGGGTCTCTAATTGGTCTATCTCCTAGCGAAGTTCCTTCTTCTCTTGCCTTTAAACATTTTTCCTCTTCCTCTTCGACCTTGCACATCCACAAATGAGTATCTTCATGTAGCCATGATGGATCAAGTGAACTTTCAGAATGCACAGAGATGGAATCTTCTTTCGCTTTGTGGATAGGATTCCATTGTAGGGGTGGTACATCTCTGAAGGAGTAATCCTTCAAATTGACCTTGGTGGTGACCCCTAAGTGTTGTAAGCAAGGAGTTCATTCCCCAATCCTGTACTATTTGCAATTGTTGTAGGAAGGATCTTCCTAGGATCATCTCATAAACATTATTTTTCTCAAAGTCACATATAGCAAATGTGTGCTCAATTTCTACAGCACAAGTGGTTAGAGTTATCCCTTCGAGCAATCCTAGAGGTCTTTCAAAATGACTGTCGGCCATTTGAAGCTTCATTCTAGTTGGTCTTAATGTGGGTTTGCCCCATTGCTTCCACAAGGAGGTGGTCGCAATGGCAACACCAGCACCTGAATCTATGATTGCTTTGGTTGTGTAACCTTGGTAGGTGATTGGAAGATAAGTATTACCTTCTTCACCCTCACACATGTCCCCTATTTTGTCTAGAGGTATCTCTGGTACTTTTTGCTTAGAGCCTGCTTTTGGCATTATGGAATCAAGTTCTCGATCTTGATCCTTGACATGATTCCATAGCTCAGGTTTTGCTTTTAGCAGCTCTTCTATCGTGAGATTTTTTGGAACATCAAGCTTACACTATGCTTGAGGTGGATTTCATCTAAATCAAAGGCTATCGCGTCGAAAGAATATCCGTTGGAGAGTTCTTTTTCATATGCTCATTTATTGTATTTCTTTGAGAGATTTTTGATGGCTCATTTACCGTTGTAAAAGGCTTGAGCTTTACACATGTAAAGGTATAAAGATAGAGCCCAAATCCCACAAATTTGTGGTGGTTGAAGTTGCATTCAATCAAGCAATCAATCACGTAAAAGTGGATCAAACTAGATCTTCACTTTTCCTAGATTGTAGGGAAGTGAATTGATTCCCTCCAACAACCATTCCCATCTTCATTTGAATTCAAATTCAACTTGTAAAAGTCATGGAACAATCCTAGAGGCTACATAAAGACTTGGAATCACTTGTACATTACATTGAAGCAATATACATATACTTGTGACCATCATTGTCTTGCTCCTTCAATTCTCTGCATCATCTTCTTCGCCAACAATAATCTTGCAGAGGCTGCTGCTCTCTCTGTAGAGCTCCAAATTGTGTGAAAGTTGACTCATTAGAAAGGTATAAATGTCTAGTTTATGCCTATGACGTCTCATAGCATTTCGTTATGCAGATTGGGAGAAATGAGAGTTCTTCTGTCTAGGGGTCAATCTCTACATATTCCTGAAAAATAGGAAGTACCACTGGTGAATGTCGCATTCATTCCTATAGCATATTGTGCTTATTCCTTATACGTTCGTGCATTCAATACACTCAACCCTATGTGTAGCACTCCCATAAGAGGAGTTTTTCTTATTGTAATCATGCTGGTGGCTATGGGCATTTGAAGTTCATTGTCTCTTTCATAGATAGTAAGTTTTTTGAGCTAGTCGACCCGCGAACCTATCTGTTTGTAATGACTCATTCTCCTTGATGCTCCAAAGTACATAGTGTGTTTCTTTGCACTTATCGCATGCCTATAAGGTCTATTTGAGTCTCCATCAGCTCAAGGGATGGTCTTGTGCTGGTTGGCTTGACCAAACTTCATCGCTTCGAAACGCACTTTTCTACCTTTGACAAGCTTCTCCAAGTTCTTTCAGTGGTATCAGAGCTAGATCAAGATGGGTGACGGCTTTCCCTCAATGATCGAGAAGCTTGGTAGACACAACTACCTGGCTTGGCAAATCAGAATGGAGGCCTATTTGCAAGGTAGAAATCTTTATGGAATTGTTGCAGGTGATGAAGCTAGGCCTATTCCAAGATCCAAAGGAGGACCTTTACAAGAGGAGACAGATAAGCTCACACTTTGGTGCGCAAGGGATGCTCGAACAAGGTCGTACATACTAAACTCTATCTCTGACTTTCTATTACCACATATTAGAGGATGCAAGACATCTCAAGAGACTTGGGATGCCCTTGAGACTTTCTTTTCTGTTAGTACCAAAGCAAGAAAGAATCATCTTTGGAACGAGTTCAACCAAATGAAGAAGACGCCTAAACAAACCATCACAGAGTTTGTTACCAAGGTCAAAGAGGTTGCGGATTAGTTAGCATCCATTGGAGAGCTGATTGAAGAAGAGGTCATCATGAGGAAAATTCTCAACGACATTTGAAGTGATAAGCAATGTCAATCCTTCTCGACGGCTTATGATCTTATCATGGATGTGCAAACTCCAAACTTCAACATCTTTCTTGGACAACTCTTAAATCAAGAAGCCAACAATAGCATAAAGGAAGGTAACTCCTATCATGGTAATTCAACTAGTGCTATATATGCAGATAAGAAGGATAAGAAGCAGAAAGGCAAGAAGAAGGAAGAAGATGAAGAAGAGGCTTCTCAAGCCAACTTTGCAAGCAAGAGCAAGTGGAAAGAGAAGAAGAAAGGACCAAAGCGAGACAAAGCCAAAGGTCAGAATGTTCAACCCTGTGCCATATGCGATAAGGCCAACCACACCACTCAGAAGTGTTGGTTCAATGGGAAGACCCAGAAAGGAAGTGGAAGAGGTGGATATGGAAGCAATAGAGGCTAAGGTGGACACGACTTCAACAATAACAATAGAAGCTATAACAGAAGAGACTACAAAAATTATTCAGAAGATCAACCACATGAAGACTCATTGGTTCTTATGAATCTAAGCCACAAAGAAGGTAAAGAAGATGATCATTTGTTCTACATAGATTCAAGATGTTCGAATCATGTTGCAAACAATATTGCTCTTCTATCTGACTTGGAAAGTCCAAAGCATAGACATGAAGTGCAAACAGGGGATGACACGAAGCACAATGTGGAGAAGATTGGTAATGTCAAAGCTTCCAATGGCAAGACAAACATTCTGAGTAAGGTTCTCTATGTACCAACTATCACTAAAACCTAATAAGTGTAGGCCAAATAGTTGAAAAAGGCTTGCAAGTTAGGTTCACCCAACATGGAGCTTTTGTGGAAGATCCATGTCAAGGCTTCAAGAAAATAGCCCGAGGTGAGAAGCATGGTAGGATCTTTACTTTTGAAGTAGGCGAAACCAGGAACATAGCTCTATTCAACTTTGGGTCTCAAACCCTAAGTGAGCTTGAAGTGTGGCATAAGAGACTTGCTGATGTGAATGAAAGAACCTTGAAGGATATATGCAGGGATCAAAGTGTTCTAGGACTGCCGAACATATTAAAGCAACACATGATCAATAGGTGTGATGCATGTCAGATTGGGAAGGCTCGAACACAACCATACCACAAAGGCTACATCCACAACAACTTATTGGACTTAGTACATACAGATGTATGTGGACCAAGTCAAGAACCTTCATTGGCAGGATCAAGGTATTATGTCTCATTTATTGATGACCATAGTAGATGGATTGTTCTATACTTTATGAAGAGTACGAATGAAGTGTTTGATTGCTTCAAAATGTATCTTGCATATGTGGAGAATCATACAGGTAGATCACTAAAGAAGCTCAGATCTGATGGAGGGGGAGAATACTTCTCCAAAGAGTTTGATGAGTTCTTGCAGGACAAAGGTATCAAAAGGGAAGTGACTACTAGGTACTCTCCTCAACTAAATGGAATTGCAGAGAGGAGAAACAAGACATTGGTTGGATCAGCCTTAACAATGCTTGAAGAGAAGAAGTTTCCACATTATCTATGGGCAGAAGCTATTTCAACTGTTGTGTACCTTGTCAATAGACTACCATCCAAATCACTTCAAGGTACGACTCCTTATGAAGCATGGCATGGAAGAAAACCTAGTCTTGGACATTGCAAGGTTTTTGGTTGTTTAGCTTATGTTCATGCACCATCACAAATAAGAGGTAAGCTAGATGAAAGGGCAACAAAGGCAGTGTTTATTGGATATGATTCAACTCAGATGGGTTACAGGTTGTTCAATGCTTCAACCAAGCAATTCACTACAAGTAGAGATGTTGTGTTTGAAGAACTCAGGTATTGGTATGATGAAGACAAAAAAAAGGTAACACTACCATATGATCTTGATTCTTACTCTCATCAATTAGGAAGGAAGCATGATACATAGGTCTAGGATCCAATAAGTGATACAGACGATGACCAAGATGAAAGAGAAATGGATTACAAGCTATGGAAGTCAAGAGGCAAAGCAAAGATGCAAGAGGTTGGAGAATGCTCAAAACAAGCACCTCGAAGATCAGCAAGAGAGAAGAAACAACCAGAAAGGTATGGATATGATTCCACATTTGTTACGAAGCATTCAATCCACTTGGCAAAAGACTCTATTTCAGAGGAATCCTCAACCTATGAAGAGGCAAAGGGAAACCCTAATTGGGAAAAGGCCATGAATGAAGAGTTAGATGCATTAAACGAGATGGGCACTTGGGATTTGGTTCCAATGTCACCGAATCAAAAGGTAATTGGTTGCAGATGGGTATATAAAGTTACAAGAAATTTAGATGGATCAATTTGCAGGTACAAGGCAAGATAAGTTACCAAAGGATGCTCACAAACTCATGGTATAGACTATGAGGAAACATTCTCACCAGTTGCAAAGATGACTACAATCAGGACATTGATAGGTGTAGCTACTGCAAGGAATTGGAGACTCCTCCAACTTGATGTGAAAATGCATTCTTAAATGGTTGGATAAGTGAAGAGGTATAACAATCTTCTTGGTTTTTTCTTTATTATCATATGATTCTCCTATGATGTCCTCTCTCTCAGGCATTCGTACCAAAATTTTTCGATCCTCAACTTCATATTTCTTGAAATTCTCTAGTACTTCAAACAATGATTTCTCCTCTTCTTGTTTCACTACTTTTCTTTTCTTTTTCCTTTGACTGCTCTCACTTCCATCCTTTGAATTTAACATTTTAATACTTGTGAGAGGTTCTTCTTCTTTTTGGGTAAGCACTCCTACATCTTCTAGATAGTGCTACTCTGAATTAAAGCAACTATCCATCAGAATGGACTCTAAATCCTCCTCCTTCTCTTCTTCTTCTATGACATCACTAGGGTCACATTCTTCTAGCAAGGGCTGACACATGAACACAGAAATATCATAACCCTCCTCATCACAATATGGTGTCCATTGTTCTTCATTGACAGCAATGTCCATGGTAGCTAAGATTTCTGGCCAGCCGTGAGGTTCAAATTCCTCATCTAGAGAGATCATCGGTGTGTAGGGTGGGTCTCTAACTGGTCTATCTCCTATTGAAGTTCCTTCTTCTCTCGCCTTTAAACATTTTTCCTCTTCCTCTACGACCTTGCACATCCACAAATGAGTATCTTCATGTAGCCATGATGGATCAGGTGAACTTTTCAGAATGCATAGAGATGGAATCTTCTTTCGCTTTGTGGATAGGATTCCATTGTAGGGGTTGTACATCTGTGAAGGAGTAATCCTTCAAATTGACCTTGGTGGTGACCCCTAAGTGTTGTAAGTACAAGGAGTTCATTCCCCAATCCTGTACTATTTGCAATTGTCGTAGGAAGGGTCTTCCTAGGATCATCTCATAAACATTATTTTTCTCAAAGTCACATATAGCAAATGTGTGCTCAAACTCTACAGCACAAGTGGTTAGAGTTATCCCTTCGAGCAGTCCTAGAGGTCTTTCAAAATGATTCTCGGCCATTTGAAGCTTCATTCTAGTTGGTCTTAATGTGGGTTTGCCCCATTGCTTCCACAAGGAGGTGGTCGCAATGGCAACACCAACACCTGAATCTATGATTGCTTTGGTTGTGTAACCTTGGTAGGTGATTGGAAGATAAGTATTACCTTCTTCACCCTCACACATATCCCCTATTTTGTCTAGAGGTATCTCTGGTACTTTTTGCTTAGAGCCTGCTTTTGGCATTTTGGAATCAAGTTCTCGAACTTGATCCTTGACATGATTCCATAGCTCAGGTTTTGCTTTTAGCAGCTCTTCTACCGTGAGATGTTTTGGAACATCAAGCTTACACTATGCTTGAGGTGGATTTGATCTACATCAAAGGCTATCGCGTCGAAAGAATATCCGTTGGAGAGTTCCTTTTCATATGCTCATTTATTGTATTTCTTTGAGAGATTTTTGATGGCTCATTTACCACTGTAAAAGCCTTGAGCTTTACACATGTAAAGGTAGAAAGATAGAGCCCAAATCCCACAAATTTGTGGTGGTTGAAGTTGCATTCAATCAAGCAATCAATCACATAAAAGTGGATCAAACTAGATCTTCACTTTTCCTAGATTGTAGGGAAGTGAATTGATTCCCTCCAACAACCATTCCCATCTTCAGTTGAATTCAAATTCAACTTGTAGAAGTTGTGGAACACTCCTAGAGGCTATATAAAGACTTGGAATCACTTGTACATTACATGGAAGCAATATACATACACTTGTGACCATCATTGTCTTGCTCCTTCAATTCTCTGCATCATCTTCTTCGCCACCAATAATCTTGCAGAGGCTACTGCTCTCTCTCTCCAGAGCTCCAAATTGTGTGAAAATTGACTCATTGCAAATGTATAAATGTTTAGTTTATGCCTATGAAGTTTCATAGCATTTCGTTTAGCAGATTGGGAGAAATGTGAGTTCTTCTGTCTCGGGGTCAATCTCTACATATTCCTGAAAAATAGGAAGTACCATTGGTGAATGTCGCATTCATTCCTATAGCATATTGTGCTTATTCCTTATATGTTTGTGCATTCCATACACTCAACCCTATGTGTAGCACTCCCATAAAAGGAGTTTTTCTAATTGTAATCATGCTGGTCGCTATGGGCATTTGAAGTTCATTGTCTCTTTCATAGATAGTAAGTTTTTTGAGCTAGTCGACCCGCGAACCTATCTGTTTTAAATCGACTCATTCTCCTTGATGCTCCAAAGTACATAGTGTGTTTCTTTGCACTTATCGCATGCCTATATGGTCTATTCGAGTCTCCATCAGCTCAATGGATGGTCTTGTGCTGGTTGGCTTGACCAAACTTCATCGCTTCGAAACGCACTTTTCTACCTTCGACAAGCTTCTCCAAGTTCTTTCAGTGGTATCAGAGCTAGATCAAGATGGGTGACGGCTTTCCCTCAATGATCGAGAAGCTTGGTTGACACAACTACGTGGCTTCGCAAATCGGAATGGAGGCCTATTTGCAAGGTACAAATCTTTATGGAATTGTAGCAGGTGATAAAGCTACGCCTATTCCAAGATCCAAAGGAGGACCTACACAAGAGGAGACAGATAAGCTCACACTTTGGTGTGCAAGGGATGCTCGAACAAGGTCGTACATACTAAACTCTATCTCTGACTTTCTATTACCACATATTAGAGGATGCAAGACATCTCAAGAGACTTGGGATGCCCTAGAGACTTTCTTTTCTGCTAGTACCAAAGCAAGAAAGAATCATCTCTGGAACGAGTTCAACCAAATGAAGAAGACGCCTAAACAAACCATCACAGAGTTTGTTACCAAGGTCAAAGAGGTTGCGGATCAGTTAGCATCCATTAGAGAGCTGATTAAAGAAGAGGTCATCATGAGGAAAATTCTCAATAGCATTCGAAGTGATAAGCAATGGCAATCCTTCACGACGGCTTATGATCTTATCATGGATGTGCAAACTCCAAACTTCAACATCTTTCTAGGACAACTCTTCAATCAAGAAGCCAACAATAGCATAAAGGAAGATAACTCCTATCATGGTAATTCAACTAGTGCTCTATATGCAGATAAGAAGGATAAGAAGCAGAAAGGCAAGAAGAAGGAAGAAGATGAAGAAGAGACTTCTCAAGCCAACTTTGCAAGCAAGAGCAAGTGGAAAGAGAAGAAGAAAGGACCAAAGCGAGACAAAGCCAAAGGTCAGAATGTTCAACCCTGTGCCATATGCGATAAGACCAACCACACCACTCAGAAGTGTTGGTTCAATGGGAAGACCTAGAAAGGAAGTGGAAGAGGTGGATATAGAAGCAATAGAGGCCGAGGTGGACACAACTTCAACAATAACAATAGAAGCTATAATAGAAGAGACTACAGCAATTGTTCAGAAGATCAACCACATGAAGAATCATTGCTTCTTATGAATCTAAGCCACAAAGAAGGTAAAGAAGATGATCATTTGTTCTACATAGATTCAAGATTTTCAAATCATGTTGCAGACAATATTGCTCTTCTATCTGACTTGGAAAGTCCAAAGCATAGACATGAAGTGCAAACAGCGGATGACACGAAGCACAATGTGGAGAAGATTGGTAATGTCAAAGCTTCCAATAGCAGGACAAACATTCTGAGTAAGGTTCTTTATGTACCCACTATCACTAAAAGCCTAATAAGTGTAGGCCAAATAGTTGAAAAGGCTTGCAAGTTAGGTTCACTCAACATGGAGCTTTTGTCGAAGATCCATGTCAAGGCTTCAAGAAAATAGCCCGAGGTGAGAAGCATGGTAGGATCTTTACTTTTGAAGTAGGAGAAACCAGGAACATAGCTCTATTCAACTTTGGGTCTCAAACCCTAAGTGAGCTTGAAGTGTGGCATAAGAGACTTGCTCATGTGAATGAAAGAACCTTGAAGGATATATGCAGGGATCAAAGTGTTCTAGGACTGCCGAACATATCAAAGCAACACATGATCAATAGGTGTGATGCATATCATATTGGGAAGGCTCAAACACAACCATTGAACCACAAAGGCTACATCCACAACAACTTATTGGACTTAGTACATATAGATGTATGGGGACCAAGCCAAGAATCTTCATTGGCAAGATCAAGGTATTATGTCTCATTTATTGATGACCATAGTAGATGGACTGTTCTATACTTTATGAAGAGTACGAATGAAGTGTTTGATTGCTTCAAAAAGTATCTTGCACATGTGGAGAATCATACAGGTAGATCACTAAACAAGCTCAGATCTGATGGAGGGGGAGAATACTTCTCCAAAGAGTTTGATGAGTTCTTGCAGGACAAAGGTATCAAAAGGGAAGTGACTACTAGGTACTCTCCTCAACTAAATGGAATTGCAGAGAGGAGAAACAAGACATTGGTTGGATCAGCCTGAACAATTCTTGAAGAGAATAAGTTTCCACATTATCTATGGGCAGAAGCTATTTCGACTGCTGTGTACCTTGTCAATAGACTACCATCCAAATCACTTCAAGGTATGACTCCTTATAAAGCATGGCATGGAAGAAAACCTAGTCTTGGACATTGCAAGGTTTTTGGTTGTTTAGCTTATGTTCATGCACCATCACAAATAAGAGGTAAGCTAGATGAAAGGGAAACAAAGGCAGTGTTTATTGGATATGATTCAACTCAGACGGGTTACAGGTTCTTCAATGCTTCAACCAAGCAATTCACTACAAGTAGAGATGTTGTGTTTGAAAAACACACGTCTTGGTATGATGAAGACAAGCAAAAAGTAACACTACCATATGATCTTGATTCTGACTCTCATCAATTAGGAAGGAAGCATGATACACAGGTCTAGGATCCAAGAAGTGATACAGACGATGACCAAGATGAAAGAGAAAGGGATTACAAGCTATGGAAGTCAAGAGGCAAAGCAAAGATGCAAGAGGTTGGAGAAAGCTCAAAACAAGCACCTCAAAGATCAGCAAGAGAGAAGAAACAATCAGAAAGGTATGGATATGATTCCACATTTGTTACGAAGCATTCAATCCACTTGGCAAAAGACTCTATTTCAGAGGAATCCTCAACCTATTAAGAGGCAAAGGGAAACCCTAATTGGGAAAAGGCCATGAATGAAGAGTTAGATGCATTGAAGGAGATGGACACTTGGGATTTGGTTCCAATGTCACCGAATCAAAAGGTAATTGGTTCTAGATGGGTATATAAAGTTAAAAGAAATTTAGATGGATCAATTTGCAGGTACAAGGCAAGATAAGTTGCCAAAGGATGCTCATAAACTTATGGTATAGACTATGAGGAAACATTCTCACCAGTTGCAAAGATGACTACAATCAGGACATTGATAGGTGTAGCTGCTGCAAGGAATTGGAGACTCCTCCAACTTGATGTGAAAAATGCATTCTTAAATGGTTGGATAAGTGAAGAGGTATAACAATCTTCTTAGTTTATTCTTTATTATCATATGATTCTCCTATGATGTCCTCTCTCTCAGGCATTCGGACCAAAATTTTTCGATCCTCAACTTCATATTTCTTGAAATTCTCTGGTACTTCAAACATTGATTCCTCCTCTTCTTGTTTCACTACTTTACTTTTCTTTTTCCTTTGACTGCTCTCACTCCCATCCTTTGAATTTAACATTTTAATACTTGTGAGAGGTTCTTCTTCTTTTTGGGTAAGCACTCTTACATCTTCTAGATAGTGCTACTCTGAATTAAAGCAACTATCAATCAGAATGGACTCTAAATCCTCCTCCTTCTCTTCTTCTTCTATGACATCACTAGGGTCACATTCTTCTAGCAAAGGCTGATACATGAACACAGAAATATCATAACCCTCCTCATCACAATGAGGTGTCCATTGTTCTTCATTGACAACAATGTCCATGGTAGCTAAGATTTCTGGCCAGCCGTGAGGTTCAAATTCCTCATCTAGAGAGATCATCGGTGTGTAGGGTGGGTCTCTAACTGGTCTATCTCCTAGCAAAGTTCCTTCTTCTCTCGCCTTTAAACATTTTTCCTCTTCCTCTGCGACCTTGCACATCCACAAATGAGTATCTTCATGCAGCCATGATGGATCAGGTGAACTTTCAGAATGCATAGAGATGGAATCTTCTTTCGCTTTGTGGATAGGATTCCATTGTAGGGGTGGTACATCTCTGAAGGAGTAATCCTTCAAATTGACGTTGGTGGTGACCTCTAAGTGTTTTAAGTACAAGGAGTTCATTCTCGAATCCTGTACTATTTGCAATTGTCGTAGGAAGGGTCTTCCTAGGATCATATCATAAACATTATTTTTCTCAAAGTCACATATAGCAAATGTGTGCTCAAACTCTACAGCACAAGTGGTTAGAGTTATCCCTTCGAGCAGTCCTAGAGGTCTTTCAAAATGACTGTCGGCCATTTGAAGCTTCATTCTAGTTGGTCTTAATGTGGGTTTGCCCCATTGCTTCCACAAGGAGGTGGTCGCAATGGCAACACCAACACCTGAATCTATGATTGCTTTGGTTGTGTAACCTTGGTAGGTGATTGGAAGATAAGTATTACGTTCTTCACCCTCACACATATCCCCTATTTTGTCTAGAGGTATCTCTGGTACTTTTTTCTTAGAGCCTACTTTTGGCATTTTGGAATCAAGTTCTCGAACTTGATCCTTGACATGATTCCATAGCTCAGGTTTTGCTTTTAGCAGCTCTTCTACCGTGATATGTTTTGGAACATCAAGCTTACACTATGCTTGAGGTGGATTTGATCTACATCAAAGGCTATCGCGTCGAAAGAATATCCGTTGGAGAGTTCTTTTTCATATGCTCATTTATTGTATTTCTTTGAGAGATTTTTGATGGCTCATTTACCGTTGTAAAAGCCTTGAGCTTTACACATGTAAAGGTAGAAAGATAGAGCCCAAATCCCACAAATTTGTGGTGGTTGAAGTTGCATTCAATCAAGCAATCAATCAGGTAAAAGTGGATCAAACTAGATCTTCACTTTTCCTAGATTGTAGGGAAGTGAATTGATTCCCTCCAACAACCATTCCCATCTTCATTTGAATTCGAATTCAACTTGTAAAAGTTGTGGAACACTCCTAGAGGCTATATAAAGACTTGGAATCACTTGTAAATTACATGCAAGATATATACAAACACTTGTGACCATCATTGTCTTGCTCCTTCAATTCTGTGCATCATCCTATTCGCCAACAATAATCTTGCAGAGGCTAGTGCTCTGTCTCCAGAGCTCCAAATTGTGTGAAAGTTGACTCGTTGGAAAGCTATAGATGTCTAGTTTATGCGTACAAAGTTTCATAGCATTGCGTTGAGCAAATTGGAAGAAATGTGAGTTCTTCTGTCTTGGGGTCAATCTCTACATATTCATGAAAAATAGGAAGTACCACTGGTGAATGTCGCATTCATTCCTATAGCATATTGTGTTTATTCCTTATATGTTTGTGCATTCCATACACTCAACCCTATGTGTAGCACTCCCATAAAAGGAGGTTTTCTAATTGTAATCATGCTGGTCGCTATGGGCATTTGAAGTTCATTGTCTCTTTCATAGATAGTAAGTTTTTTGAGCTAGTCGACCCGCGAACCTATCTGTTTTGTATCGACTCATTCTCCTTGATGCTCCAAAGTACATAGTGTGTTTCTTTGCACTTATCGCATGCCTATAAGGTCTATTTGAGTCTCCATCAGCTCAAGGGATGGTCTTTTGCTGGTTGACTTGACCAAAGTTCATCGCTTCGAAACACACTTTTCTACCTTCGACAAGCTTCTCCAAGTTCTTTCAGTGGTATCAGAGCTAGATCAAGATGGGTGACGGCTTTCCCTCAATGATTGAGAAGCTTGGTTGACACAACTACCTCGCTTGGCAAATCAGAATGGAGGCCTATTTGCAAGGTAGAAATCTTTATGGAATTGTAGCAGGTGATGAAGCTTGGCCTATTCCAAGATCCAAAGGAGGAAGTACACAAGAGAAGACAGATAAGCTCACACTTTGGTGCGCAAGGGATGCTCGAACAAGGTCGTACATAATAAACTCTATCTCTGACTTTCTATTACCACATATTAGAGGATGCAAGACATCTCAAGAAACTTGGGATGCCCTTGAGACTTTCTTTTCTGCTAGTACCAAAGCAAGAAAGAATCATCTTTGGAACGAGTTCAACCAAATGAAGAAGAGGCCTAAACAAACCATCACAGAGTTTGTTACCAAGGTCAAAGAGGTTGCAGATCAGTTAGCATCCATTGGAGATCTGATTGAAGAAGAGGTCATCATGAGGAAAATTCTCAACGGCATTCAAAGTGATAAGCAATGGCAATCCTTCACGACAGCTTATGAGCTTATCATGGATGTGCAAACTCCAAACTTCAACATCTTTCTTGGACAACTCTTAAATCAAGAAGCCAACAATAGCATAAAGGAAGGTAACTCCTATCATGGTAATTCAACTAGTGCTCTATATGCAGATAAGAAGGATAAGAAGCAGAAAGGCAAGAAGAAGGAAGAAGATGAAGAAGAGACTTCTCAAGCCAACTTTGCAAGCAAGAGCAAGTGGAAAGAGAAGAAGAAAGGACCAAAGTGAGACAAAGCCAAAGGTCAGAATGTTCAACCCTGTGCCATATGCGATAAGACCAACCACACCACTCAGAATTGTTGGTTCAATGGGAAGAACCCAGAAAGGAAGTGGAAGAGGTGGATATGGAAGCAATAGAGGCAGAGGTGGACACAACTTCAACAATAACAATAGAAGCTATAATAGAAGAGACTACAACAATTATTCAGAAGATCAACCACATGAAGACTCATTGCTTCTTATGAATCTAAGCCACAAAGAAGGTAAAGAAGATGATCATTTCTTCTACATAGATTCAAGATGTTCAAATCATGTTGCAGACAATATTGCTCTTCTATCTGACTTGGAAAGTCCAAAGCATAGACATGAAGTGCAAACAGGGGATGACACGAAGCACAATGTGGAGAAGATTGGTAATGTCAAAGCTTCCAATGGCAGGACAAACATTCTGAGTAAGGTTCTCTATGTACCCACAATCACTAAAAACCTAATAAGTGTAGGCCAAATAGTTGAAAAAGGCTTGCAAGTTAGGTTCACCCAACATGGAGCTTTTGTGAAAGATCCATGTCAAGGCTTCAAGAAAATAGCCCGAGGTGAGAAGCATGGTAGGATCTTTACTTGTGAAGTAGGAGAAACCAGGAGCATAGCTCTATTCAACTTTGGGTCTCAAACCCTAAGTGAGCTTGAAGTGTGGCATAAGAGACTTGCTCATGTGAATGAAAGAACCTTAAAGGATATATGCAGGAATCAAAGTGTTCTAGGACTGTCGAACATATCAAAGCAACACATGATCAATAGGTGTGATGCATGTCAGATTGGGAAGGCTCAAACACAACCATTGAACCAGAAAGGCTACATCCACAACAACTTATTGGCCTTAGTACATACAAATGTATGGGGACCAAGTCAAGAACCTTCATTGGCAGGATCAAGGTATTATGTCTCATTTATTGACGACCATAGTAGATGGACTATTCTATTCTTTATGAAGAGTATGAATGAAGTGTTTGATTGCTTCAAAAAGTATCTTGCACATGTGGAGAATCATACAGGTAGATCACTAAAGAAGCTCAGATCTGATGGAGGGGGAGAATACTTCTCCAAAGAGTTTGATGAGTTCTTGCATGACAAAGGTATCAAAAGGGAAGTGACTACTAAGTACTCTCCTCAACTAATTGGAATTGCAGAGAGGAGAAACAAGACATTGATTGGATCAGCCCGAACAATGCTTGAAGAGAAGAAGTTTCCACATTATCTATGGGCAAAAGCTATTTCAACTACTGTGTACCTTGTCAATAGACTACCATCCAAATCACTTCAAGGTATGACTCCTTATGAAGCATGGCATGGAAGAAAACCTAGTCTTGGACATTGCAAGGTTTTTGGTTGTTTAGCTTATGTTCATGCACCATCACAAATAAGAGGTAAGCTAGATAAAAGGGCAACAAAGGCAGTGTTTATTGGATATGATTCAACTCAGATGGGTTACACGTTCTTCAATGCTTCAACCAAGCAATTCACTACAAGTAGAGATGTTGTGTTTTAAGAACACAGGTCTTGGTATGATGAAGACAAACAAAAGGTAACACTACCATATGATCTTGATTTTGACTCTCATCAATTAGGAAGGAAGCATGATACACAGGTCTAGGATCCAAGAAGTGATACAGACGATGACCAAGATGAAAGAGAAAGGGATTACAAGCTATGGAAGTCAAGAGGCAAAGCAAAGATGCAAGAGGTTGGAGAATGCTCAAAACAAGCACCTCGAAGATCAGCAAGAGAGAAGAAACAACCAGAAAGGTATGGATATGATTCCACATTTGTTACGAAGCATTCAATCTACTTGGCAAAAGACTCTATTTCAGAGGAACCCTCAACCTATGAAGAGGCAAAGGGAAACCCTAATTGGGAAAAGGCCATGAATGAAGAGTTAGATGCATTGAAGGAGATGGACACTTGGGATTTGGTTCCAATGTTACCGAATCAAAAGGTAATTGGTTGCAGATGGGTATATAAAGTTAAAAGAAATTTAGATGGATCAATTTGCAGGTACAAGGCAAGATAAGTTGCCAAAGGATGCTCACAAACTAATGGTATAGACTATGAAGAAACATTCTCACCAATTGCAAAGATGACTACAATCAGGACATTGATAAGTGTAGCTGCTGCAAGGAATTGGAGACTCCTCCAACTTGATGTGAAAAATGCATTCTTAAATGGTTGGATAAGTGAAGAGGTATACATGTCACAACCACCAAGTTTTGAAATCCCTAATCATCCATCTTATGTTTGACTTAAGAAAGCATTGTATGGATTGAAACAAGCTCCAAGAGCTTGGAAGTACAGGTTGGTTACATATCTTCAAGATCAAGGGTTCAAAGCTAGCAGCTCATATCCTTCTCTATTCACTAAAAGGGATCACAATGAGGCTATCTATCTATGTGTATATGTGGATGATATTATTGTGACATGTGTTGATCTAAATGGCATTCAAAGGATCAAGAGACACATGCAAGAGGAGTTCAAAATCAGTGACCTAGGTGAGCTCACATATTTCCTAGGTATGCAGGTGATATATACAGATGAAGGAATGTATTTGACTCAAAGAAGATACATTCAGGATCTTCTTCTCAAGTTCAAAATGGAGAACACTAAACCTACACGTACACCTTTGGAGATGAATCATAGACTTAGTGTTTATGAAGGTGAGAAAATTGAAGACATTAAAGAGTATCAAAGCTTGGTAGGTAGCTTGATATATGCTACTCATACAAGGGCAGACATCTCATATAGTGTGGGAGTGCTTAGTCAGTTCATGCACTCACCAAGAAGACCACACATGGATGCGGCTAAGAGAGTACTTAAGTATCTCAAAGGTACAATCAACGAAGGTATATTCTATCCTTATTCTTCAGATTTGGATATCAAAATATATTCAGATGCAAATTGGGCAGGAGCTAAGGATGATAGAAAAAGTACATCTGGTTACTTAGCATTTCTAGGTTCGAAGCTAGTGTCATGGAGTTCCAAGAAGCAACCAACAGTTGCTTTATCCTCAACTGAAGCAGAGTACAGAGGATTGACCATAGCAACTCAAGAGGAAATATCGTTAAAAGTATTGTATAGAGATTTGGGACTCGTGAGTTCCGAACCTCACATATTTGGAGATAATGTAGGTTCCATGCATCTAGCTGCAAATCCTATTTTTCATGCGAGAACCAAGCACATAGAAGTCCATTACCACTTCATCAGGGAGAAGCTCATGGCAAAGGAGATTGACATTTCTTTTGTTCCTACTGAAAAGCAAGTAGCCGATATGATGACGAAGGCACTTGATGGAATAAAGCTTTGTACATTCAAAGCTATGGCAGGTATTCAACCTATCAGAGAATGAAGACTCAAGCATACTTTAGCTTGAGGGGGAGCTGTTGGAAAATCAAGATTACACTATGCTTGAGGTGGATTTGATCTACATCAAAGGCTATCGCGTCGAAAGAATATCCGTTGGAGAGTTCTTTTTCATATGCTCATTTATTGTATTTTTTTGAGAGATTTTTGGTGGCTCATTTACCGTTGTAAAAGCCTTCAGCTTTACACATGTAAAGGTAGAAAGATAGAGCCAAAATCCCATGAATTTGTGGTGGTTGAAGTTGCATTCAATCAAGCAATCAATCACCTAAAAGTGGATCAAAATAGATCTTCACTTTTCCTAGATTGTAAGGAAGTGAATTGATTCCCTCCAACAACCATTCCCACCTTCATTTGAATTCAAATTCAACTTGTAAAAGTCGTGGAACACTCCTAGAGGCTATATAAAGACTTGGAATCACTTGTACATTACATGGAAGCAATATACATACACATGACCATCATTATCTTGCTCCTTCAATTCTTTGCATCATCTTCTTCACCAAGAGTAATCTCGCAGAGGCTGCTGCTCTCTCTCCAGAGCTCCAAATTGTGTCAACAATGATGCATTGGAAAGCTATAAATGTCTAGTTTATGACTAAAAAGTTTCATAGCATTTGATTTAGAAGATTGGGAGAAATCTGAGTTCTTTTGTCTTGGGGTCAATCTCTACGTATTCCGGAAAAATAGGAAGTACCATCGGTGAATGTCGCATTCATTCCTATAGCATATTTTGCCATTCCACTTTTGTGCATTCCATACACTCAACCCTGTGTAGCACGCCCATAAAGGGATTTTTTCTAATTGTAATTACGTTGGTCGCTATGGGCATTTCAAGTTCATTGTCTCTTCCATAGATAGTAAGTTTTTTGAGCTAGTCGACCCGCGAACCTATCTGTTTTGTATCGACTCATTCTCCTTGATGCTCCAAAGTACATAGTGTGTTTCTTTGCACTTATCACATGCCTATAAGGTCTGTTTGAGTCTCCATAAGCTCAAGGGCGGGTCTTGTGCCGGTTGGCTTGACAAACTTCATTGCTTTGAAACGCACTTTTCTACTTTGGACAAGCTTCTCCAAGTTCTTTGAAGATGACATTGAACCTTAGTGTTCTTCACGACATCTGTGTTCCTTGGGACCACTGAGTCTTCATGTCTGACTAGTATTCTGGGAGCTCTGATCTGAAGAGATTCAGATTCCCAAGGGCTTGGAAATTGAGGTAGTTCTTCTAAGGTATTAGATTCAAAATCTAACCTTTCGTCTTCTTGTTTCTCCACTTGATCTCCGTAAATGGATGGAATGTGCTGGGGAAATTGATCATGAAGATCATCAATCTCAGGAATAGGAGGGGAGTTACCCTTCTCCTTGGCCCATTTCTCTTGTTGTATTTCTTGCAAGAACTCTTGAGAGTATTGTTGAATTGAAGGAGGTATTCCAGCATCCATGGAGGTATTAGGAACATAAGCTCCCATTGGTGGTGAGCTTCCTCTTTCAATAAGTGGTTGAGCCTGTGGAGGTAAAGAAACTTGTGGTTTGTTTACCAACTGCTCTAATCTTTCTAGTAAGCCTTGGAAATGCAAATCCGGTTTGACAGAGTTTATCTGATTGAACTTTTGACTAGTCTTGAGTATAGCTTGAGCTTGTTCTACCATTTTCATGCACATTTTCATCCGTTCAATCTCTAAATCTGCTCTAGGGTAACTCTTTTCTAGGTTTGTAGCTGTTGGCGCTTCTTGAAGACGAGCCTGGTATGCCTTGAACATCATGTCCAAGCCTTCTGGGGTTGGATCTACAAGAACAGGCCCTGGTTGCAGCCTATTTACAATGGGTGGTGGGGTGGGATGAGGTGGACTAGATGGAGTTTCAGCATGCGAGGGGCTTTGAGAAGCAATGTCATCTATTTTTGTTTTAGCTTATTTTAGGCTTTCTTCTAGTTCTGATAACTTTTTATTCCGCTTGTGATTGTCCTTCTCTCTCGTATCTTTCCATGTTCTTGTTTTCTGCTTGCTAGGCTCTCCTGATTCACTTGACTCTGATTGTTCAGCTGGCTTATCCTATTTTAAGGCTTGTGCCCTAGTGACTCCTTGTACAAGAGCCACATTACTGCTACTAGCACTTGAATCCACCACTAAGCCTACCACATTAATGGGTGTGACCTTGGGCGCACTAGAGGGGTTCCTTGGGCAATCTCTCGGGAGATGGTCTTTGCCGCACTGAGGGCAAAAGGCTTGTATTGTGATGTTTTGTCCTTGTCCTAGAGTTGGTGAGTGGGGATATTCACGAATGAAATGGTCACCCTGACATCTGAAACATGGTCCTCTAGGAGCTTGTGGTCTCATTTGTCTCAATTGGGGTCTAGGATTAGGATTTTTATACGTGACATTCGAGTATTCGGGCTCCCAATTTTGTTCCATAGGTGGTGCCTCATATGGATACGAGTAAATCTCATTATGCTCACGTGACTCTATGTAATAAGCATGTGGACTACCTTCATGGGAGTAGTCTGAGCTACAAGCATGAGAGTCATTTTCTGGTATAAATGGGGTTAATGGAACTAATGCTCTATTAGGATTTTCCTCTCTCGCAGCATACTTGACTCCAATCACGTTGGCAGGAGCTGGTGGTTGGTTTCGGAAGATTGGTTGTGGCCTATATGGTGCCTGATATTGTTGTTGTGGTCTATAATACGGCTCTTGGTATTGGTTTTGATACGTACCTTGTTGGTAAGGTTGCTGATAAGTTTGTCTAACAACCTGCCTATTGTAGGGATAATCTTGAATCGTGTGGTTCGTGTATTTTCTCTCAATAGTGCAATATGGAGCATTCCTTTCTCTAATATTTTGGTTTTGCATTGGGCATATGTTAGCCATGTGCTCCCCCCCACAGGTATAACATCGGTTCAATGAGGTGACTCTCTGTGTTTGTCTATTTTGGACTCCCAGCTTCTTGGCAACTTGCTCAGCTATCTCATCTATTTCCATGGAGACTCTCGAAGTATGACTAGTAGAACTATCAGAATCCTTATAGAGTTTGGACAATCCTAACTCCTCACCCAAGTTATCTTCTATGTCAATGCACGTCCTCACACACTCTTCTATGGATCTAGGCTCTTTCAAGTACACATATGATCTTAACTTTGTGCTCAGTAAGCCATCTAAGAACAAAGCCACTTGTTTGGCTGGTGTGCGTAACTCTGGAGCAGGGCATCTTTCTAGGTACTGTCTGAACTGTCTACCCGCTAGTCGCACTGTTTCTTGGGGTGTCTTCTTGAAGTTGTGGATCAAAGATGATGTGTTATGCTTGATACCACTCTTGGAAAATTCTACAATGAATTCCTCTAGCAGTTGACCTATATCACAATAGTTGCGACTACTCAGTGGTTGAAACCAAGCTAAGGCAGTGCCCTTAAGAGTGAAACCAAATGCCTCCTAGTGGGTGAACAAATCCTCAACCTGTTCAAATCTTAACACTTGTTTGAACTCGGCCACATGATCATAAGGATCTCCTGTCCCATCAAAATAATTCTTCATTGCCTTGATCACTTGAGTGGGTCTAAGGGTTCTTGGGTGCTCTCGGGGTCTAGGCAATGGAGAATCTTGTCCATCTCTTTGTTGCCTATGTGCATGATGTCTCTCTCTTTCAGGGCTTTCATTTTCAAATCTTGATCTATTTCTGCCCACTCTATTTCTTTCTCTCTAGGCTTCATGAGCTTGGGATGATCCTACTCCTTGGATGCCATTGGAAATATTGGATCTTTGTGGAGGGAAAATCAATTCACTCTTCCAAGTATATGCATGTCTATCATGTTCTGTTACCAAGAACATTTTCTCTGATGTGTTATCCAGGTAGACAACTTTGCCTGGTATCTCTGGATCCTTGAACTCGTCGATGATGACTATGCCCAATTGGCTAGGTTGATCCAGCTTGAATCTCCAAAAGGCTTCCTCTATTTCTCTATTCAAGAATAGTTCTATGCTTTTGTTGTCTTGAGGGATCCAATGGAGTGATCACTCTAGTCAAAACTGACTTACCTCTAAGAGTCTGGGGTCCTTGTCCTACATTTCCTTGTTCTAGGTCTCTTATTTCATTCTCAGGAATGATATTTCCAAACTCATTGGTCCTATCTGGTAGTTTGGTGACCACATACATGGTTCCTTCCTTATCAATGTATGAACCCTCTTCGAACTTGACTACTAGGCCAAAGGGTTGATCTGGATTTTTGAGTTGGACCACTGATCGCCTCAGGCCATCTTCATAGATGCGAGCACCTAATCGGTTGGTCTGAATATATTCCAACTGTGTCTTATAGGGACCTTTTGGTGTTTGTAGATGGGCCATTCCTGAGCCACCTACAGGTTTCCCCATGCTAAAAGACATTTATGAGTCACTTGTGTTAGAGCTTAGTACGTAAGGATAACCACTTAGTTGTTGTGCCCAAGACTTAGCTGTAAGGTTGACACTAGCCTCAGAAGATCTAATGCTTTTTCTATCCTTTCCTAGGTGTCTACCTGATCTCAGGTTCATAAGCTTTGGATAACAGTCCAAAATGTCCCCTTGGTATGGTTCAAAATCCTTTGGAGTCCCCTTGGGTTCCCTAGTCCCACCTAAGGGTCAACTTCATAAGCCGTGTAGGATTCGAAACGAGCTTTTCAACGAGCTATAGAGCTCAAAAAATGGACTTTGGATGAAAAAGTTATGTCAAATCAGGCTCTTGGGGGTCAAAACAGGCAAACAGGACCTTTTGGAAATAAATCAGGATTTTGTGTGAAAATCGTGATTTTGTGAAATCATGAGAATCGCGATGCTGTGAAATCAAGAGAATTGCGATGCTGTGAAATCAAGAGAATCGCGATGCTATGAAATCAAGAGAATGGCAATGCTGTGAAATCAAGAGAATCGCGATGCTCTAAAATCAAGAGAATCGCGATGCTGTGAAATCAAGAGAATCGCGATGCTCTGAAATCAAGAGAATCGCGATGCTATGAAATCAAGAGAATTGCGATGCTGTGAAATCAAGAGAATCGTGATGCTATGAAAGCTGTGAAATCAAGAGAATCGCGATTCTGAGCAATCCCCAAGAAATGTGATTTTGAGAGAGAATCGTCTTTTCAAAATTGCGATTTTGTACCTTAGAGAATCGTGTTTTTGAAAATCACGATTTTGTACCTTAGAGAATCATGTTTTTGGAAATCACGATTGCCAACAGAGAATCGTGTTGGATCACGATCGTGTTTTTGGCTGAAAATTGTGATTTGTGAGAATCGCGGTTTTGAGCCCACTAAAAATCGTGTTTTCCTCAAAGTCGTGTTTTTACTTGAAAATCGAGATTTTGGCTGAGAATCGTGTTTTTGCTCAGAATCGTATTTTTTGAGAATCACTAAAAAAAATCATGCTTCTGAGGGTGACCAGAGAATCGTATTTTTGAAAAACTTAGAGAATCGTGATTCTCAGCACAACTAGAGAATCAAGATTTTGAGAATGACCTCAAAATTGTGTTTCCTTCAGAGAGCTTTTAGGTGGGAAATAGAAAATTGTGATTTTCAAAAAAAATTGAAATTTTTTAGAGAATCGTGATTTTCATCACAGAATCGTGTTTTTTGGCCGGAACTTCGAATTTCTGAGCGCCGAGCAATGGTGAGCTCTGTACGTGCAGAAAAGCGTGAAAAAACACAAGTGCTTGCTCTCCCTTGCACTTCCTAACTCCTTCCCACACAATAATGCATGAAATATGGTATGAAAATGGTGAAAATGCACTAAAAAAACAAGAAATTTCTATGAAGATGAAGATGGATGAAGATGAAGATGGATGAAGATGGAGATGATGATGATGATGAAGATGGAGAAGAAAAATCTGAAAAATAA